>CM038471.1:13428714-14028714 GCA_021464415.1 Lonicera japonica | reverse complement strand
AGAGGCCTTGAATAATCCCTCTTCATCCCCTCAAATTCGCCCCTCTTTCTCTCTCTAAAGACTCTCCAATGGTTGGGGTGAAATGAGGAAGAAAGGAGATGAAGAAATATAAAAAATCTCGCCAGAACCATGTAGCCGACTCCCCCAGTGTTCATGGAGTCGACTCCATGCCTTAATTTCTGCCTCCTTCAGTTTTTGGTCAACAGCTCGACTTCGCACGCACTTTTGGGCATCAAGGAGTTGGAATTGGGTCTCGGACAAAACACAAAAGTTGTAGAGGGTATTGAAATGAATATGTGGCCGAAAACGGGGACTCATTTGGAGTTCGGATGAAGAAGTTATGGTCATCCAAAGTTGAGTAAAAATAATTAATCGCGTAGGTTCCAAACTTGTGATTTTCGAGCCGATTTCCGTCCGAGCCACCCGAAACAACTTATGGTCATTATAATACAATTAAATATGTTGATATGACTTGTTGGAAGTTTCGAAACCATTCCAACCTTTCCAAAACCCAATTTGGCCATCCGGAGCCCGAATTTGCCTTATACGCGACTTAGGCCGTGATTTACGAGAGATGATTAAACCGGGTGTTACATTTACATGATATACTTTAGGGTGGCACGCTGTTCAACCTTCTTAGAAGCCTCTGTTGTACTGAGTCATTTTCTAGTCCTCAAGTTAACGACTTTATTGTAAACGGATTTCACTGTACCATATTGTATATAAACAATTGTTTAATACCGGACATTAAGACCTTTATTTGTAAATAGCTTTTAAGCAAAGCTTTGTATAAAGTTTTATATGTGGAGTGGATTTTATAATGTGTTTGGATGTGAAAAGATTTATATGAAATCGTTTTTATTTCTTCAGGATGGATTATCAATGATACGGACTCCACATGTTAAAATTTTCTAAAAGAGATATTTAAACATAGTATGATTTTATTAATGTTTTCTAAGAAAAGAATTTTGAAAGCTATAATTTTCATACATTTCACCTGCCGTTAGCGTACGGCACCGTGCTTTATCGAGTTCGGCGGTTTAAACTTCCTAACGGGATTTGGGGCATCACACATGTCCTGACCCTGAATGTCATCTATACACTTATTAAACTCATCCATTTCGATTCGATCCACTATATTACCATCGAGTTTCTCACTTTGCCATCTGACCACATTGAAATCACCAAGAATAATCCAAGGTTGGTCCCCTACATAGCTAGCACAAGTAATAAGATCCCTCCACAAATCAATTTTATCGACCCTCTCATTATAAGCGTACACCCCAGTCAGGTAGAAATAAGACTTGTTTTCTTTAAGCTCTACTCGACAATCAATAGATTGGACGTTACTTTTAGCCATAGTAACATTAAGAGTGGTATTATTCCAAGCAATCCAAACTTAACCCACGCCATTTGCAGTAGTATTATGAATTAGTTCCCAATAAGTAAACAAAGACTTTTGATTTTAGCAACATTATCATACCTCACTTTGGTCTCCACAATGCACAGTAAATCCAAATTATACTCATAAATCACCCACTTGATTTCACCATGCTTACACGCCCCATTTAACCCTCGAATGTTTCAAGACGCAATCTTCATCATTTAAGGTTTAGAGGTATCTTCCCCCCCCCCACCCCTAGTAGGGTTACTCTTTTTTTTTCTTCCTATTGTTACTCACTTTTTCCATTTTGTCACCACTAATAGTAGCAGCACCAAGATCAACAGAACAATGACCATCAGCAGGCTTCATGAATTCCATATTCGTATCATACGGACAGTCATCATTAGGCCTCTCTTCCCTTATTGGTTCTTCCTCCTAATCCGTTTGTAAGGCTTGAAAACTATTATGTTGGACTATTTCACTAGACTGCCTGAAAGCTAATTTGGGTTTGCTCCTCCATTAAAATTATTATCCTCTCCTCCCCCAGGCAGGGCAAGTTATTTAACACCCCCTTCCAAGGAACTGGTAGCTGCTTCATTAGCATTGGCATTCTCTTCTTCAATACTTTGTGTGACATCCTCCACAATAACTGTCTCTTTCTACTTACTATCTTTAGCTACCCATTTCTGTCGAAACACCTGGTGTTGCTTCTTGTTACATCTAGCCTCAGTATGCCCAAACACCCCACAGAATTTGCAAGACATGGGAACCCATTCATATTCAATTTTATGCTCCATACATCTACCTCTCGCATCCTTCCAAGAAACCATCTTATGCAGGGCATCTCCCACAGTTATCTCCACACACACACACACACTCTAGCAAATGTAAACGTTCTTTTCGAGTGGTCATCTTATCGGTGAACAAAGGCTTTCCAATCACACTTGCTAGCTTCCTAAGCACATTCGAAGACTAGAGGGGCAACTTACTAAGTGTATTAAATGGGTTGTACTCTTGTTGTATTTTGTGAAGGTAAAACCCATGCGATGTATGCCGGTAAGAATAGGTAGTAAGAATATTCGGTAAGTGTAGCATTGCTCTTACACTAATACGTGCGTGAAGGTCACCTTCTCTAAAATTGATAAAAAATTTAGTTCTAGTGGCATAGTCAGAGAATTGGATTAGTGGGCTTCAATAATGTATTACAAATTTTACACCAAGTATAAATAGTATAGTAATTATAAGTCAAAATAAAAATAAAAATTGAGGATATATGATTAGTGCTACTCGGCCCGCAAGCAGAATTCAATAGAAACTCTAAATGCATCTTTGTCACTCAAAATGCATTTGGGACACAAATTTTGGACATTCTTGAGTGCTTTTCACATGAAAAATATGATTGAACTGCATACTTTGTTTTTTCTTTTATAATTTGACCCTATTATTAACTATTTATTTTTTAAAAAAATTAAATACTACCAAAATTATTTACACTAGTTCAAATATATTCAAAATATATCATATTTAATTATATATTTTAAATATTAAACCGAGTTACTAAACCCTACAATAATATAGGTGGCCAGGCCCTGATTAGTTCTAGAAGGGTTTTTATTTACTTTTAAAAACAAAAAATGGAGAAGAGAAAATTCGAAAGATAATGAATTAAAGGGCAGTTTCTTTGGGATAGCAAAGTCCAAGAAGAAGACAAAAACTGTTAGTGGCGTTGAAAGACCTTCACCAGGACCATAAATTAACGTCATAGAAAAATCAATAATATTGGACCTTTAACTTTTGAATAATTCGTCTAAAAGTTTGAGGTTTCTTTCAAAAGCTAGAAAAAAGGGACTAGTTGAAGTTCCTAATTTCGACGTGAATGATTTACTTTTAACTGACTAAAGAAGGAGCAGTTGAGTTACAAACATGTTGGTTTCTCTAACCCATTAAAAAAAATAAAATTAAGATAGAATTTATTACTACTATGTGAATTCCAAATTAAGATTGCACTCGCAAAGAAAAGTGAAATCTTAATTATTAAGACGGCGAAAATGTTAAGTTTTTGTTAACGTCCTACCTAGTCCTTGTTCCATAACCAAGAACTTTCAAATTTTAATCTTCTTACGGCGAAAGTGAAATCTTAACTGTATATATACACTTAAGAAAATACTTTCTTACGTGCTAGTATTTTTAGTACATATTCTTATTGATATATATTATATATATTAATTATACCTTCGTAAAATATAATTTATATAATACATTCCAACAAAAATATACACTAAGAAATAACTATTTCTTATATTGTCCCACTTTACCAGTTAGTTAGCTTGTCCCCCAAATAAAAGTGAAAACTAGGTTATGTCATGTGTCATATTCGTGTTCGTAACCACTACTTAATTAGGCTTATACCTAACAATTTTGGAAGTTATAAACTTTTTTAGTAAATAAAAATTAAAGTTTATTTTATCAGTACGTACTCTATTTCTTTTCCAAATTTTAAATAAAATATAGCCAAACACTCAAATGCCTTTTTGTTTTTCAAAGATATATAATATTTAAAGGCAATTGGCTCTTCCTATTTTCTAAAGCATATCAATTTTTTAATATTAATTAGTATCCTTGTCATCTCAAGGGTACACAAATTAATTATTAAAAGGATGGTCTAAATTTATTCTTTTTTACTTATAAACAATAAAAAATTCTTTCTTATTTCAGGTGAGAATCGAAATCGGATCTCCTACATTCAAGTGACACCTTTACTACTAAACTAACTCACTCGCTCATATATATATATATATATATAGAGAGAGAGAGAGAGGGAGAGAGAAATATTTAAGGACAAACAACAAATGGACAGACAAAGTTGAGAAAAATGCTACAAAGTTAACAAAAACAAGTTAGGGAGGGTGGGTAAGTGGGCCTTTTAAGCACTTTCCATATATGCCCCATAATTCAAATGACTGTGAGCCATTCAAGACCCAAAAAGCACCCAGTCCACACTATCACGTTGCCCTATAGCACAAATGATTTGAAGAATCTAGCCTTTACTTTTTGTTCTATATTATTCTCCATTGAATATTGATCAAATTCAAAAAGGCCAATGCCCATGCCTAGTTTCAAGGAGTACCATTATGGTAGGATAGCAATAGAACCACTACCACACCTAGAAAGGCATATAGGACAACTAGGGGTGGGTACAATCACTAAAACTCAATCCTCTCTAAGTAAATGATGGTTTATTTTCCGTACAATAATTTGCACTTTTTTTATAAGTAAGATTCCGGGTAATTGACCTTTTAAATTCTTAAAATTTACTTGGTTTTTTCCACTTTAATCTTTAATGTTGCATTTGTTACATTTTAATCTTCGAAGTTTGAGCTGAATTACACTTTTTCATTTTTTTTATTTTTGGTTAGAAAATTCATGTGCCGCAAAGATTTTTCATCCAAAAAATGGATGGGTATCCAATTTTAGATAAAATTAAAACTTTGCATGAAGCTTTGAGAATTAGAATGTAAAAAATAAAATCTTAGGGACCAATAAACCTTAGGGGAGGAGGGGTAAAAAGTCAATTACCCTAGGTATTACATAATTTTTGTTAGAAATAAGATATTACATAATCGAAACTTGATATTGTAAATTTGACTATGTTATTTAAAATGAATGCATTCTCGCTGAATATACCCTTATGATCTAGTTTGTCAATTTTATTAATCTACTACAAAAAATTTTGAACAACTATCAGATTTAAGGCGAAAATTATTCTTCTCGCTGGTATGAAGAGAGGATGCGAGACATTTTCTACTAAAATTGGCACATTTTTAAAAGAAAGGGACTAACTAGAGCCTCCACCCTTTCTTTTTATTTGAAAAAATGAAGAGCAACACTTATGTTTTATCTACTTTTCTTTTCCTCTGCATTCATGTTCATGCATATGTGATATGATTCCTTTTGTTTGGTTAAAAGGGGTGTTTTTATCTTCAATAGGGAAAGGAACAATGTAAGTGGGACCAATGGAATTTGGATCATCAATTGTGGTCTAGCTCCTCATTCCACCAATTGGCCCAATTACTTCAAATAGCAGCCCGCAATAATAAATTACACCCCCTTTTTTTAAGAATAATAATAAATTACACTTAGAGTTCCTAAATTATGTGGTTAATTTCAGTATGACCCACGAACTTTATAAAACGCGTTTAATCCCCCTCAAACTATTGACAGCATTTCTCTTTCCATTCCGTCCCTTTTGGCTTTATAAAGTCGACGAAAAATGGTCATGTACAACATGCATGATCATTTTTAAGAGTATTTTTGCCAATTGCTAAAAAATAACATTTCCCTTTATGAGAAAGGATGCAAACAAAAAAAAGCACCAGAGGGAAAAAAGTAGAATTGCGCCCATAATTTAGGGGCCGTTTGCATAATTTACACTTAAATTATTATTCTCCGACATCACCCACAAGTTTGCTAGCTTCACGCCCCATGTGTTTTGTTTCCTCGACTTTATTGCAGCCAGTCCATACTCCTGGCATCAATTTTGTTTTGTGTTTCCTTTCTGTTTTGTCGGTTAAAGAGGAAGTTCACCACTTAGGCTCCGTTTGATTGCAAGGTGGAAAAAGAAAATAAATTTAGCTAGTTTTGGTGAAAAGTTGGAAAAAAAATTGAGTGATAGATGCGATATCTTTTTGATTTTTAAGTTTTTCCATGAAGAAATTTTCTTTGCTTGGTGGTGAGTAAAAATTTTCTACCAAAAATATTGAAGGATGGAAGATATATACTCATAAAATGAGTAACATATCTCACCTTATTTTCTATCTTTTCACACAAACTAACTAAATTTATTTTCCTTTTCCATCTTTGCAATCAAACGGAGCCTTATATGACAAATTATTTCTCAAATTTGCAAAAATAGATCATTATTTGTAATTAAAAAACATTAGGATCCAGTTCTTGAGTATGAAATTTTTTAAATGCGATTCATGAGATTTTTTTTGTTCAAAAGATATAGTCTCGAGGGGATACCGTTTCACAATATGTATGTGCAACACAATATTAACATGATCTCCAAGTGTTGCGACTAGTATATCCCGATTTTACAACCAACATCTCCATATATTGGTTCTTGCCAGAAGTAATATCTCTAGATACTGTAGGACAAATACTATGAAACAATATCTCATATTATACGTTAATGGCTAAACACCAAATGAATTCAAATAGTTATTGGGTTCACCATTTTAATATGAAATAATAGTGAATTGGTTACAGTTTCACCTTAACAAAATCAAGAAATTCAAGAGGCACAGCACAATTTTTTTTTCATATTTTAAAAGAACTAAAGTTAATTGAATCAATTTAAGATTTGTATCTATTTAGGATTTATGAATATTTATCGCTTACCTTTCAATAATTTAGTTCTAGAGATTTGTTTCTAATTTTACTTATAGAATTTGTCTGTTCAAGTTAACGAGTACAAACAGGTCATACCGTGTGATAGATTATAAACTGAGTCATACAAATTCGAAAAATATAACCCAATAAATTAGGTCGTGTTTAAATAGAGGCAAACATGGCCTGCATTTATTAAGACCGAATACAAAACCGATACGAACTGACGTGTTGCCAAATCTTTTTTCTAGGGATCACGTTCTTCTTAAAAAAAAAGTTGTAAACTGCATCGTAAAGATTTTTAAACTCGTGCACCAGATTTTAAAAGCCCCTATTTCTAATGCCGCATGGGTTGGGTGGGGTGTTTTGCTTTTAGTTTCTCCTAGATATTCACGTATTTTTATATTCTTTAATTAATATTTATTTCTAAATTAAAAAAAAATTATTAGTATATTTTGCATGCTTATCAATATTATAATTGACTTGGGTATAATTACGTACTTCAAATACTCAATGCAGTTGAGCAGAATTTAATTAGGTTTAGTTGCAGACAACTTGGTCAGAGCCCAACAACGGTAATAACCTAAAGAAGCTGGGCCCAAACTTTAAAGGATTTACATTAAATGAGCAATCCTTACTGCAATTACACTCATTCCACAACATTGTACATCCTATCTGCATAAAATTAAATACCAATTGACTGAACGTACAAATTGTGTTTATTGTGTAGTAGGTAAAATTGCGGAACCACGTTATTCTTAATGTTGTGCGGTTGTTTATTTCGGATGTGATTCTATTTCATTTAATGCGTAACAACTTGGCGCCGCATGTCAAAATCAAGTTCTTAAGCAAACAAGCAACTAATTAATCACTACAATAGCATCTAAGAACAGTGCCTCCACCTACAAAACAATGAATACAAGCACAAATATATGGACATACCCCAGGTCAACTAAGGCAATAGAATTACTATGCTTGAGAGAGGTCCCATAGCAACCACAATGATAATTGATCTTGAACTAGCTAGTAGTATATAGTCTGCTCCAAAAGGGAAGTCCAAAACTTCTGCGAAGTGGGGGTGGGTAAGAGCATGCACATCATTAAGGCTGATGCAAACACCACGTCATTGAACTTTAGTATCCATTTTAGAGGAGAAGTCGCAATGACTCGCGTGAAAGCCGATGAGGTAGAAGTCAGGAACCTATGGTAGCGTGGGATACAGGAAAGTCACCCCCAACGAAACAGGAAGGAAAATGCCCGATAACTTGATATCATAGACGGCCTCTAGGTTCAAGATGGGCTAGGACTAGAGACAATAAAGAACCAAAGGCTTAGTGGGCACCATCTTGTTGTTGAAGTTTATTTATTTATTTCGTCTTTGTTTCGTTGTTGGATTAGCATTCCTATTCCTTGTTAGACTAGGTTATTTCTTTTGTCTAAATCAGCTCTATAAATCGAGCCCCATTCTTATGTAATTATTTACACAAGATAATAATAAATTCTCTCTTTTCTCTAAGCTTAACATGGTATCAGAGGGATGTTGAATCATTGTCCCAGCCACCAGCCGCAGCCATCAACAATCAGATCCGCACCTTCTTATCAATAAATATATTAAACCTCGATAATCACCACATCAAAACCTTCGTCTTCCAAAGACGATTCTGTCGCCGTAAAAACCATCCCGAAAAACACTGTCACGCGCCCTCACGCGCTACGCGTGTAAAAAGCTCCCGTCTAGCCGAATCCACACGTCGTCGCCGTCGTCGTCAGTCCAGTTACCGTTAACTTTAACAGCGTCAGTCCTTTTCCGTTAAAGTTAATGGTGTCAGTACTTTTCCGTCAAAAATAACGGCCGTTAGTCTTCCGTTAACGCCGTCAGATTTTTCGTTAACGCCGTCAGTTAGCTAACTCAGACCGGTTCAGCCGACAGTTTTTTGCCCGGTTTTGATATTTTTCGATCGGTTTTCAGCCAACTCAGAACGGTTCCCTAGGTTTTCAACTATTCCAGACGCAACTGCAGTCTCCGTTTCTCCAGATTCAGTCTTCAAGTTACAAAACCAGATCTAGTGCACTCCTTTTAACACCGTTTGCTTATTTTTCTGACCGGTTCTCTGACAACCAAGACTGGTTCCCAAGGTTTTCAAGCATTCTGAACACAACTGCAGTCTCCGTCTCTCCAAATTCAATCTCTAAGATACAAAATCAGGTCAAGTGCACTATTTCTTACATCGTTTGCTTAATTCTTGTTCAGTTTTATGTTATGAAAACCTCAGAAATTCCTATCACCATCAAATTGGATGGAAACAATTATAATCACTGGTCTATTTTGTTCCGAAATTTCTTGAAAGGAAAGGTACTCTGGAATTATGTTAATGGCAAAGCCACTTATCCTGCTGAAACCGATGAAAAGTATGCTGATTGGGATATTAATAACAACAAAATTTTAACCTGGATTGCCAACACTATCACTCCATCAATCAGTCTTCAGCTTGGAAAGTGTGATACCGCAAAGAAAGCTTAGGATTTCTTAGCACACAGATATGTTCAAACCAATTTTGCCAAGAAATATAAACTTGAACAAGATATACGTGGGCTACTACAACAACCAGGCCAATCCGTGTCTGATTTTCACTCTAGCATGTGTGTTATCTGGGATCAATTGGAACTCATGGAACCTCCACGGACAACAGACTTGGTTTATGGGAAACCTTCCGTGAAGAAACGCGACTTGTACAATTTCTCATGGTACTACGGGATGAATTTGAACCGATCAGGGCATCTATTCTTCATCGTAAGCCCCTCCCTTCTGTTGAATCAGCATTAACAGAATTAATTACTGAAGAAACTCGAAAGGGTATCACTCCGAATATTTCATCAGTTTTTGTTGCACCACCGGCCTCGAATACCTCGTATGCTGCATCTCCTCGCCCGTAGAATCAGAATTACCGACCACCTGACAATACCTTTTCACCACGCCCTCATCAGACATCACATCGCCCTCCTCATAATACCTAGACGGCACCACCTCGAGATTATTCCCAGGTTCAATGTAACTACTGCAAGGGTTTTGGGCATATAGTCAAGAATTATCCCTCTCCTACATCTCGGTACATGCGAGAACTACAAAATTCAACTGGATCGTCTGCTGCCGTACTTGCTCCACAATCTCCTCAAACCAGTAATAATCATACCATTGCCTCTGCTTTTTCAATCTCATCAGGTACATCTTATTCTCCTTGGTTCCTTGATTCTGGAGCATCAAATCACATGACTTTTGATCCTACACATGCACTTTGACTCATTCAGTCTCATGCATTCATCTCCCAAAATTCACACAGCTGATGGTTCTGTTATTACTGCTAGTCACATTGGTTCCATTAAAAACACTCCTAACTTGTCTATTCCTGATGTCTTCTTTGTCCCTCAACTTTCAATGCAACTGTTATCTGTCGAGCAATTATGTGATCTTAGGCTAATCATTATATTTCATTCATTGGGTTTTATTGTGCAGGACCGCTCGACGGGCAAGCAAGTTGGGACAAGCCATAGAGTTAGACGCTTATATGTTACAGACACACTTCATATTCCCCCCATAACCAATACATCCTTAACAGCATTTACCTCACACCCATCATCATTTTGGCACTCTCGATTAGGACATGTTTCTTTTTCTCGTCTTAAATATATGATTAATCAAGGGTTGTTAGGACCGGTTACATTAGATAAAGATTTTCCTTGTATTGCTTGTAAACTGGCCAAACAACCAACTCTACCTTTTAATAATAGTACTACGGTTTTATCTTCTCCTTTTGATCTTGTGCATTATGATGTGTGGGGTAAAGCTCCTATTGCTTCTATGGGGGGTGCCTTATATTATGTGAATTTTGTTGATGATTACTCTCGCTATAATTGGACTTATTTGCTTCACTCTCATTCCGATTTTCTTAAAATTTATATTGAATTTGCCACCATGATTAAAACTCAGTTTTCTAAAACTATCAAACTTTTTCGTTCTGATTCCGGAGGTGAATATCTATCCAAACCTTTTCTTGAATTTCTCAAATCTCAATGGACTCTTCTTCAATTATCCTGCCCTGACACCCCACAACAAAATGGCATTGCAGAACGTAAACACCGTTATCTTGTCGAAACTCCCCATACTCTCCTTGTGTCGTCCTCTGTCCCTTCCACTTTTTGGGAGAAGCCATCCATACTTCTATATTCATTATAAACCGCATTCCCTCTCTTGTTACAAATGGTGTTTCTCCCTTTGAGCGTCTTTATGAAACTCGTCCTGATTATTCTGAACTTCGTGTCTTTGGATCTACCTGTTTTGTATTACTTCCCAAAAGAGAGTGTACCAAACTCACACAAAAAATCTCTATGTGCGTTTTCTTATGATATGGAATTCAACAAAAGGTTATCGCTGCTACGATCCCATTGCCAAAAGACTTCGCATTTATCGACATGTTACCTTTTGAGAAAATACTCTATATTACACTCTGGCCCAAAATACCACCTTATCCACTGAACCTGCTCTGCCTGTTGATCCATTCCCCGAGTCCTCGCTAATAGAAGCATCTCATCTTTCACCCACTCAAGTATCTGTCCCTGATCCAGTACCGGCTAACCCCATTCCCTTAGTGTCTGATAGCTCCACTGCTGACAACTCTATGTCTTGCCCTGACTCTGCATGTCCCGATAGCGATCCTCCACTTCGACCAACTCGAGATCGTCGACCGGCAGCTAAGTTATCAGATTATCACTGTTTTCTTTTCGCCCTGCTGTCCCTACATGAGCCATCCTCTTATCGCGAAGCATCCATCGATCCTCTTTGGCAACAAGCTATGGCCGATGAACTTGTTGCCTTAAAGCAAACCAATACATGGGGACCTTGTTCCCTTACCTGCTGGAAAATCTGTTGTTGGGAGCAAATGGGTATACAAGATTAAAACCAACGCCGATGGTTCTGTTGATCGTTACAAAGCTCGTTTTGTTGCAAGATTACATTTTTCATCCACTTCCAGTCTTGTGTTACAAGGATATTCCGACTCTGATTGGGCGGGTGATATAACTGATCGCCGATCTATGACAGGATTATGTGTTTTTCTAGGTAATTCTCTCATCGCGTGGAAAAGTAAGAAACAAACTGTGATTGCCCGTTCTAGTGCTGAAGCTGAGTATCGCGCCCTTGCACATGTAATTTCTGAAATTGTTTGGCTTCGCTGGTTGATTAAAGATATGGGAATTGACGTTCCTACTCCTACGCCATTATTTTGTGACAGTCGCAGTGCCATTCAGATAGCCCATAATGATGTTTTTCATGAACGCACCAAGCATATTGAGGTTGACCGCCACTTTGTTTGACATCACTACACTCATGGCACTATTCGCTTGCCTTTCGTCTCGTCTGACTATCAACTTGCTGATCTGTTTACCAAGTCTCATGTGACCGCCCATTTTCACTTTCTTGTTTCCAAACTCTGAATGCTTTCTAAGCCTTCTTGAGTTTGAGGGGGGGTGTTAAAGTTTATTTATTATTTATTTATTTATTTATTTATTTCGTCTTTGTTTCCTTGTTGGATTAGCATTCCTATTCCTTGTTAGACTAGGTTATTTCTTTTGTCTAAATCAGCTCTATAAATAGAGCCCCATTCTTATGTAATTATTTACACAAGATAATAATAAGTTCTCTCTTTTCTCTAAGCTTAACACTTGTAACCTTTGAGATGAGCTTAACAAGTAAAAAGGTAAGGGCATATAACGAATTATAGCATCATATTCTTGGATGACAGGGAATTACCATAGGAACTTTTAATTCTTGCTACTACGCAAGACATGGAGAACGCTATGAAGGACATATGTACCAAAAATGGAGATTCTAGTTTTAGCTCCCCATTTTCAAACAAAATTAAGGACATTTATCACCCTCAATGTTCAAGATGCCCCACATTGATTCCTATGATGGAATGAATGATCCAATAGATCATTTAATTGAAAGTTTTAGAAGCCTATCATGTTTATACTACGTCAATTTTAATATATTGTTAAACTAGTTTTGCCTTTTTGTGGTGCGAGTAAAGTAAAACACTAAATTAAGTCTAGATCCAATTTTACTTTACAAAGATGCGTGATGTTATCTAGATGCAGTTGCAGTACTTTCTATGAATAATCAATTAATAACCATGCAACAATATATCAAAGACAATCACAACCAATCATACAATGCCAAGATATGGAGAGGTATCCTTACAACTATAAGACTGTTTCAGCACATTTAAGTTTCAACACCGGTACGCTTGTGATGTGATCAACCAAGGCCTTCGTTCAATTCAACCCAGGAGTATTGTGAGTTCCAAAATGAAGGATTTGATACGCCTAGATTTAAGGATAAAGCATGGAAGTTTAAAGGAAAAGCTATCAAATTGCTTATTCCAAAAGCTACAAAGAGATTCCGAGCTATTAAATTATTCTACGGAGTTCCAAAAGATTGAGAATGAAAATTCAAGGTGAAAGTATGTTTAAAGGCAGCCGATGAAGTTCCAGATCATGATCTTGAGTTGTGCAAAGCTTGGATATTAATTAAAGGCGTTAAAGAGTACGTTCAAGGATGGAATATCAAGCTAGAGGCTTTATTTGGCTTGTTGATAAATTATTTAAGCACTATGATTTATAGATAATTGTTTCTTAGAGTTATTACTATTTTAGGATTGTTTTGAGCTTATTTTAGAATCTTTATTAATTTTCTTATTGTATTAGGAATATTCTAGGAGTTATTATTTTCTTTTTTCTAAGTAGGAATTAGTTTCCTTTTTGAATTAAGATTCAGAGGCTTTGTTTTCTCCTATTTAAGGGAGGCACATTATTGTTTTATGAAGAAATTATCATTAATCAAATTAAGTGTTTTGCACCTTTAGTTCTTGCTAGAACTTATTGAATTTTTTGAATTAATCACTCAAGCTATTCTTGATTTATCAATCAATTCCCACCAATAGATTGTAGCGTCTTCAACTTATACCGAGGTTCAATTCTTGCATTCAAGGGTTAAGTTTAGGTTCCGCGTTGCATCTCTTCTACAAAATTCCAAGGTTCTTACACATTCGTAGTTCAAGGGTTGAGGATCCATTAATCTAGTTAGAAAAAATGATCCGAGATTGCATTAGCTTGGCTGTTGTTCCTGGGAAATTTCTCTGTTAGCCAACATAGAGGTATGCACATTTAAGCTTAATTACCAATTGGACGCGGCCAACATAAGAATGAACATTTACTAAATATAAATGGATACCTTTAAGCTTCAACAGTATATACTGACTAGACTTAGTTGCCAAGCATTTTATTTTAACTTGATTTAAAAATAATTTATATTTAAACTTTCCATCGCTACGTAATCAAACCAAGTCCACCTATTATCTATTATCCCAATGAATATGTCTCTGTTGATGTCTCGGATACTAGCTTTATTCCAATTCAATCCTTGTTCTTTATCTTCAATGCAGTCTACGATTGCAATTGTAACTGAGTGTTTGTTCACGGAATACAGCCATCACAAGAAGTTTTTTAACAAAGACTTTACAATCTCCCTATTTGGCTATTCCGTGATAAAACACTCCACAACCTTTATAAAGTCGATGGATCAATGCTCTATGGCAATGCAATCCTTATTGCTATTACAAATGCAATTGAAAAATGAAACACGTACATACATACTTCGACTAAGGACACATATTAACCCTTTAATCCAAACTATGGTTGCATTGTAGTGCCTTATCAAAGAATACTTGTTTAACCTATTAATAATAACAATGAAGTAAATACCTTGGGAAGCAATTGGTTAGTGTAAGAGAGATAAGCAATTGAAGCACCATCAATAATAAGTCCTCTCTTCACACTCGCATTCCCCTTCAACAAATATTTCTTCCCCTTTTTGTTATAAAATAGGCAAAGAGAAAATATCACATTAAAGAACATATAAGAGAACTTAACAATTTAATACATGAAAGAGTAAAAAAATAAGTTTAAGACCATGCATGCGTAAAAGAGAAAATAACAACCTAATATGACAAGTACTCTCATAACCCAAAAAGTACTTCTTGAAATAAAAAACCTAATCAAACACTAGTTCCTAAATTGATTCATACTCTAACTTTCTTAACTCCAAATGCCTCCATTCAAGCTTAGATATAGCATACTATTGCTGAATATCATTCATCTTCCTGAACTTCTTGCAGCATTTCATTCTGTCCCTACACAATGGGCACTCCCTACTACTTCAGCATTCGATAAATTAAGGAACCTAACAATAGTGGTCCTTCAAACAAAACACATTCTTATCTTGGCATAACCCTCCATAGATTCTTTAGACATGCAATTATCTCATAGCAAACAGAGGATCTTCCAGACCTATATCTGTGACGCTCTGAATCCCTTTAAGAGGATTAGACCTCCGAGACCTGGTTAATCACGCTGCCGTACATTGACAGTAAGTGAAAAGTATGAAAATTACAACTTTCAAAAACTTTTTCTTATAATATCATTGTTAAAAGTACATCGTGTTTAAAACTCGCTTTTAAAAAATTCCGGCATGTGGAGTATGTATTCTCAATAAACCAACCTGTGAATAGTAGTACTAATTTCATACAAACTTTTCTTATTCAATCAACGTAAAACCAACTCCACATATAAATCATTTTACCAAAATCCCACTTGAAATATAGAGTAAATCAAACCAAAGTCCGATTCTTTATTTAAAAAGTTTGTACACAGATACATTTGCATAAAAATCCAATTTATGTACAACTCAATCTTTATCGTAAGGATTAGAAATAGTCAGTACTTCAGAGGCATCTAGAACGGAGAATCACATGCCACCCCGAGATCGCACCTACAAAACTGGTGAAAAGGGAATGAGCTAAATCCGGGCTCAGTGGGAGCTATATAAGGTTTCATAAGAAAATACAACTAATAATCGAAGGCACATGCAAGTTTTATAAAAAGTAAGTAACGTAGTATAATATGATAATACCAAAGTAGTGTAATTGCAACACATTCTGATGCATGTTGAACCCCACTATGATCATATCCTAGACATCGGAAGCTATTCCCTTAGTTGGTCATTCTGACCCACTACATTCCATAATTATTACATTACACGGTTTCACAAACTTTTAGGGTTTAATGATCTAGAATCATCCATTCCAGTCACTAGCTTCTTAGGGTTCGTCATGCTATGGTACTTGTTAATTTTCACTTTAATTATTGTGTATTATGATGCAATCACGTTGTCCTATTACTAAGCATAGTTTATAATGTAAGTCGCTTAGTATACCACTTTACATATTAGTATACTCTGGAATCCGCTCATGCACTCACAGTCCAATGTGCATCTTATATTACGTGTTTATACTTATAGTTTAATTGTTAATCTATTATGTTCATTATTACTTGGCCAATAGTTCTAATTATATTTACGTATATTTTCGCACATGAATTCCCATATTAATAACCGAGGCAATCTATAACTCATTAAAAAATATGATAGGATACAAATAACAGTAATAACAATTATAACAATACATCATTTCTATTCTCGTAGCACATCCTAGTATAATGCATCGATTTTACCCCGTGGTTAACTAGCTAGGCCTAGAGCAAAGGTCCCTAAAGGATCCTAAGCTCTAAACTACTCATGTCTCCTCTAAGTGAGAGAACTGCCCAGGGACCAGGTGATACGAACCACGCCAACAATGTGATGAAACCTGTAGCAAAGACGATCCGGGATCGCGTCATTAGTATCAGAGGAACTTTTATATCCAGGTTTTCTATCTTTAGTTTCTTGTTATTTCAATTTCGTAGGTAGTACATTCTTGAAACTTTAAATCTTTATTCTTGTGAATCTTATTCCAAATCTGAGTTAGGGTTTGTAGAAAAAAAAAGTGAACAATACATGTGAACAATAATCGTCAACAGTGAGCATGAACAATACCGATGAACAATGCATATGAATAGTACTACGTGAACAGTGTTTTTTGAAAAAAAAAACAAAATTCTAAAATTTCTTGAAAACCCTAAGGAATTGATTGCTAGGTTTTCAAGAAATTTCATAATTCTGTTTGGGTTTTGATTGCTACGAACTCTTGCACTGCTATTGAAATTGAAGATTCCCATTGAACCCTAGAATATTTCGAATAATATTCAATCGTTTGGGTTTTGATGATCCTTGTTGCATCTTTATTCTAGTTGGGATTCTTATTTTGTGTTCCATATAAATTTGTTTTACTTGGGAATTCTAGATATCCATAGGAACTTTGAATTGCTTTATCAACGAGGACTTGTTGCTTGTTTGTTGCTTATCGTTTATGTTGACCTAAGGTCTTAATCTTATTTTGATAATAACAATAAATCAATCATGTGTAATTTAACATGTTTCTTACTATAAGTATATTGTTCATTCACTTGGAAAATTCAAGAAAAACATGACAAGGACCATTCTTTCACTATTCGATCATTGGACAAGACAAGGATCACTCTTTCACTATTCCATCATTGGACAAGACAAGAAAAACATGACAAGGATCACTCTTTCACTATTCGATCATTGGACAAGACAAAGAAGATCAAATCTCTCAATGCAAATTATGAAGCACAAAGAATCAAAAGACTATATGACAAGCTTCTAAGAAAAAGTTTCAAGTGAAAATCAATTCGAAGAAACAAATCAAAGCATTCGAAGACTCATTATGTAAAGTTACATTATTGATCAAATCCTTATAGCTCAAACGTATTTATGCATCTTTTAAAGATTGATTTAGACAGGCTTGAAATTGAATTTCTTTGAAAAACATTATTTTACAAAGACCGAGTTTCAAAATAAATTCATATTAATTTTAAATGATCATATTTTAAGCTCTAATAAAAATAGGTATCTTAGAAACATATCTTTGAGGTTCACAAATAATTAGAATTGTATTTGGAACTAAATTGTTATATTGCAAAAATATTTTTATTTTATATTTAAAATTCGCTCAATTTTCGCACAGTTTTGATCAACGGTAAGATGGAGGCCTTCCCGGACTCCGATCATTTTGAAATTTTTACAGTAGTTAAACAACATCTCTTAACACTTTTGACTTAAAATTTGAGCATGATCCAACGGTCAAATTGGGAGAAATCATCAAAACAAATTTGAATTTTTTTTTGTAAAAACTAGCTGTTGGAAAGTTTGAAAATGTATACATTTGACCCAAAACCTTTCTTAATCATCCCTAACGGCCATATGGTTTTTCAAGATATATATATAAGGTCCTAGACATGTTTTAACATACTTGAATCATTCTACAAACTCATTTTACATATATACAAAGTTATTCAATTATTCAATTCATTTCAGTGATCATATTCTTCATTTTTGAGGTATATACTTTTGATCAATCTTGATAACTCTAGTGTGAGCTTCATTTGTAATCTTCAAATACATTTGAGAGTTGTTGTATTGGTGTGTATCACCACAAATAAGTCATTCTTCATTTCAAAAGAGAGTTTGTCTCTTTGTAGAGCAAGAGAGCATATCTTGTGAGAAGTGTAGTGGGTATAACTACATTGTGAGTGTTGTGTGCATAGCAACATTTGTATGTTTGATCTTCACCCGAAGAAGATTGAATAGTGAAAATTCTCGGGGAACTAACCGAGCGTGGACTATGATTTGGTAAACCAAAATCGTGTGGACAAAAAGCCTTGGACTTCAAATTGGTTCAATCTTTCTTACTCAATCTCTTTATTTATTTATTATATTCATTGATTGAAGTTGCTTATATTGTTGCTTATTCTTGGGATTTATTGTTTGATTGATTGTTTTCCTTGATAAACTTATTTAGCTAAATTGTTTTACTTAAACATTTTGAAAAAGTTTTGAATTCCGTATTAAAGTTTTTAAACCCTATTCACCCCCTTTAGGGTCATTATCAGACCAATAGTTTAAAATTATGCTTGCATATACTCTAGCAATTCTAAAAATTCGTTTGGCTCATTAATATTGCTAGAATTTGGTTTTTTTAGTCCTTGGTATTACATTGTTGAACGCGTCTAAATCTAATTGTTGGGTGTGCAATTGGTTGTTGAGGACTTGTGATATTCATATTATTCAACGTGTTTTGGAGTTCTAAAGAGAAAATTGTGAGTATATCAATATTTTGAGTGATAAACATGAGCGGTAAAAGAAGAGTGACATCTTTTGAGCGAAACACGTAAGGGAGTGTTGTGAGAAAAAAATATTTTCTTTATTTGTACTAATCTTTGTTTTGCAGCTAGAATGTCAAGTGGTTTTAATTTTGAGCCTCATGAAGGTTGGTTTGATAAATTTGGAATGGATAGTACACGAGAACAAAATCTAAAACTTAGGTGGCACATGCAGCTAAATAATGCTCCTAATGGGAGAAAGATGAGTCAATTTAAAGAGGTTATGTATGAATTTGAATGGGAACCAAGAATAGTCAATAGAAGATGAGAAGAAAGGGTTATAGAAAGCCAAGTTCAAGAAAAACAAAATTCGAGTAGTATCAAGAAGAAAAAGTCTTCTATGTTTGAGGATGAAGATTGCCGTAGGCTTGAGGAGATGTTTGCCACAGCCTATGAGCAAGCTAAGAGGAAGTGTAACTCATTGCCTAGCCAAATGCCGAATGAAGTTAAACCCAAACCACCCGTGGAGAGTACAGCTTCCATTGAACCATGTCATCATTGAAGGTCATGGAAACTAACCAGTTGGAAGAAATTGAGGAACAAGCCATATAAGGTGAATTATTAGCTGAATGTGGTGACCCAAGCATGCGAGCGAATGTATTTCGAACTAGATACTTCGTGCAAGAGAAGTTGTGTAGTTTGATAATTGATGGGGGAGTTTACACAAACTTTGCTAGGACAAATTGGATTGAGAAGTTGAATCTGCCTACGTTCAAGTACCCGTGTCCTTATAAATTGCAATGGCTGAATGATAACGGAGTGATAAGGGTGAACGAGCAAGTGCTTATTTCTCTTGACATTGGAAAGTACAAGGATGAAGTTTTATGCGATGTGGTTCCAATGCAAGCCAGCCACATAATTTTGGGTTAACAATGGCAGCTTGATAGGCAAGTTAATTACAACGGTGTTTCCAATAAATACACTTTCAAGATAAATGAGCGAACAATTACTCTTGTTCCATTGCGGCCAAACCAAGCTCATGAAGATCAAATGAGATTGCAAAGAGAGAGTGAGTAGAGGAGAGAAAGCGAGCAAAAGAAAATGAGAGAGTGGTGAGGAAAAGAAAGAAAGCGAAGATGAAAAGAAAGAGGGTGAGAGAAAAATAAAAGATAATGATGAAAACAAAGAGGCTGAGGTAAAAGAGAGAGAGAAAAGGAAATTTTGATGGTGTCTGATGAGAATGAGTCTGAGGGGAGACAAAAGAATTGTTGTGTAAAAATGAGTGGGGAGGTATTTTTAAATACTAACAAATTTAACTCGGATTTGCAAATTTCAATTTTATCTTCACTGTAGAAAATCGAAGCTCAACACCATGAAAGATTTGAGTTGGAACAGGAACAACAAGTTTTAGAGCAAGGTGTTGATGAACTTGAATTGGAAAATTGTGTCCCAAAGAAGCTTATGGGATTCAAAACTGAGCGTGGATTGTTTGAATGGGTAACTAACTCTTTGAATTTGAATAATGCTTTTATGAGTTTAATGAATCAAAATTTTGAGCCATTCTTGGGAAAAATTGTTTTGAAAGGTTTTGATCATTGGAATGTCACATTGTCACGTAGCAGTCACAGTTTGAATTGTTGCTTTTCGATTAGTTTAAATGATCAATTGCTTATGGTGAGTTTTGAAGCGCTAACCACTAACCTTAAGAAGTGCACTCTTGGCACGAATGAGACTATGTTTCTTTGGTTTGATGAGAGTGTTGTAGGTAAGCCGGATTTAGCGGGGGAGTTGAGTAGCACGGCAACCGTGGAGCTTGATAAGTTCGAAAAGAATGTGGAGATTAATTACGGAGGAAAGCAAGAAATTTCTAAGGCAGCCATTGAAGCGAGGATGATCTTTGCAAAGGGAATAGAAGAGATTTTAGCCAAAGAACCGAAGTTGGAAGTTGATGAAGTGGAGCATGTAGACTTCATTAGCCTAGCTAGAAAAGACGATTCGGGATCGCGTCACTAGGTCCTTACTTGTAATTCATTTCGAGATAAACCAATGAAAAACATTTTCCGAGGACAACACTCCAAATATTTAACAAGAAGAACACCTGTACAAGTATTTTCCTCCGAGGATAGAACTACCCTAGGATACATCTACCCTACAGGAAGATTATCCAGTCATAGTACAGCTACTACACAAGACACACAGTCTCATTAGTAGTGCCACATAAAGCTACTCTGTTACCAGGGAAACTTGTCCCTCATCCAGAAATCGGTCTCTTGAGCTTTGTCCTCATCCATGGGAAAGCAAAATACAATAAACATATCACTATGATATCATCCGAGCCATAAATATCATAAATCTTAACAAATGTCCAAGCATCCAACCAGGTCTGCATTTCGTGGCCCACGCAGTAGTAGGGCCTCGCGTTAGTTTCCGTGCACGGTTTTGGGTTTTTCACCAAAGAAACTCTAATCCTAACTTATCTAGCTCCATACTAGGTGACCATAACTAGGACCTAACATGAACCATATGATACAACAACACAACTGAATATATGTATTTATCCACCGATATGCAAATTGTGCCAAAACATCAATCAACAACATGTATATACAACATAGATATCAAAACATCATTATCAATATCATTCACGTAGCACCGACATTATAGGTCATGTGTTCGGCCTCATGGTTATGGCATTGTTTAAGTTTTATAGTCGATAAATTCTTATCAATCCCCCCCGTTTAAGAAAGTGTTATATAAGCATAACTAAGGCCATATAAGTTTAATAATTCACCTGCATTGATGTCACCACATCTCATGTGCATTACAAACCCCAACTAGTGTAATTCACATGTTTTAACCCTAAGTTAATTATTACCACACTTCTTAACGTATTCAGACCATCCAATGCTAGCATCGTGATTCCTACGTCATTCGAAACCCATTTTATGATAGGATTGTTCTTTCTTAGCCTTTAAAAGTCAAGTAGTCATATAACAATTACGTATTAGAAGCCTAGCATGTCTCTTATGTGGTTCCAAGTTCAATATGTATGTAATTATGTATATAATTAGAAGGGTAATAACCCGGCCCTTAAGCCCCGTTATTATACTATGTGTTTTATGTCTATATCTAAGGCTATATGTGTGTCTTACATACTACTACAATACCATACTAGCAAGCCATATACTAGTCTCAAGGTTTATCACCTGTACAGTATAGTTACGGTGCATTGGCCCCTCCTACTAACACTACGGCACCCTACACCCCACTAATTCAAGCATATATGTTATCTAGGATATAATTACAATGAATATATACAAGATATGGTCCAACAATTGCATTTACATATTCATCTCAAAACTTAGCGAAAGTTATTATACGATTCATGGGGGGTATTCAAAAGGGGCATATATAGAAGGTTTCTCAATCCAATAAGGCTGCTTCCTTGGTTGCTGCATCTGCTTCTGCTCTTGGGTTGGTATCAAGAGAGAGAGAGAATCAGAATGGAATCATGGTGGACATCACCACTTTAGTATCCACTAGGGCATGAACACCACCTACCTTTCGGGCTTCTACGTGAGGGTCTATCTTATTAGACTGACATCGAGTTTCAGCTATTTTTGTATCAACACTTAAGATTATCATCATGTGTGTATTTCCTTCCATAATCAAGTGTATTGAGTATTGTTTATCCAAAATCTATTATTAATTCAAGGTTAATCTACCCATTTACAAGTGCAAAATATAAAAATGCAACACAAAATACTTTGTAAAAATAGGTTTATTAATATTGTTCCAACCTCATGTGATGCTTTGAACCAAGATTGAAGATCCATGGAGGAAAATTGGTGGCTAAACCTCATGCTCAAGCTTCGCATTTTTGAGCTTCAATGGTTGACTTGAAGAATAAAATGATGAATAGTGCTTTTGTGTGTATAATCCTTGAACTTGGATGAGAAATCTACCATGTGATCTCACAAACCTCATCTCATCTCTCTCTCTTGAACCCTCTTTGGGAGTATTGAAAGTGTGTGACTTAAATATGGGGAGGGGGAGGGTTTAGTTGTATAAAAATGGAGTCAAAGTACTAAAAAATAATATTTTGACCAGATCTGGAGTCCATCAGTTGACTGAGCAAGGGCCTTAGTCGACTGATGCCCACTGATGTTATTTTCTGGTAGTTCGTCCATTTCGCGCTCAATTTTGGCTATCATGGAGTTAGAATTGGGTCTCGGCCAAAACACTAAAGTTTTAGATAATTGAGTTACCTTTCTAATGGCGTAAACAAGGACTCATTTGGAGTTTTTATGAAGAAGTTATGAATTTTTGAAGACAGGAATGTCGATTTGCGAATAAAGTGAAAATAGGTGATTTAAGAATTGATTCTAATTCGGACCACTTAAATCGACTTGTGGCTATGCAAGGGAGTTATATAACACTAATACAACATATGAGAAGTATCCAAACTATAGTGACCCTTACGGTGCATAATTTCACTATCCCAAACTCGAATTAGCCTTACTAGCGATTAAGAATCATGATTAGCGTGAGATGAAAAAATGGGGTATTACAATATCCATTTCTTTGCTGGTTGCATATACAAAGTAGGAGTCTCTATGACAAGATCCTAAGGTTTATAGCAAGATGGATATTATGATGGAAGATTTGGAGACGTACTTTATTGTCAAGTGTGAGATATATATGAGGCCAAGATATCACGATACTTCCCTCAGGCACGTGGAGCAAAAGCTAACCATGTAGCCATCTTACCGAACCTGTGCACACATTATCGAGGATTATTCATAAATGAATCTACCACCATTGGGCATTTATAAACACATTGTATGGTTTTTGGACTAATCTGAATGTTTATTCCATGAACTTTTCTAACAATTTTAGGAAGGAAGGAAGTTACATCATCTAGCCATTCAAACTTGGCATGGTAGTAGAACTTACGATCGATATTAGGTACATACTTGTGACCTGTGCTAAGATTAGTTCATTTGAGATTATGGATCCATTTAGAGACAAGGCAAGGTTTACCTTTACCTTCACCAGACCAAATCGTATCTAGATCAAAGTTCCTTTCAACATGAACGGGATAGTTAGAGAATCCTTTGTTATGAAGCATAGAGCAATTTTTTTATAATTGAATCTCTCTATTCTTATCTTAGGACGTGAGAGAGTAAGAGGATATATATTGAACCATGGTTTACTATATGATTCCCCATGCACAACGTGTGAGTATGGACTATTAGTAGGAAATACATCTTCTTCAGAGTCTTGAATATTTTCTAATGCTTGGGTAGTCCGAAGGAGTTATACATTTTGATCATTTTTCTTGACATGGAAAACACGTGTGGAAGAAATTATGAATCTGAGCCTTTCTCACTTAAAAAACTCAAAGACTTTGTGTTGCACATGATGAGATTCAAGAGAAGAATTTTGAAATCCCTGACACTGGGTATATCGATATTAATTCCATCCCATTGTTACCAGTACGCATAATTCCAAAACTTCTCCTGCTAAGAAGTTCATTCTAAAGCACAAATATTCCTTTTTTAATTCACATGTGTTGGTTAGTAGCTATGCATTATCTCCAAAAGTGAAAGATTTTGCTATGAAAACATGTGTTTCTCACAGTTAATAATGCATACATTGTGATGTAATTTTAAGTTCATGCGTTATTTAACTTAATGACGTGAATCAACACAGAGTATGACTACATATGCCTTGTGCTTAATAATAATGGACCTACAGATGCACATTTTAGATAATATGAGTTTTGAAATATTTCGTACATCCATACAATGATGTAAACTTAGGAAGCCTTTAATCCATTACTATTCAACTAGTTATTTTTCCTTAAAATCACTCATTCTTGTGATGTAATTTCTTTTGTGCAAGCATCATTTTCATGTGTGATGGAGGCTTTCATCTCTCATAGAGGCCAACTATTTTCATTTTGGCAGCTACAGTTTCACCCTTCAATTAGACAGTATTTTTCCATCCCTTATACATTGGTAGGTCCTAAATTTTACGAGCCTAACTTACTCTGGTATACTGTAAGGTTGAATGACGATGCGATGTATTGTGCTTATCTGTCAAGAGTTGAGCGAGAAAAACAACGATTTTTGTCCTTTTTAGCAAGTGACATGTCTGAGCATACCGTCATAAAAACTTCCTAGACTTTTTTTGAGAGGACTCATTTTCAAGGGGAGGAGCTCCCCTTCGATTAATCAATCCAGCACCCCTAGCTGCAACTGACATAATGACTTGTATGGGATTTGTTTAAGCTCTTTACTTAATTAGAGAAAGGTAAGTCCTTTTTAATTCCCATCACTTCAACAGTGTTCAATTGGACTACAGGTGATAGGCATGAATAGTAATACATAAAGCAGTGTGATCTAGCCTTCCACGAAAAATCCTATTAATGTTGCTAGAGAATGAGCCATTACAACAATATAGAGTAGACTGACCTGTAAAGCATTTCTCTGCCTAGATAAAAACTACTCCCTTGGTCTCCTCCTCTTGATTATTCAAATTTATATCCATTTCATGATATGCAAATCGTACCATTAAATTATGGATTATAAAAAATGCAAAGACAAATTAAAGTAGAGGAAGAAAGAGAGGGAGAGAGGGGGGAGAGAGCGACACTCGAATTGGGGATTTCAATTTTTAAGGTTTTTGAATGAGGGAAAGAGGCGAAGGGGAGAGGAAGAGGGATAGAGATGATATATTATATTTGGAATTGTTCTTTACGTAAATGAGCGCATTGGGAAGGAACTATGTGTCGAACCATATATTTCCTTGTGACCAAAAGAATTTTAGTTTGTTGTAGAAGATGGTGCCTCACAATTTCACTATGCAGGAATTAGGGCAGTAGTATTTTATTTTTTTTAGTTACCAATTTTAGGGGTTAGTATCGCCACAAATGATAATTCCTTAGTGACGAAAATGACTTAGTTGCTAAAAAAATTGTCACTAGTTAATAGATCAAATGTAGTGCAGGCCAAATGCATGCCACTACCTAATTAATTTAATCCGGATCAAAATCAGCCCGAGTTCGAGTCGGGTCAGTTACTAATTTAACAGTTTGTTCTAGCAAAACTAAAACCTCATGTGCCAAGTTAAAAATGACCACTAATTAAACAATTTGTTATATAGTAAACTAAAAATAAAAAATAAAAAAAAAATTGTGCTATAGAAAAAATATGGGTGATCTTGTTTCTATCCACCAAATCTTGTAGCTAATCCACCCTTAAATCATGGAAATTTTGAACAAAGTTTTACAATACTACCCTTTTTAAAATTGATAAGTATATCCACCAATTAAAATTAAATTATAATTGTATAAATTTATATTCCATTTTAATTAAGATTCCTAATACAAATATAATTCCTTTTTAATTGACTTCATATTTACGTTCTAAAAAAAATCAACAGTTTAGGGTTAGTTCTACGTGTGGATTGATCGATTTCAAAATATCAATACGTATTTTTTCGAAGAAAAATACAAACCCTAATATCAGTACATAGTTTAAGCATACAACAATGAAAAATCTTTTGTAAACGATATAATCAAATAATACTACGCGTGGAAAGAAAAAAAGTATGGAAGCATTGAAGAAGCAAAATTGATCTTTCTTAAGGCAAGATCGATCGATCTTGGGTCTTGCCAACATTTGCCAGAGAGGTCTTGAGAGCATCCATGATCCCAAGATCGATCTTGCTCATTTCTTGCCAGCTACCAATAAGTAAGATCGATCTTGCAGGTCCCTTGCAGATGACATTTTTTCTTCTTTGAGATGATGAAAAAGTCATGTTTGAGGGGTTTTTGGTTGATATCTAGGGGTGATGGCGTGAAATAGCAAAAACCCAAAAGTGAGGGTTTTGAATAATATTTTCGAAATTGTGGGTGTGGGGAAAGAGGGATGAGACGGTGTGATATGAACCACGCCAACAATATGACGAAACCTGTAGCAAAGACGGTCAAAAGATTGTTTCTACAATTAGATTTGAATGGCACCGTGACTCGTTGCTTATAAAGAAGCGAAACCTTGGTATATAAGGGTTGATGGATTCATGGACACTGCAACCCAACACCTATAGAGATATGCGAACCTTGATATACGCAAATAATGACACAATTGATGATGATGAATCAATTGATAAATCGAATGAATATTACGGACAAACCGGATTTGTTCAACATATTCTAAAAGAACAAAGGATAAAAGATCTCACAATTTTATTAATCCATAGCTCTCTAATTAAAATAATACAATCATCTCCTTTAAATAGGGTGTAGAAAATAATTACTAATCCTAACACAATAAGGAAAGTAAAACAATCCTAATTGACTAAACATTCCTAATTGAATATCCTATTTGAATAAGGAAATACACCTGAAACAATCCTAATTGAATAAGGAAAACATTCCTAATCCTAATCCTAATTGAATAATAAAATAATAAACAAGTCATATAATTTAAAAGTAATTAAAATATGATCTTTTTTGAATTTTATTGCACGAGCTCTTATAATCAGACTCGTGAAAACATGATTTGGGCCTATGTACGCTTCAATCATCGTACTTGATTATGTGCTAGCCTTGTCCACATCACGGTGGGGAAGAAGGAGACGGTGGGAAGAAGAAGAAGAAGAAGAAGAAGAAGGAGGAGGAGGAGGAAAGAGTGACGGTGGGAGGAAGAAGAAGAAGGCTAAGGAAAGAGTGATGGTGGGAGGAAGAAGAAGAAGAAGAGATGGTGGGAAAGAACATAGTTAAATTTGAACCGGAGGGTTAAGGGGTTAAATTTTGTTTTTGTTATTTTACTTCAAAGTTAATTAAAATTTACCCTAGAATCTAAATTTTTAAAGTGATTGTACTTATTAATTTAGTGGATATTTTAATATTAAATTATTATTTAAAGTAATATTTATAAAATTGAATTTATAATATTTTTTTTATCAGTTTATCCGTACTCACGAATTAACTTAATATATAATGTGGATTAATTTACCAGTACGAATTAACTGCAAAATTTGGTGGATAAAAATAAAATTACCCAAAAATATTAGACCATAATGAATAATGACTCTTTTTTATATTACAAGTAGTAATACATATATGATTCATGCATGACTGGATAAACAATCACATACATCAATTAAGAATAGGCAATAATAGGCGCGCATGTGCTTTGCGTATGCATCTCCCATTCTTCACGCAACTAATATTGCAACTTGAATAAAATTAAATAAAATGATGCATGCAGTCAATGAATTAATACCTGAATTAATTAATTAACTAACCATAAGTGAATTAATTAATTAACTAACCATAAGTGAATTAATTAATTATTCTAGAAAAGTAAAAACGAACTGACTTAATTATATAATGCATGTATTAGGTGGCCCTAGTTTCCAGGGAAGACCCTCCAGATAATCTGTGTTTTTTTCTCTTCCATTATATGTGGGCCTTAATTAATTTGATTTTCTATATAGATTGTGAAATTTGTGTGCATGTGGTAGAGCCGGGGATTATATGAAGGGGGACAACTATAGCACTAAGAGCAAGTGGGTTAACTTAGTAATAAAGGTATCAATTGAAATTTCAGAGATCTCAAGTTCGAGTCTCACCTAGGACAGTAAGAGTTTCTTAATTATTTATAGTAACGGAAAGATATTTAGAATCTCTCTTGCGAGAAGATTTCTTAGTTATTAGTGATGAAAGGAAGATACATATAATCATTCAGGGTAAGACTCCAATCTTGGAATCTCCCGGATAAATGCTTTTACATATATTGTGTCCATTTCTAGATATCACTTTATGCATATATTGTCTCCATATGCATCTCCAAACGAAAAGGGTAATTTGCCTTTTTTAACCCTTGGATTTGACCTATTATGTATTTTAGTTCCTAATGTTTTATTTTTCACTTTTAAGTTCTCAAAGTTTGAGCTAACGCAATTTCAACCAAAATGCGCACCTCGTTCACTAAAAAATGTTACATATGCATAATATATTTTTATTTTTTTTGGTAAATTTATATTATCATAAGAGCGAGTAGAATTAATATTGCATTAAGAAAAAGTAAAACTAGCTTCCAAAGAAATAAAGAAAACTAGTAAAACTAAAACTAAGCATTTGGTATCGCCATGTGCGGACCTAGAATTTCAATCCGAAAAGTAAAAAGTAGAAATGGCAAGTTTTATTTTTGGATACCAAAAAAAATTATTATAAAAAATTTGTTTGTAGCAAGAATTGAACCCTAAGGAATAAAGAATTTATACTCTTGATTAACCATCAAATCATATTTCATTTTCATTAAATATTTTTCTCAAAATATATATCATATCCGAGTAGACATATACAATTAATCTAGTGTCATATATAAATTATAAAATGCCAAAATTTCAGTCGGGCGCACATTAGTCGGCCCCTAGTTGCCACTACAACAACTCGAGTATGTCAGCATGAAATCAAAAGGCCATATTGAGTTTTATCATAAAATTTACTGATTAAGTTAATGTTAAATAAAACTCTTGGTCATATATGTCGTTCTAAAATCCAAATGGGATATAATTTGTATACGTAACTTGCATGTCAAATTACCTATAAAATTGAATATATCTATATATATAGATATATTCAAAAATCAACTCATGATAACTTACCTGTAAAATTGTACCCGTAAAATTAAAATATATCAAGAATGAATTATTTTATACGTTTGACCTAAATGATGACGATAAGTAAATTGATACAAAATAAAAATAAAGATAAAAAATAGTTATAGTGGCTTAAAGAGGTAGGAAACTGTCATTTGCAATTGGGTCTTAGTATATATATAAACTAGTAGTCAAGTAAAACATGAGGAGCTGCTGGGATAAAGATACAGGTGAGAATGTTATTTTGTAAACATCCTTGCTACCTAACTCTTAATTTCTTGAAATTAATTTAAAATTTTTCATTTAATTTAGTGATTGTTAGGGACATTTGAAAATTATTTTTTGAACACGTGTTTGTTTTGTTCAAGTTTTTGTTTGTTTTGGAATTCAAAATGGTAATTTTTCACGCAAATTTGAATCTTATAAATCCGTGATCCAACCTCTTGGGATGAAAGTGTGACTTCTATTGAGATTTACCAATTGAAGATTTCAGAAACGAACAAAAACATGAATTAAACGAATACTAAATATAGTACTTGTTAGGAAAACTAAAATTTAAACCCTTAGGTATGGGGTCAATTTCAATGTTTTCCTTGTTGTTTCACAAGTTGCAATTTTAACTTCAAAGTAGGTTACTGTTGTAATTTAATTTCAGAGGAATTATACAGTAAAAGTCTACACCTAGTTTTTTTCATCATGATTAGACAACAATAGATGGAAATAAACCAGGAGAAGGATCAGTGCATTTTGGGATGTTTATCCGCTGCACTTTAATTATCTCTCTCTTATATTATTCTCGTATGGGAGGTAATCATCTAAACAACTCATTAATTACGTCCGATACGTGTTAAGTTCCATCACATGTGCGTAACTTTTTTTCACAAACAAAAGACTTTGAAAAAACTAAAAAGATCGGGTCATAAAGGAAATAAATGGTTCTTACCCCCCCCCAAATTTCCCTTCAAAATTCCAAATAGGTTTTCAAAAGACATTCTCGGAAAAGTGGTAGAATATTGGTAAAGGCATGCAAATTTTCAAATAGAATAAACACATAATTAAGATCCCTAGAGACTAAAAAGGTAGAATGGGTGCCTAACACTTTCCTAATCAGTAATACAGTTTCCAAACCCTAGAACCCTAGTTTTGTAGACAAAACATGCAAGGATTATGCTTCTTCGTAGGCTTTTTTCTTACACAACTCTTTTATTCATTTTCTTTATAAATTGAACTAAAGACTTTAAACTAACCCACCCAGGGTCCACATGTTGAATAAGATAGACACAATACGATTTAGCTATCCACCAAAAGCCAGCCGTCTGAGCACGGATTCCCACGATAAGACTTGCAAACTTGATGCACATAATACCAGATTCAGTCTTCAACTCTTGTCCACCACTCTAGCCAACTTGCTCAATTGGTTCCATAACGTCTCATGCACCTCGAACTCCATATTGCGATTAGCCACTTGCGATACTCAAATGATTCGATGAAGGGTTTTGGGATTTCAGATATTCGACGGATTGAACATTGTTGGAACTAGTGTGTATTTTGTAAAACCATAGCATGCTATTTTTCTTTGCTTTCCTTTGTCTAACATAGGAAGAATATAAAACCTTACATGGCTACGTGTATGGATAGTTTTTCGATTGGGTTTGAGCCATAAGGCCATCCAAGTATGGTGCTATTGGGTGAGGACTTAGATGAGTGTGGTTTACCACACGCACATATAGACCGACAGACCCGACCCGGTCCAGTCTGGTTAGGGATTGGGTAAAATATATTCTTTTTGGACAAAATTCTATTGAAAATTTTATTTTTTTTACATGGACTGATTTTTACATGCAATTGATCAATTATAACTGATAAAATAAAGACATATAGAAAATTAAAGTCGAATTAAAATAAAAAAATACCTGAGAGCCTCAAAAATAGTAGAATACTATTTTATAGCACTATTCCCGAAGAGCCTACAAGCCCCTAATTTACACGTGTGACGGTTGTTTCACAATTTCGGCCAAAATAAACATCGGATTAATCTAATTTTTTAACATGTTATTACCCATGCTATGACTTATTTACTGTCCAAATTTAAGAATTTTTGGACATCGGGAAGGCCTCCGTTTGATTTTCCAAGATGAATTACCGATTTTTTCAATTCCCGAAGATCTGAACGTCGGATCGAGTTGATTTTTTAATATGTTATTCCTAGTTTCATTTCCTAAATATCCACAAAATTTTATGATTTTTAGAGGTCAAAAAGTATCAAAACGAGAAAAAACGAAAAATCGGCTCGGAGGGGCGTGTCCGCGGACAAGCCCCTGATTTACACGTGCGATAGTTTTTTTGTAATTTTGGCCAAAATAAACATCGGATTAATCTTATTTTTTAATGTGTTGTTCCCCATTATATACCCTGTCTACTGACCAAATTTGAGCTCATTTGGACTTCGGGAAGGTAGTCTTTTGATTACCCGAATTAAATTCTCGATTTTCTAAATTTCTGGAGATCCGGCTGTCAAATTGAGCTGATTTTTGAATATGTTTCTCCTTGTGTCAATTTATAATAACCCGCAAAGTTTGAGGATGATCAGAAATGAGGAACTCTCCTTTCACAAGTTTCCAGGAGTTTTGATGGTTTTCGGTTCTGGCGGCTCCCGGTAATTCTCGTAACTTTTTATCCGGGTGTCCTTTCGGCTTTCCTTTGACCTTTATCACATGTATATGGTATGTATGCATCTAGAAATTCTTTTGCATGCATCTGTGCTCATTTTCTTAGAGTTCGGGATTCTTGCGGGGGTCGCAAAATGAGGTGTTCACAGACCCTCTCGGCTTGGGTTCTTTGTGAAGCAAAGAAACCAGGACAATAACAAGAAAGCATCATTTTGCGGCACTCGCATGAATTACAAGTGATATTTTAAAAACAATGCTATGCGAATGATGTCGTGCTATGCTGTTTATCTTTTCTCGGGAAGGATGGGTGATTTGGGACATGCCCCGTGCTGTACTGTGATTTTGTTCTGCTGTACTCCCTCTGGCTGGGGAGGTGTTGTCAATGATAGTGGTCGGGTGTTGAGCTGATGTACTCTCATCGATAGAGACGGTTCTGTCAACAATTTGATTGGGTGTTGAGCTAATATACTCCCATCGATAGAGACGATTTTGTCAACGATTTAACTAGGCTGTTGAGCTGATGTAGTCCCATCGATAAGGACGTTTTTGTCAAGAATTTAATTTGGATGTTGAGCTGATGTACTCCCATTGGTAGGGACGGTTCTATCAATGATCTGATTGGGGCGTTGAGCTGATATACTCGCATCGGCAGGGACAGTTCTGTCAATAATTTGATTGGGGCATTGACCTGATGTAATCTCATTGGTAGGGATGGTTTTGTCAAAAATTTGATTGGGGCGTTGACCTGAGGTACTACCATTGGTAGGGACGGTTATGTCAATGATTTGATTGAGGGCGTTGAGCTGATGTACTCTCATCTGGAGGGACGGTTCTGTCAACAATTTAATTGGGGCGTTGAGCTGATGTACTCCCATCGGTAGGGACGGTTCTGTTAACGATTTGATTGGGGCGTTGAGCTGATGTACTCCCATCGGGAGGGATGGTTCTGTCAATGATTTAATTGGGGCATTGAGCTGATGTACTCCCATCGGTAGGGACGGTTCTGTTAACGATTTGATTAGGGCGTTGAACTGATGTACTCCCATTGGTAGGGACGGTTCTGTCAACAATTTGATTGGGGCGTTAAGCTGATGTACTCCCATTGGTAGGGATGGTTTTGTCAATGATTTAATTGGGGCGTTGAGCTGATGTACTCCCATTGGTAGGGAAGGTTCTGTTAACGATTTGATTGGGGCGTTGAGCTGATGTACTCCCATCGGTTGGAACGGTTCTATCAACGATTTGATTGGGGTGTTGAGCTGATGTACTCCTATCAATAGGGACGATTTTGTTAATAATTTGATTGGGACGTTGAGATGATGTACTCCCATCGGTATGGACGGTTATGTCAATGATTTGATTGGGGTATTGAGCTGATGTACTCCTATCGGTAAGGACGGTTCTGTCAACGATTTGATTGGGTATTGAGCTGATGTACTCTCATCGGTAGGGACGTTTCTGTCAATAATTTGATTAAGGTGTTGAGCTGATGTAGTCCCATCGGTAGGGACGTTTTTGTCAACGATTTGATTGAGATATTGAGCTGATGTACTCCCATCGGTAGGGACGGTTCTGTCAACGATTTGATTGGGCGTTGAACTGATGTACTCCCATCGATATGAACAGTTATGTCAATAATTTGATTGGAGCGTTGACTTTATGTACTCCCATCGGTAGGGACGGTTCTGTCAACGATTTAATTGGGGCATTGACTTGATGTACTGCCATCGGTAAGGACGGTTCTGTCAACTATTTGATTGGGTGTTGAGCTGATGTACTCTCATTGGTAGGGATGGTTCTGTCAACGAGTTGATTGGGGCGTTGAGCTGATGTACTCCCATCGATAGGGTCGGTTTTGTAAACGATTTGATTGGGGCGTTGAGCTGATGTACTCCCAATGATAGGGACGGTTGTGTCAACAATTTGATTGGGACGTTGAGCTGATGTACTACCATCGGTAGGGACAGTTATGTCAACGATTTGATTGGGGTGTTGAGCTGATGTACTCCCATCGGTAGGGACGGTTATGTTAACGATTTGGTTGGGGTGTTGAGCTGATGTACTCCCATCGGTAGGGACGGTTTAATCAATGATTCGATCGGGGCGTTGAGCTGATATACTCTCATTCGTAGGGACGGTTCTGTCAACTCTTTGATTGAGTGTTGACCTGATGTACTCTCATCGGTAGGGACAGTTCTGTCAACGATTTGATTGGGTGATGAGCTGATGTACTCTCATTAGTAGGGACGGTTCTGTTAACAATTTGATTGGGTGTTCAGCTGATGTACTCCCATCGATAGAGACAGTTTTGTCAACAATTTGATTGGGACGTTGAGCTGATGTACTCCCATCGGTTGGGACGGTTCTGTCAACGATTTCGTTGGGGTGTTGAGCTGATGTACTCCCATCGGTAGGGACGGATCTGTCAACGATTTGATTGGGGTGTTGAGCTGATGTACTCTCATCGGTAGGGACGGTTCTGTCAACAAATTCATTGGGGCATTGAGCTAATGTACTCTCATCGGTAGGGACGGTTCTGTCAACGATTTGATTGGGGCATTGAGCTGATGTACTCATATCGGTAGGGATGGTTCTGTCAACGATTAGATTGGGTGTTGAGTTGATGTACTCCCATTGTTAGGGACGGTTCTGTCAACAATTTGATTTGGTGTTGAGCTAATGTACTCCCATCGGTAAAGACGATTCTGTCAACTATTTATCTAGGCTGTTGAACTGATGTACTCCCATCGGTAGAGACGGTTCTGTCAATAATTTGATTGGAACGTTGAGTTGATGTACTCCCATCGGTAGGGACGGTTCTGTCAACGATTTTATTGGGGTGTTGAGCTGATGTACTCTCATCGGTTGGGGCGGTTCTGTCAATAATTTGGTTGAGGTGTTGAGTTGATGTAGTTCCATCGGTAGGGACGTTTCTGTCAACGATTGATTGGGATGTTGAGCTGATGTACTCCTATCGGTAGGAACGGTTCTGTCAACGATTTGATTGGGGCGTTGAGCGGAGGTACTCTCATCGGTAGGGACAATTCTGCTAACGATTTGATTGGAGCATTGAGCTGATGTACTCACATCGATAGGGACAGTTCTGTCAACGATTTGATTGGGGCATTGAGCGGAGGTACTCTCATCGGTAGGGACAATTCTGTCAACGATTTGATTGGGGCATTGAGCTGATGTACTCCCATCGGTAGGGACGGTTCTGTCAACAATTTGATTGGGGCGTTGAGCTGATGTATTTCCATCAGTAGGGACGGTTTTGTCAACGATTTGATTGGGTGTTGAGCTGATGTACTCCCATCGATAGGGACGGTTCTGTGAACGATTTGATTGGGGTGTTGAGATGATGTACTCCCATCAGTAGGGACAGTTATGTTAACGATTTGATTGAGGCGTTGAGCTGATGTACTCCCATCGGTAGGGACAGTTATGTCAACAATTTGGTTGGGGCGTTGAGCTAATGTACTCCCATCGGTAGGGATGGTTTTGTTTACAATTTGATTGGAACGGTGAGCTGATGTACTCTCATCGGTAGGGACAGTTATGTTAGTGATTTGATTATAGTGTTGAGCTGATGTACTCCCATCGGTAGGGACGGTTCTGTCAATAATTTGATTGGGGCGTTGAGCTGATGTACTCCCATCGGTAGGGACAGTTCTATTAAGGATTTGATTCCGATTTAGTTCTTTTAAAGGGGTGAGGGCAGATGGTCTATTAGGGACCTGGCTTTGGGTTTGAGAGGCTAGGGCAGATGGTCTGCTAGGGATGATTGATGGTCGCTGGAGACACTACTTTAGTGTTGATGACTTAGGATAAAGGCTTCTGAGAAAATGAGACTTAATGGTCTGCTGGGGAATTGAGGATTCCTATTGGTTAGGATAAAGGCTGAGGGTTGGAGATCTGCTGGGGCTCTGGTGATTGGGGGTCTGTTGAGAAAATGAGAATTTTTACTGGCTAAGATTAAGGTTAAAGGTTGATGATCTGCTGGGGATATAATGATTGGTGGTCTGCTGGAAACACTGCTTTGGTGAGGGACGGTTGATGATCTGTTGATTGATGGTTCATTGAGAAAATGAGAATTCCTATTGGCTAGGATAAAAGTTGAGGGTTGGAGATCTGTTGGGGATATGATGATTGATGGTCTGTTGATGAAATAAGAATTCCTACTGGTTAGGATAAAGGCTGAAGGTTGATGATTTGCTGGGGATATGATGATTCTTACTGGTTAGGATAAAGGCTGAAGGTTGATGATATGCTAGGGATATGCTGATTGGTGGTTTACTAAGGATATGATGAATCCTACTGGTTAGGATAAAGGTTGAGGGTTGATGATTTGCTGGGGATATGATGAATGGTGGTCTGCTGAGGATATGTTGAATTCTACTGTTTAGGATAAAGGCTGAGGGTTGGTGATTTACTGGGGATATGATGATGCGGGGCTGAGATGTGGGTGATTGATGAAATGTTGAGGTGACGAAAGTTGATGGTTTGCTGAGGGGGCGAGAGTCTCTGAGCAGACATAGAGAAATAGAGAGAGTAAGTTCTGGTTTGATATCTTTTTTGGAAAAAAGCAAGAACTTTTGGTTGGCTTCTTTTTTCTTTGAGAAAGTGATTGAGTTTCGTTCTCTCGGTTCTCAAACCTCGTGCATGATTTTTGGACTTTGTCTCTTGCTTTGCTTTCACAGCATTTTTCTCGTGTCACCAGGGTACGATTCTGCTTATTATTTTTTGACTTCATGAGAGAAGAATTTTTGTGTGCCTGCATCGTTTTCTATTTTTAATGCCCTTATTACTCCTTGATTGTTTGAAAGCTTTTAGATGCAGCTTACTTACTCTTTTTTTTGTCAGCAGCCTTCTTCACCCAAGACGTAGTCCTGGGCCTTTTGGCCTAGCTGTCACTCTTGGTGTGGCTCTCGCTGCCATCTTCTCCTTTTTTGTTCTTCAATATCTTCTTTTTTTTTGGCACTGTGGAATTTATCCTCTTTTCTACTCTTTCAATTTTTTCTTGTACCCACTTTGTTTCCTCTCACTTTGTCAGGTTTTTTAAGCATCATCGTTTTTACGATTTGAGAATGTTTACTTTGAAAGTTCGCATTTGACATCGTCGTACTGTGTTTGTGATTTTCGGTCTGGGAACCTTTGTGAGCGTATCTTGAAGACTTCTTAGGCGAGAAGAAGCTAGGCCAAAAATCTTTTTATGGGGCTTGTTCCCTATGTTTTGCGAAATTTTCTCATTCCAATCTTTCTCTCTATCTTTTACTGATATCCTCTCAGGGGGCTTTTTGGTTTAGGAGAGGGCTTGAGTTTGCCTGTAGAAAAAAGTTTGGGATTTCCTTGTAGAAGAGGCTTGGGAATGCTTGTAGAAGGGCTTTGATTCGTGCCTGTGGAATGGGCTTTGGAATGGTGCCTGTAGAAAGGGCTTGGGAATGGTGTCTATAGAAAGGGCTTGTGAAGTGATTTACCTCTCTAAGAAAATTTGTGATGTGATTCGAATCTCTGGGAGGAAATGTGAACTGATTCGCCTCTCTGGGCGACTTTGTGAAGTGATTTACCTCTCTGGGAGGACATGTGAAGTGATTCGCCTCTCCGAGAGACTTTGTGAAGTGATTTACCTCTCTGGGAGGAAATGTGAAGTGATTCGCCTCTCTGGGAGACTTTGTGAAGTGATTTACCTTTCTGAGAGGACATGTGAAGTGATTCACCTCTCTGGGAGACTTTACGAAGTGATTCGCCTCTCTGGGAGACTTTGCAAAGTGATTCGCCTCTCTGGTCACATGTCAAGTGATTCACCTCTCTAGGAGACCTTGTGAAATGATTTACCTCTCTGGGAGGACATGTGAAGTGATTCGCCTCTCTGAGAAACTTTCTAAAGTGATTCGCCTCTCTGGGAGACCTTATGAAATGATTTACCTCTCTGGGAGGACATGTGAAGTGATTCGCCTCTTTGGGTGATTTTCTAAAGTGATTTGCCTCTCTGGGAGGCCCTGTGAAATGATTTACCTCTCTGGGTGGACATGTGAAGTGATTCGCCTCTCTGGGTGACTTTCTGAAGTGATTCGCCTCTCTGGGTGACTTTCTAAAGTGATTCGCCTCTCTGGGAGACCCTGTGAAATGATTTACCTCTCTGGGAGGACATGTGAAGTGATTTACCTCTCTGGGAGGACATGTGAAGTGATTCGCCTCTCTGGGAGGTTTTGCGAAGTGATTCGACTCTCTGGGAGACTTTATGAAGTGATTTACCTCTCTGGGAGGACATGCGAAGTGATTCGCCTCTCTGGGAGGGCTTGTGATCTTATCTTAATGATCCGGAGCGCGTTAATTGGTACTGCGATGGCGGTGTGACTAATCCTCGAGGTATACATTGAGATGCGGTGGTGAAGCCTGTCTGGCAGGTCATGGAGCCTGGTGCTTATCTCTTCTTGGACCGGTGCACGTTACACTTATGCAAGTGTTCATATGCATGCACTATACAAATGCTTATGCCGTGCTTTCCTAAATTTCAAGTATTCGCATACTTCTTAAATCATTGCACCATCATTTTGGAAACTTGGTTTTGAAATGGTTGTGAATCTTGAGTTGCCTGATTTATGAAGTATGTTACTCTACTTGAAATTATCTACGTGTAGATGTATGCATGCAAGACCGACCATTTTTCGAGAACATAACAACAGTGAAAAGGCAAATATTGATTCTCGATTAATTAATGAGTAAGTGCAAGGTGATATCGGTCACAAGAAAAATGGAGTGCTTCAGTCTTGGGATTCGGTTGATCCAGCGTCATACTTCTGTTTTGATAAGTTGCTATCTCCTTCTTGATTCTTGAGCTTGTTAGAACCCGTGCGCGTTGCTGCTTTTGATTATACCCTTAGTCTCAAGAGGATTACCGATTGTCTACATTTTCATGAGTGGGTGTGGGCTGGCTTGATCTTTGAGAGAGGCAGGGCCTTCAGTTGCTAAACTGATTGATTTTGTTGACTTGATTCTATCTTCAGAGGTAGAGTTTCTGGTTCTGCTGATAGGACAGCTAGAAGGTCTTAATGGTGTGGGTAGGGCACCCTCATTGTAAATGATAAATGGAGAGGCTAGTCCTTGGAGAGTTGTTCGGGTCTTCTTATTTAATACCCTCGGTGGATATACCCTCGGCATCCTCAATGCGTGTACCCTCGGCACCCTCAGCGTGTGTACCCTCGGTACCATCAGTATATGTACCCTCGGCACCCTCAATGTGTGGGAATGATGAATGGAGAGGCTAGTCTTTGGAGAGCTGTTAAGGTCTTCTTGTCGATACCCTCAGTGCATGTACCCTTGGCATGCTTAACATGTGCGAATGATGAATGGAGAGGCTAGCCTTTGGAGAGCTGTTCAGGTTTTCTTGTTGATACACTCAATGCATGTACCCCCGGCACCCTCAGTGTGTGTACCTTCGGCACCCTCGGTGGGTGTACCTTCGACACTCTCAGTGTTGTACCCTCGGCACTTTCAGCGAGGTTATGGCAGGTTCACACTTTTCGATTTAGACTTGTTGCCCATGCCCTTTTAGGAACATTGTTTATGGATTCAGTTTAAGCAGACGCAATCATGATTTAGGATACTCAAAAGAAATGATTCAATTTTATTAATAAAATGAATGGATACATTGATAGGAAATTCCTCATTCTACCCTTAACACTTACAAATTCGCTCCCTTTCTCTCTCGATTCCCCCTATCTCTAAAATGGTTCAAGTAAACTGGATTAATGATGCATGCCTCTGATTAGGGCTTCTCTTATTTAATATTTGGTGTATCAGGGTCAGGGATTTTTCCTGCCTCGATCAAATCTTGGATAGCGTGTCTCAGGGCTATGCATTGGTCAGTGTTGTGTCCTTGGCCTTGATGGTATTCGCAACGTTTATTGGTGTTCCAATTAGGAGGACGCAGCTCGGGAGGAGCTCGGGGGGGTCAATGGTTGTATGATTCCACTTTCTTATAGTGCAACTAGAGTCTTACTCAATGAGGTTGGAAGGGGAGCAAAACATCGACCCTTAGTTTTCCCAGTATTTCGAGTTTGATTAACAAACCTTTGGCCAAGTGCAAACCCCTGCTCTCATGGGTACTGAAAATTAGTTCGTTGGTAAGGACCCGAATTCTGATAAGACCACAGTTGATTAATAGCAGAAGTAGATTTCTTGTATTGGGATGAGGCTTTTTTAACCTCGTCGGCTCCTGCAAGCTCCTCTTCGGTTTCGATGGCCACGTGCATTAAAGCCTTATATTTCTTAAAGTATTGTCGCCCCATGGCACCCCTGATCTCAGGCTTAAAATTCTTGACAATTAACCCCAGTTGTTCTTCCTCGGAGATCCGATCAATCATCTGCGATGCCAATTCCCTCCAGCACGTGATGAAATCGCTAACACTTTCATTGTCTCTCTATTTGACCATTTCGAGGTGCTTACGAGTAACCTTCAATTCCTCGTTTGACTTGTAGTGTTCCATGAACTCCTTTACGCTACTTTTCCAGGCTGCCACTCTGTATATTTCCAACCCTAGAAACCAACTGTGTGCGGGGCCCTGTCAAAGTCTGGTAGAAACCTTGGGCCAAGTGAGCCTCGTTCAACCCATACAACTGCATAATGCGGACATAGGCCTTAAGATGTAGATGATGGGGGCTATTTTCCAAGAATTTTTCCACACTAGGAAGCTTAAAACCCACAGGCAACCTGGCTTCGGGGAAAAGGGAGAGGTTTTGGAGATTAGCTATGTCATCAACCTTGTCAGCCACCTTCTGATTCAACGCTTTCACTTGTTCTTTCAATAAGGTCATGGCCTCGTTCTCTTTCGCGTGTTCGACTACTGATTCAGTGTACTGCCTTATATCCAAATCTTGTTCGTGCCTTCGAAGAGTGGATTATGGTGCTGTTGAGGTTGATTGTGCTCGGGATAGAGCCACATATTAACAACATCTGGTGCTGGTGGGCCTTGGTGCAGTAGGGGACGGGTAGGATATTTTGCTGAGGTTGGATGTTTTCCTGAGGTGGAGGAATTGGCTAGCCTTGACCTTGGTTATGAGCAGGGTTAGGGTTTGGTGGATTTGGTTCGGCAAGTGCCCGGGTGGCTAGTAAGGTGTCGAGACGGGTCTGAGTGGCTCTCTGTAGGTTGGTCATGGTATTCATAGACTGGGCCATATCCTGTATCATTTGGTAAAGCTGTTCTGGGGACAGGGCTTCCGGGTTGATGGGTAAAACGGGACTCGACGGTGGATCCGCTGCATGGTATTGACCCTCAGTATCATTACCCCCTCTTTCATTAACCTCGACTTGGTGATTGTGGTATTCGAGAGCACGTCGTGGTGGCATTATGAGAGGTGAGTCCAGTCTAGTAAGTCTATATGTACGATCCCTACCAGCCCAACCGGCCAGTGTGTTTCGGTATGAAAACCTGAGAGTGGTGAAGAACGGGGAGAAAGAAATAGGGGATTGACCAAAAAAATCAATGTTTGCCATGGGTTGCATAATTCTCAGAAAACTATGACTCGACAGAAAAATAAAATCGAAAACCACTTTTTGGTGTTTAAGCGAAAGCAGACCAACAGTAACAACTTGAGAGTCCCATGGACAGGTTTAGGGTAGGAACATACATTCCTGGGGTGCCCTTATAACCTTCCCATTTTGAAAATTATTTTTGGAAAACTTGTTTTTGGAAAATGACTCATTTTTTGGAAAACATTTTTTAAAAACATTTTTGAAAATCGGGAAGTTCTTTCCTCTTAAAGTTGATTTTTCATTAAAATAGTGACAGGGAAATTCTCACTAATGATTATTAGTGAGGAATTTCTACGAGTGGGGTTGGACAGCCACCGGCCGTACTTGCCAAGCCAAGAGTTGGTATGTATGACAAGGCCTTTTGTTCACTAATCTCAGGACTGACAGTCACAAAAACATGTAGAAATTCAAGTGTACTAGGTTGACGCAGCCTATATGCAAGCGTGGTTTGATGGGTAAGGTTTAGGCTCCCTCCTATTTGGCTAGGTCTTGCTATATAACCCAAGGGTGAGTACGTGCAAGGACCTTTTGATATACGTCCCGGGTACATGAGTGTTCTCGTCACTCGATATACCTCGGTTGGTACTTGGCCAAGGAGAGTGGAAATAAGAGCTTTCAGTTTATGTTGACCCAGACGAACCAACTCCCTACTCACTAAGCAGTATTTTCTAGTTGAATTGGGTAATTTCACACTTGCGATAATGCATGATGATAGTGCGTGCATGCAAAATAACAATTATGGAGGTATATTATGATGAGCTCTTTAAGATTTGTTCGAGTACTTTCAAATTTTAATTATGAAAATATTTTCCTCAAACAATAATTAGCAAGCCAAAAGGGAAACCGGATATCCACCTAAATCGCATCTATGTTATCCTAAAACTAAGGCCGAAAAGAAAAACATGGAAACAAAAAATGATTATCCACACATATTCTACTCTTGTTTAGAGTCTAATCCTCTTAAAAAAAACATCCCCAGCGGAGTCGCCACTGTGAGAACCCGCGCTTTCGATGCCCGGCCCCCGTGGCGGCGATTCCTCCGGTTTCCCCGGTTTAATTTTGAAAAACGGCTCATTTTATTATAGAGAAAAAGGTGACAGTTTGCAAAGGAATCAGAGTCGCCAGTTTGTTTTACTAAACAAACAAAAGTCTGTGTAAAAGAGAAACATTTATGGATTAAACGCCATCTTAAACACAATTAATGCGAAACCAGTTGATTCAAAGAGTTCCGGGATTAAGTTATTGTAGGTCAAAAAATACCCTAGAGGGGGGGTGAATAGGGTTTTTAAAACTTAATCGGATTTTTAGAAATGATTTAAAAATATTTGATATCTATATTTATCAAGCAATCAAGAACAAAGTTAATTCCAAACACAATGAATAAATAGCACAATATAATATAGAGCAAGAGATAGAAAGATTGAACCGATCGAAGTCGAAGATTTTTTGTCCACACAGTTCGGCTTGTTCCCCTACTCCGCGCTCGGTTAGTTCCCCGAGAATTTCCACTATAACTGATCTCCTTCCGGGTGAAGATCAAACCTCTACAAGTGTATTCTTCTCACACACTTTTACAAGTATTGAAACACCCTAAATACTTTCACAAGAAATCCCTCTTGCTAATTTATGAGATACACCTCTCACAATTATGATTCAAATGAGTTTTGGTGACAAACACCAATGTACAATATCTCTCTTGTATATGACAAAATACAAATGAAGCTCACACTAAGAGATATCAAAATTGATGAAAGTATATAGCTCAAAAATGAAAGATTGATCCAAATGTGTTCTTAAATCTTTGTATATTTGAATATATGAATAATAGAGTATTAGAACGATTCAAGGTGTGTTAAAACATGTCTAGGATCTCGTATTTATAGCTTGCAAAACCATATGGCCGTTGGGGATGATTAAGAGAGGTTTTGGCTCCAAGGTATACATTTTCAAATTTTCCAACAGCTAGTTTTGACAAAAAATTCAAATTTGTTTTATTAATTTCTCCCAATTTGACTGTTGGATCATGCTCAAATTTTAGTAAAGATTGCCAGGAGATGTTGTCTAATTACTATAAAAATTTCAAAATGATCGGAGTTCGGGAAGGCCTCCATCTTACCGTTAGATCAAAAGTGGGCAAAAATTGAGCGAATTTTAAATGTAAAATAAAAATATTTTTGCAATTTAACAATTTAGTTCCAAATAAAATTATAATGATTTGTGAACCTCAAAGATATGTTTCTAAGATACCTATTTTTATTATAGCTTAAAATATGATCATTTAAAATTAATATGAATTTATTTTGAAACTCGGTTTTTGTAAAATGATGTTTTTCAAATAAATTCAATTTCAAGCTAGTTTGAATCAATCTTTAAAAAATGCATGAATATGTTTGAGCTATAGGGATTTGATCAATAAAGTAACTTTACATAAAATCTAAGCACTCACTCAATTTAATGATAATTCGAGTCTTCGTGATGCTTGATTTTCTTGTGCGTATCTTCACTTGTTTGATGCTCTTTATCTTTTTTGGTTTTGATAACTTGTAGAACATGTGGAGATCATTCTTGTGCATATCTTCACTCGCTTGATGATCTAGATCTTTTCTTGGCTTTGTATAGTACATGTATATCACTTGAGTTCATTTCTTGTGAGTAGAGGCGTTTGTAAAGCTTGTGTGAGATTTTGATTGCTTCGATTTGAAGTTACACTTGGTCGGAAGATATATCGGTTAAAATGACTATCATCATTGGAACAACCGAGTTAAATAACACTTTATTAACTTATTGTAATTATCAAAATAAGATTAATTGACTTTAAGGTCAACATTTATGAATCGGGAAGGTGTTAGGCACCCCAATTCTTCCTTTCGGTCTCTAAGTAGAATATGCGTGGAATTATAATCGAATATTTGCATGTTAATTGATGTTATCGTGAATCAGCCCATAATTTTAGGAAAACAGGATTTTGGGGTGGAGATGAAAACCATGTACTTCTTATTTCGCCCTTCGATTTTTAGAAATCAGTGTGTGTGTGATTTGAAAGATGATTTTGATAATGATAGATAGCAAAACAAGTATTTTTGAAAAGATTTAGGGCTTTTCGGAAGCTACTTCGATTTGGAATCGGATATCCGGCAATCCTTGAGATTTGTTCACCAATAGTGTACCATGGTTTAATAATTTAAACCGGCATTGACGAATCCAGTACTCTCATATTAGATATTTAAATAAGCACTACGATTTATAGATTAAATTGGATACAAACGTGTATTGATTCCTTCATGAACCGAGACTGATAAAACCGGGATTTTGTGAAATTAACTAATAAAAATATGTTTAAAAATGGTTTACAGTTCGTTCTACGCCTTCGATTTTGAAAACGAGGTTTAAATATGAAATATGGACTGATTTTGAGATAAATAATAATTTTTACATGCAATTGATCAATTATAACTGATAAAATAAAGACAGATAAAAAATTAAAGCCGAATTAAAATAAAAAATACATGAGAGCCTAAAAAATAGTAGAATACTATTTTATAGCTCTGTTCCGGAAGTTCCAGAGCTGACTAATGCTTCAAATGAGGTCAGTGCAGGTGTATTTATAACTGTAGAATAATTAATGGGCCGGGTTGGAAGTGCGTGTCCGCGAACAAGCCCCTGATTTACACGTATGACCGTTTTTTCTCAATTTCAGTGAAAATAAACATCGGATTATTCTGATTTTTTACAATGTTATTACTCATGCTATGACCTGTCTACTGTCCAAATTTCATAATTTTTGGATATCGAGAAGGCCTTTGTTTGATTTTCCAAGCTGAATTTTTGATTTTTCCAATTCCCGAAGATCCGACCGTCGGATCGAGCTAATTTTTTAATGTGTTATTCCCAGTAACATTTTCTAAATCTCCACAAAATTTTATGATTTTTAGAAGTCGAAAAGTACCAAAACGAAAAAAAACAAAAAATCGACTAGGAGGGGCGTGTCCGCGGACAAGCCCCTGATTTACACATGCGATGGTTTTTTTGCAATTTCGGCCAAAATAAACATTTTGTTAATCTGATTTTTTAACATGTTGTTACCAATTATATACCCTATCTACTGACCAAATTTGAGCTCATTTGGACTTCGGGAAGCTCGTCTTTTGATTACCCGAATTAAATTCTTGGTTTTCTAAATTCCCAGAGATCCGGATGTCGGATTGAGCTAATTTTTGAGTATGTTTCTCCTTATGGAAATGTATAATAACTCTAAAAGTTTGTAGGATGATCAGAAATTAGGAACTTTTCTTTCAAAAGTTTCCAGGAGTTTTGACGGTTTTCAGTTCTGGCGGCTCCCGGTAATTCTCGTAATTTTTTATCCGGTTGTCCTTTCGGCTTCCTTCTTTGACCTGTATCACATATATATAGTATGTATGCATCTAGGAATGATTGTGCATGCATGTGTGCTCATTTTCTTAGAGTTTGGGATTCTTGCGGAAGTCGCAAAATTAGGTGTTCACACTACTATTTAACAAAAAATACATAATTAAAGCAAGTGATGAACCATACATGATTAAACTAAATATTAAATAACAAATTAAGATTAAATGATTTCAAGGTGACTCCTTGTATATATTATATTATGCCACCAATGAGGGAGAGACATGTGGCAACTCTAATAATGGATTGGATCAATTCCTAGAGCACATCAAACCGGAACCGATCCAATTTTTTTCGGTTTTCAAATTTTGCATCCGATCCAATCCAATCATCCATAAAATCCAGGAAAAATGGATTGGATTGGTTCCTCGGTTTAGATTGGATTCTAGACACCCCTAGAATTAATCTAGCTAACAGACAACATATTATTTTCAAGAGATGGAACAACTAGGACAGTGTCTAATGTGACATCTTTAGATGAGATGACAACACCCTCCCCTATATGAGGACATGTATTACCATTAGCAACGGAAATTATAGTTTACGGAGAATGGATGACTGATTACAACTGACAAGCGTCCCAGTCATATGATCAGATGCACTTGTAGCAGTTATCCAAGTACTATTCATAAGAAGTTACAGAGAATATGAATGCCTTACCAATAATACTTGAATGAGCAATATTTGTTATAGGCCTCGATTGATTTTCCTCTGCAGAGATCACCATAAATTTCTCGGGTAACTAATGATCTTGTAACATCGCCGCTTCAAATGACATGTGTCACTACAATGGGAACATAATGTAATTACGGGTATGATATTCAGTTGCCTCGGTTGATACACCGAAAGTGATAGCCATTGAACTCACAACATAATTAGGATGATGATATTCGGACTATGGATTTCAAGAAAAACAATGCAAATCTTGGAAGGAAGAAAAAATATGGAACACAAGTTTCAAATGAAACAAATATGAATCTTGGAATGAAAAAAAAATTAGGCTCCGTTTGATTACAAAGATGAAAAAGAAAAATAAATTTAGTTAGTTTGTGTGAAAAGATAGAAAATAAGTTGAGAGATGTTACTCATTTTATGAGTATATATCTTCCATCCTTCAATATTTTTGGTGGAAAATTTTTACTCACTACTAAACAAAGAAAATTTATTTATGGAAAAATTTAAAAATCAAGAGGATATCACCTTTATCACTCAACTTATTTTCCATCTTTTCATCAAAACTAACTCAATTTATTTTCCTTTTCCACTTTGCAATCAAACGGAGCCTTAGAATACGAGTTTTCAAATGAATAATACGAATCTTCAAATGAAGAAGATAGACGAACTTTGTTTATGATCGAAATTCCTTTGATACCATATGGATTTTTTTATTTCTTTATTATTTATCTCCAGGGAGGAAAGCATTATATAGATACTAATTATAATATAAGAAAGATTCATAACCTATTTTAGGAAACTATCTATCTAAAACAATTACATTTAATTACAATAATTAATGGGGCAATTAAAAAAAAGGGCTTATTAGAGAAAGATTTTCACACTAAGGCCAAGGAATAATTTTTTTTTTAAATAAAGGGCCTATTTTTTATTTTATTGATAATATGACATGTGTCTTTTTTTTTCATTATAAAATGACATCCCAACCCTTAAAATAAACTAAAAAAATATCAATATGCATTAAAATATGGACTGCAATATGAACTTTGCAGTCTATATTTCACTGCAATATGAACTTTGCAGTCCATATTTCACTGCAATGTGAACTTTGCAGTCGATATTTTTAGTGCAAAGTTCATATTGCAGTCCATATTTTACTGCAATGTGAACTTTGCAATCCATATTTTTAGTGCAAAGTTCATATTGCAGTACATATTTCACTGCAATATGAACTTTGCATTTCATATTTTATTGCAATATGAACTTTGCGGTCCATATTTTTTGTGAAAATTTCATAAAAAGGGGTAATTTAGGTAATACATAACATGTTTTTATTAATTAAATGATATTTAAATTTATTCAAATACATTCATTTAAAATATAAAACAAAATAGGCCTCTTACACTAATTACCAATTAAAAATAGGCCCTTCATTCAAATTACCAATTAAAAATAGGCCCTTCATTCAAAAAAATATTATTCATTGGATTTTTGGTAAAAATCAATGTATAATAAGCCCTTCTACCTAATTTCTAGATAATTAATAAACTACCTACCTTACATAATTAGAATCAATTATAATAATTACATTCACACACAGCTCATTCATTCAAATAAGAAAACAAATTCCGCATGTTTATGGACTACAATTCCACGTTCCAAATCCGTTTTGCTGCAATATCGAACTTGCACCAAAATAGCAACAAATCTGTTTTGCTGCAATATTAAATTTGCACCAAAACAGATTTGTTAGTCTTCTTCAACGATTATATAAAATTATTATTTGGTTCTTTTAACAAAATATGGAGTTTACATAGATTATTATATATGTGAAGGTGGACATCTTTTATATATAAAGAAGATTTTGTTTTATTCTTATATGGAAAGTTGGTTATTGTAGCCAAGTTAATTAATGGACATGACTTTTCATGAAAGTTCAAAAGAAGCCTACATTTACCAATTTGCCAACTCTTTCAACTGTTTAAAACTTTCGGATTAGTTGCACCTTTTGCTAAAGATGTGACTTTTCCGAAGAGGCAATCCTCATTTCTCTTCTTTCTTTGGCATCATCAGTTTAATAAATTAGAGTACTATCAGTGGTTAGTATAGGTCGTACATAATTCCATACCAATAATTCAGTTATAAATTTCGCCGAATTCCAACGGCAATATTTTATATATCTTTGTGTACTCGCCGTTTTACGAGAATACTAGAATAATTGTCTGAAATAATTGAAAGCTTCGAATCTGGAAGTCATTAAAGAGTTCATCACAAACTTTCTATGTGAGACAAAGGTAAAGTGATAAACAAGTCGATTTTGAATATTTCAAACTAAGCACCAAGTTCCAACATGTTTTAGTTGAAGAACATAAAAGTATTAACTTTATAATTTCATTTCAATTTTGCAATGAAACCGACCCAAAAGAAAAAAACGACTAACAAATATGGGAAAGCATTTTTTGTTTGAACACAAACTTTAGTCATGTGTGATAGCCAAAAAATTTCGAGGGGCAGTGGCCTTTAGCCTTTTGACTTCTAAAAGTCAAACTAATTAAATAAATTTTTGAATAAATATATTCATAATAATGGGTAAGATGGGGACTGTTTGAATTTTATAAGCTTGAATTTGGACCCTAAATGGCGATAAATTAAAATATCTTATTCATGACATCCTGCCGTTCACGTTTAAGCATATCAAGATGTTACATCTCTTCACTTTCTTTTATATTATTAATTAAAAAAATATTATTACATATTTATTTATCAAAAATCTGATGTACATTTGTGTTTACTACATTACAGATATGAGTTAATAATTATTTATGGATGAATCTAATTATTTATCAATAATTATTTATGGATGAATCTCAATAAGGTTGAGAGTTTTTTCATAGTAAAAGGAAAGAGATTTTATACTTTATTTAAAAAAAAATACAAAGGGAGAGACAACTATTTTTTGAAACTTGCAGTTCCTGTAAAAATATTTCATGTACATTCTAACTATCCTTACAATCTTTCATAATCTTTTGTACATGAATTAATTTTTATTTTTTTTACACAAACGATATACTGATACATCCGGATTTAAATCGCTAAAAGAGGGGAAATAGATGAGGGCACCATGGTTCAAATTTGCAAATTTGAGACATTCCTCTTAGATGTACAAATTTGTACTTCCTTCCATGCACCTCAATTAAAACAATATTTAAACGACCCAAACCTTAAAATGAATCTTCTAATACTACAAGTTAATTTGAAAACTTATTCAAGAATATTGAGTACTGCATTTATGTATCTTTCCCAAAAAATAACAAACTCAGACAGAGTTGTTTTATAACGCAACTATATCCCCTTGTGTTAATTTTAAACAATAGGTACATCTATTTATGTAGCACTTCTATTTAAAGTAAAATTAAGATTACTATTTGTAGAAAAAAGTTAAAAGAAAGAGGGTCCTTAGAAAAAATTTAAAATAATAAATAAATAAATAAGCATAATATTACCCTTCTAGAATTTCTAAAAGTGAACTTTTGTGAATCCAATAGATGACCTGGGGGCAAGTGGGAATATTGTTCATGTGTGTGAATGGTCCATCCACGAGGGGTCACCCCCAAGACTCAATTATTATTTATTTTTTTATGTTAATTATTTCTTAATATTAAACCTTTGGAAAGATTCGATGTTTATATTTTTCATGGTTAACACCTTTAAAACGAATACAAATTATTAAAATATATTTTATTTGTATAGAATAAAAAGAAATACGATATAATCTTCTTCCCGCTAAAAATATGCACATCTTAACCACTGAACTAAACATTGTGATATAATGCAATGTTGAAAATATACTAAAAATAACAAGGTATAATATTGAACATAAACTCGGCGATATACAATTTTTGAGGGCAAAACTGCAAGCAATGTTTTGTATATATGCTAGTTTCAGCGTAAATAGCCTATCTTTCACCTAACCAATGAAGATATTGACGGATCCAAAATTTTAAATGTAAAGAGGCCAAAAAATAAATACAATATCTTTTGAAAGTCTAAAAAAATAATTACTTTGTTTAAAAAAAAAATTATCCAAACGTGAAGAGATATTATTAACCTTAAAAACTTACTTAGAAAGGGCCTAACTAGCATATAATAATTATACATAATGAGATCACTAATACTAGAGTCTAGAGGTATTCCCAAATATGTAGGAGGCTAGGAGCAAATACACCCTTTCCACCCCCTTCCTTATCCGCAGGGATACAATTTAGTGCACACAAATTTGCACAATTTAGTCAAATATTGATTCAAATAAAATAATACTAGGCACTACATATTTTTGGAAATTATTAATTTGGACCCTAAAAGAGTTGGATCACAGCTATGGTTTTAATTGGCTCCACTCTGTTACTTCTTTCATCTAATTTTATCCAATAAGGTTAAATTCGAGATTTAAACGGACAGTTTTTTTAACGAAACTTGTTACAGATAATCTTTCTAATAAATATATCATCTCTACAAAGTTTTATCAAAAAATCAAATCGGAAATAAGTATGATAAAAACTTGATATATATGGTCATTTTTAACCGTTAAAATTTAGATGATCATTTCACTCACTTCTGTTTTGATTTCTATAATGAAATTTTGTGGAATTAATATCTCCTTTAAGTTTTATAAAAAAAAATTATTTGTGTAGACTTCAAATTAAACCTCATTAAATGAAATTGAATGACTCAGTTTACTGTGAAACAAGTTTAAATCTTGTTAAGAATGGTTTTAAGAAATTCCTCTAAAAAATATTTAATTGAAAAAATTTACCCTCTTTATATAATTCATAACAAATTTTTAATAACATTTCCCTTATAATTCCTAATTAGAATTTTAGGAAGGGCAAAAAAAACCGGCTTCCGAGTATCTAAGGCCGAGGAGAGACGACTTTCTAATTATTGGGGACCCACCTACTGAAGTCAATTTAAATTTTTACTTTTTATTTTTTTAAGTTCTAGATGAAATTGAAGTGAAACATCCCATGTATAATGTTTGTGTACCTTAATAAATAATACATGGGTAGGGCCCACCTAAGTGTGGGTAGATGGACAATCAGTGTACTTGATCATTTGATTTTCTACGGCTGATTAAACTCCTTCCTTACGGAACTGGTGGTACAGTGCTGTAGTTCAGCATTCCCCCACATAGGTCTCTTATGCCGAAGATTGCGGCGGCTCACAATTCTTCTCGCAAATTTGTAGTCCTAGACTAGATGTACTCAATTTTCGGCTTACGACCATCAGAATTTACCCAACGGTTATTGTTTTTAATTTGATTTTTGAGTTGATCGGGAGTTAAGTCTGTCAATAAATTAAATTTGAACTCGAATCTGATTCATTTAGTCAGTTAAAAATTGTTATTTATAATCCGTATATTCAAATTTGTTATAAATTTGTTAGGCATTTGATTAATAAATTGAATATAGATTTATATAGATTAAATTTGTTTTTAATATGATCCAATCCAAGATACACATTTAAGCTTAAATTTATTATTATTTATATTTATCACATTATTATTAATACACTCATAAAAAATAAATATAACCCAAAAAATATTAAATATGTTTCTTTTTACAATGAGAGAATAAATTTGACTGTTATTAAGTTTAACTTTTATATTAATTTTATTATTTTTTATATATTTACAAACTGATTATTATATAATTAAAATTTTAAATGGACCAGATATAATCCAATCCGTATAAATTTGAATATGGGTTGATATTTTGTTAATCCGTTATATGATCTGATTCGAAAACTTTTTCAAATATGAATTTAGATTCACCTTAATTTAATTCAAATCCGATTCGTTGACAGGCTACCTAGTTCTCCAAATTGAACTCCAGCCATTGCAAAAGTATTCTTTGAACGTGGTTTAAGTTGCGAAGAAAGATTAGTTGGAGTGCGCGAAAGTAATAATAATAAAAACAAATTAAACGCTTCTTAGTTTAATAACATAGTCATTTAATTCACTATATCTTTCTTTACTCCATAAATTTTAACCACTTGGAACACTAGGCTTAGTGGATTAAAGGTTGGAATCATGTCTGTTTTATCCGAGTTTGAATTTTGAGAATTTTAATTTACACCCAATGTGTCTTTGTTCAGTGCATTTACTTATATTAAAGATGATAATGACTTGGTTTTAATAGTAAGCAGTATAAATTTGAATTGTCATATTCACATTGGAGTTTATCCATTAAAATTGGAAAAATAAAATCTTTTACTTCTAATAAAATTTTGAATTGGTTACAATGTCTATTTCTATAGTGAAAAGTCTTCAAGTTTATTTATTGGTGAAGCTTGGGACCATCATGCTCAATGGAATTTTGGTTCGATTGCTAGTGCCAATCCTAAGGGTGGCGATTATATAAAGCCCTTGTTCCAATAATTTTTGTATATTAGGGGCCTATTATTTTCATAAGAGTTTAATTTTGAGAAATATTATATGATTCTAGGCCTTAAATACGACAAAGTTCAGTTTTCAAGCGGACCCGAAAGGGACCAACGGCACTAATAAACGGTTCCACTTTTCGAACAGATAAACCGTAAGACATGTGCATCATTTAAACCATTTCCCTTATTTTAGAAATTGGTTATTTGAATTGCATGTGTACGTAATGGTTAGTGTCACGGGGTAACTCTTTTTTTCGTTAGCGGCTTACCAAGTGATTGCGTTGTTTCCACAAACAACCAGCAAATACAAACACACACAATTCAAAATATAGGGACAAGCAAATTACAGGGACAACACTCCCAAACCTTTTCTCTATTGCCTCAATAGTTTTACAAAGGAATACACAAATCTCACATTTGTCTAACCAGCCATCACACTTGGCTGAGACAACAATTATATGCATGCATGCAGTTGACAACCCCAACTGCCTAGGGAAATTTGAATTCAAACACAAAGAAACAAACACAACTGCAAGGTGGTTTTGTTTGCACAAAATTGCCTTGTCTAATTCAAACACAAGGAACCCACACAACTGCCTTGTCCAAATTCAAACACAAGAACCCACACAACTGCCAGGTAGTTTTGTCCACACAAAACTACCTTGTCCTGTGCCAAGCATGTGCAAGGGAGTTTCCCTTGTCTCAATTTAGACAACCAACTGCCCACAAGTAGCTAGTTTTCACAGCTGCCTATCCATGCGTCAAAACGACGTAGTTTCGGTCTTTTCTCGAATTCCCACAAATTCAAGTCATGAGCCACTCATGACTTAGGCAACATTAGCCCATAATGCCAACTCTAGTAACCCACGTGCTGTGTCGGACGCCCACACTTTGCCCGCATGGGGACTGCATGCCACAGCTTACACCAGCCCCCTATAATACCATTTAATGAAATATCCAAAGTGGTAGCAGTACACATTAGGTGTCACAAGTTGCTGCAACTCAAGTGCCCACGCACTTGGCTGGATTTCTCAAATAGAGCCTAATTGCCCGCACAGAAAGCCTCTAAATTCCTGCACCCTTATTTATACCGGACATGCCTTAGCAATGGTGCAACCAAGTCATGCCAACTCCAACCCCAACTATTTAGGGTCTAACAAGCCACCCCCACTAGATTTCTTCGACGTCCTCGTCAAGATTGAGTCTAAGTAACGGTGGATCAAGTTTTCAAACTGCCAAAGCTGTGTGTCCTTCTCCCAAGTTGCCTCTTCCGGTGCCTTTCCTTTCCACTTTATCAAGTAGTAAGTTCTTCGATTCTTCCTACTCTGACCCTCAGTTCTGTAATCTAGGATTGCCTCAGCAACCTCGGTGTACTGTTTTCTGATTGTTGGAGGAGCCCGTGTCCTTGCACCCCTACTAGGATCGTTTGTATCCTCAACATACTTATTCAAAAAACTAACATGAAAGACTGGATGGAGTTTGAGTTGGGTTGGCAAATCAAGGCGATAAGCCAACCTTCCAATTTTCTTGTGATCTCGAATGGACCATCATATCGCTGGATCAACCCTTTGTGAGCGGTTTTCCGGCAAACCTTTTTCCAAACCTTGTGGAGTCAACTTCAGCATCACTCGGTCACCCACATCAAACTCAACTGGCCTTCTACTTTCATCTGCCCATTTTTTCATCCGTTGCACTGATTTAGCCAACACATCTTTGGCCTCCTCAGCCCTCTCTTGCTTTTCACGAGCATAATGATAGGCTGCAGGACAACGACCCTGAGATTTCTGTTTGGCCACTTCATGCGAAGTGAGTGGCTGCTGGCCCGTAGCCAACTCGAACGGACTCTGACCTGTAGAAGAACTTTGATGCAAATTGTAACTGAACTGTGCCACATCAAGTAAATCAATCCAGTTTGACTGATTTGCGGTCACATAATGCCGCAAGTACTCCTCGAGCAGAGCATTAACACGTTCTGTCTGCCCATCGATTTGAGGATGATTTTTTGTGGAAAATTTCAATTGAGAACCCAACATCTCAAATAGCGCAGTCCAGAACCGTCCTGTAAACCGTGCATCCCTGTCACTAACGATATCCAGCGGTAACCCCCAGAATTTGACCACATGCCTAAAGAACAAATCTGCTGCAACCTCAACGGAACACACTTTTGGAGCAAGAATGAATGTAACATACTTTAAGAACCTGTCCACAACCACCATTATGGACACGAAATCCTTCACCTTTGGCAAGCCGTTGATGAAGTCCATTGAAACACTCTCCCAAGGCCTGGTTGGAATTGAGAGGGGTTCCAAAGTACCTGTTGTTTTCTTTCTCTCCGTCTTATCCTGCTGGCAAACAAGACAAGTTTTAACATATAGTTCAACATCTGCTTCCATACGGGGCCAATAATAACTCTCATAAATAAGAGCAAGTGTGCGTTCTTGCCCCAGATGACCTGCATAAAGGGCATCGTGAGCCTCTTTCAGCAAAACCTGCCGTAACCCACCCGTCTTTGGCACATACGGTCTGTGCCATTTTGCATAAAGAACGCATCCTCGACCCAAAATCTTCGGATCAAACCATCCTGCACCTGTCTCATTAATTGACTGGTAATCGGATCAAGATCAGTCTTCTCTCTGATCTACTGCAATATGTCACCTGTAACCTGTGAAACCGCTGTAACTCTCACGTCCGCTACAGTACTGCACTCTGCATTCTCAACCACCGCTAGCATATGGCTAAGAGCATCAGCAACCTGATTCACACTCCCTGGTTTATATTGCAATGTATAATGGAACTGAGCCATGAAGTCATTCCATCTTGCCTGTTTAGGGGTTAGTTTCTTCATAGAATTAAAGCAACTAGTAACAACATTATCAGTAAACACAAGAAAATGTCTACCCAACAAGTAGTGCCGCCATGTATGAACACAATGAACGACAGCTATCATCTCCTTTTTCATGAACTGAATACCGCCTCTCGGTATCACTTAATTTCCTGCTTTCAAAAGCCATGGGATGATCTGCCTGCACAAGAACACCCCCAATTGCAAAGTCCGATGCATCTGTATGGACTTCAAAAGGCAAGTCAAAATCAGGCAAACGAAGTATGGGACTAGTAGTCACTACCGCCTTCAATTTATCGAATGCCTCCTAGCATTCAGGCGACCAAATCCAAGGCCTATCCTTCTTCAACAAATCGGTCAAACATGAACATTTCTTAGAATACCCCTTCACAAACTTTCGATAGTAATTAGTCAAACCAAGAAAACTCCTAAGTTCTGTGACCTTTTTGGGAGCAGGCCATTCCACAATAGCCTAGATTTTCTTTGGGTCCATCCGCACGCTACCCTCAGAAATTATATGGCCAAGGAACATGATTTCCTTCTGGCCAAACTCACACTTTTGCAATTTTAAGTACAATTTTGCCTCCCTTAGTTTCTTTAAGGCCAACCTGAGGTGCTCAACATGCTCCTCAAGAGTTCGACTATATACCACAATATCATCCAAATATATCACCATGAAATCATCAAGGTACTCCCTAAACAAATTGTTCATCAACGTACAAAAAGTAGCAGGTGCATTTGTCAAGCCGAAAGGCATAACTAGATACTCATAAGAGCCATACTTTGTTATACAAGCAGTTTTCGACTCGCCCCTTCAGCAATTCTGACCTGATAATACCCTGATCACAGATCCATTTTGGTGAAGAATTTGACTTTCCTCAAACGATCAAACAATTCATCCTGAATCGGCACTGGATAATTGTTTCGAATGGTGACCTTATTCAAGGCCCGATAGTCCACACACATTCTGAGTGAACCATCCTTTTTTTTTAAAAAGAACAGGGGCACCATAAAGCGCCTTCGAAGGCCTGATAAACCTAGCCTTCAACATCTCATCCAACTGTTTCCGTAACTCAGCTAACTCAGTCGGGGCCATACGATATGGGGCTTGTGTTGGCGGTTTTGCACCAGGCACCAATTCGATGGCATGATCAATCTCCTTCCTTGGAGGCAATTTCGACGGGAGTTCATCAAGCATCACATCCTTGAACTCTTTCAGCAACTCTGCAACAGATTCTGGCACTTGCAAACCCACGGATTCCTCTTCCTCAAAGATCATTGCCAAGTATGTCATTTCCCCTTTTCTCAGACCACTTTTCAATTGCAAGGCATAACACATTTCTGTCTGGCTTCAGGTCCTCGACAATGGAACAAAACACGGATTTGGCATATCCATGATGAATAATCCTTGCAAGTGCGACATAACTGAAACTTGCGCCTTAAGGAAGAATTCCAAGCCGAGTATGACTTGAAAATCATCCAAAGGCACAGCCATGAAACTGTAACGACCACACCAATTACCCACTTTCAATGACACATCTCTTGTAACGCCACCAAACTCGCATCCGAGTTCACTGCTTTGATTCTGCTGCCATCATCAACTAATGAAAAGCCCAATCTCTGCACTTCTCGGTCTGAAACGAAGTTGTGCGTGACACTTGTGTCAACCATCGCACAAATAGTCACATTATTCAGCAACACCTGAACATACATCAACCCATTCACAGTCGCAGGCTGCACTTCCCTCTGAATCACATTGAGGAGTTGCAGCGGGTTGACGCGAGTTGGTTCATTTCCAGAATGGCTTCCCTCTTCCACCACCATAGCATTAACTTTTTCCTTCTTGGTACAATTCTTGGCCATGTGCGGGCCATCACAAATGAAACACCCTCCCCTCTTGGACGCTGCGGGTTTTTCATGCTGGGTCTGTGAAACATTTGAAGTGGAACCTTCATTATGGCCTTTCTTTTTGTTCTTCCACTTATTGTTCTTCGACCCCTCCCTGCCTTTCCCTTTGTCCTTCTCTGTTGGGGCTGCATTAGATTTGTAATCGACCAGCGCATTTGCCACAGCCATGGCTGCGGGCAAGTCTTTGACACCTTGCCTCCGCAGTTTAGTTTGTGCCCAATTCTGCAGTCCTTTCATAAAGTTGAACATTTTGTCATCATCAGACATGTTCTTAATGTCCAACATCAAGGACGAGAATTATTTCACATACTCACGAACAGTACCAGTTTGCTTTAACTGGTGGAGATTATCACGGGCCTACCATACAGTATTGGTAGGAAGGAACTGCTCCCTCAATTCTTTCATCATTGCTTCCCAAGTCTGAATTTGAGGACGAGATTCATCCTCATACCGAGTGCGCCACCATAACTTCGCATCTCCCGAAAGGAACATGCTTGTAAGATCAACCTTCTCGGCATCTGGTGTACGAACTGCCTTGAAGTAGTGAGACATATCCCACAAGAAATTTTCTAATTCCTTTGCATTTTTGCCGCCAGAAAAGGGCTTTGGTTCAGGGACTTTCGTTTTGAAGGCGAACGCATCTGACCCAGACGCACCGCCAGAGGAATGGACTGCCATTTTCAGGATTCTAAGTTCTGCATCGAGTTTGGAAAGCCTGGCCTTATGATCGTCCGCAAGAGCCTTCACATTAGCAATAACTGAGTCATTTTGTTACCCGGTATCTTTGACGTGGTTCTCTAGCATAACACGAAGGGACTGCAATTCAGACCAGATTTCTTCCATGCCAACAAGCAGAGTTGGATTGGTTTCCTCCCCCGTAGGAGGAACACCCACGAGTTCTTCCAAGCGAGTCACACGTTCACGAATTTCCGCTGTTCCACCAGCCATGAATACTGTCAAATAAGGATCTCACAAATTTCGAAGCCAAATCTGCCTCTGATACCAAATTGTCACAGGGTAACTCTCTTTTTTTTGTTAGAGGCTTACCAAGTGATTACATTGTTTCCACAAACAACCAAGAAATACAAACACACACAATTCAGAATATAGGGACAAGCAAATTACAGGGACAACACTCCCAAACCTTTTCTCTATTGCCTCAATAGTTTTACAAAGGAATACACAAATCTCACATTTGTCTAACCAGCCATCACACTTGGCTGAGACAACAATTATATGCATGCATGCAGTTGACAACCCCAACTGCCTAGGGAAATTCGAATTCAAACACAAAGAAACCAACACAACTGCAAGGTGGTTTTGTCTGCACAAAACTGCCTTGTCTAATTTAAACACAAGGAACTCACACAACTGCCTTGTCCAAATTCAAACACAAGAACCCACACAACTGCCAGGTAGTTTTGTCCACACAAAACTACCTTGTCCTGTGCCAAGCATGTGCAAGGGAGTTTCCCTTGTCTCAATTTAGACAACCAACTACCCACAAGTAGCTAGTTTTCACAGTTGCCTATCCATGCGTCAAAACGACGTAGTTTCGGTCTTTTCTCGAATTCCCACAAATTCAAGTCATGAGCCACTCATGACTTAGGCAACATTAGCCCACAATGCAACTCTAGTAACCCACGTGCTGTGTCGGACGCCCACACTTTGCCCGCATGGGGACTGCATGCCACAGCTTACACCAGCCCCCTATAATACCACTTAATGAAATATCCAAAGTGGTAGCAGTACACATCAGGTGTCACAAGTTGCTGCAACCCAAGTGCCCACGCACTTGGTGTTGTGCATGATTTTGTGTCTATTTTAGATCTCTTACTTAACTTTGTTTACTCGTTTTAGGTAGTAAAAATTATTTATTTATTTATTTTTAGTATATTATAATAATTATAGAGTTAGTGAAGAAAAGATCAAAAAAGAGTTGAATTGAGTGAATAAAGTTTCGAAGTCAAGAAGAAACGAATTGAAGCAATTTCGGAACAAGAATCATATTTGAGAAAGTTATGCAGAAGTTCGGTATTTTGATCATATCTTCTCGCTCAAAACTCGGATTTTGAAATTCTTTATATGGATGGAAAGAAGATTCAAAGACCTACAACTTTTGTGTTTTGAGTTTTCTTAAATTCAGAGGTTTACCTTTTCGAAAATAGTCCTGAACCTACTGCCAGTGCACAATGTCGGAAAATAAGATGTGTAGCCTCCATTTAATTTCTTGCTCCTTACTCCTCTACAATCCAATCCTTATTCAACCTCTTTCCATATTTTCCTCATTGAACTCCAACTCTTTTCCTCATTAAACTCAAACTCTTCTCTTATTTATAGAATCCTTCTTCATAAAATAAAGTAATCCTTAAATTTAACCAAAACTTCCAACTCCCATTATGCGATTTTTTTGAGAGATTGTCTGCGATTTTAGCAGATGTATCTTTCCTTGATAGAAACATGGTGAGAGTTCTGGAAACTCCTAATTTTTATTATGTGAAGCCTCGTTTAGGTTGTTTGTGTTTTTGGAAGAACAAATAAATCTTTACATACAGAAGAACATAATAAGATTTCGAGCCTTGATTTTCGTGGTACGATATTAGGTGGTGAGGCTATTTGTGTTTTTGGAAGAACAAATATTCTCGTCATTGAAGTTGTATTGTGAAGGTTAGGAAGGGAAGAAATTTCCACATTTTGAGTTTGTGGAGGGTTCTCTGTAGCAGATGCAATTCGAAGTAGAGGAGGATTTGGAATTTCATCCATCTATTTTAGGAATTAGTTTTTATTTTTTATTTTTTTTAGACTAGTTTGCAATTTTATTTTTCGATGTATTATTATTTTTCTTATTGTAATAAGTAAATTAGATTAATACAAATTCTAGACTTTCATTCCTTGTAGATTCGATCCCTTACTTCCGCTATCTACGTTATTAATGTAGTGTAGTAAAATAAGGGTTTTTGAATTAGTGTTTTTTTGTGTTTTTGGAAGAATAAATATTCTCGTCATTGAAGTTGTATTGTGAAGGTTAGGAAGGGAAGAAATTTCCACGTTTTGAGTTTGTGGAGGGTTCTCTGTAGCAGATGCAATTCGAAGTAGAGGAGGATTTGGAATTTCATCCATCTATCTTAGGAATTAGTTTTTATTTTTTATTTTTTTAGACTAGTTTGCAATTTTATTTTTCGATGTATTATTATTTTTCTTATTGTAATAAGTAAATTAGATTAATACAAATTTTAGACTTTCATTCCTTGTGGATTCGATCCCTTACTTCTGCTATCTATGTTATTAATGTAGTGTAGTAAAATAAGGGTTTTTGAATTAGTGTTTTTCTTGCGACGAAAAAATTGCTCTTTCACTTGGCTGGATTTCTCGAATAGAGCCTAACTGCTCGCACAGAAAGCCTCTAAATTCCTGCACCCCTTATTTCTACCGGACATGCCTTGGCAATGGTGCAACCAAGTCATGCCAACTCCAACCCCAACTATTTAGGGTCTAACAGTTAGGGCCTATAAACTATAAAAATCTCTTTCTTCTCTCTGGTGTAATCGAGTTTCTTACTCTTCTTGCTTAATGATAGTAATAACCTCCTTTAGGCTCGGCATACACCAATTAAGTGAAAAAGGCTAGGAGAACCAACCTTACAAAATTTATGTTCTTGTTTGTTTTTAATTAATTTTTTTTAAAATTTTTGTTTAACTTTTTTTGAAAAAAATACTTGGACTCAACGACTCTTGCCCAAAAGATAGCTTCCTTGTGGAAAGAATATACAAATTGGTGGACTCTGTAATGGACAATGAATGGATGAGTTTTTTGAATGCTTATTCAGGATGCCATACGATCCCAGTCTTTAGTCCAAACTAGGAAAGAACAACATATATCGCCAAGTTGAGTTATATTGTTACAAAGTCATGCAATTTGGCCTAAAAAAATTCTAGGGTGAGCTACTAGAGACTTGTAACACAAATGTGAAAAAATTACATCGGGAAGATGATGGATGCAATAACCCTAATTTTCAAAAACATAATTTTAATTATTGTGATTAGCCTGTTAGGTGATAAACCTGAAAGTCCGTAATTTGTTGGCCCGCTTACACAAGTCCATTATTCAAATCCTTATCCAAAACAATTTTGCCTTTGCATGCGGCAGAAATAAAAACTAAAACACTATATTAGGTCTAGATCTAAATTTTGCTTTTTTGAAAACGGCTTGGTGTTGTCTAGATGTAGTTGTAGATATCTAAGATGCGGAAATATATATCAAAGCATTCAACCACACAATGCCAAAATCTAGAGAGGTATCCCTACAAATGTGGGATAATCCTTTTAGGCGATTTTCGTAAAATCCACTATAATAAGAGAGAATTATACAGACACAAACATGAACTTACGATGTAAGATTATGCTTACACGTACTGATCTACTCCTCAAACTCGTCATGCACTCCTTCGTTGTATCCTTCAACTAGTTTGGCACGAGCGCTGTCATATCGATAAATGCCACAACATTACACCTTGTGCAAGCTCGATCTGCTTATAGACAAAATATACAACAACATGTACAACGCCTCCTGCTCCACAGACTTATCCATTCGGTGATTACCATGCTCGCTACTTCGGTTGACACTTCAAGAATGATGGATTGGGATCTAAAGAAGAAAAATTTAATATGTGAATTGATTAAAACCCTAGGTGTTGGAGTTTTAAATCTTTAAAAACAAAAGTGTTCTTTCCCTCTTTGACATAAAATGAGCTCTCAAAACACGTTGTAAAAAAGCACACCTAGAAATGAAGTTTAGCTGTTTATTTGTATCACAATGAACAAAAGAAAGTTGTGTTCATTTTACACAAAACACTCTTTTTGCATTCAAACACTTTCTTTCTTAACTAATATTATCCCCCTCAATGCAATTATGTTGAGTTTATATTTTTTGCTACCTTAATTTCAATGCCAAAAGCATTTTTTTTTCGTTAATTATTTGAGTCGAATTGAGGATTTGAATATGCGATAATTAACGAAAGCTCGCCGAATTAACTAGATGCACTGTACATAATTCAGGAACCTAAGGTAAGTTGGTTATATGGTTAAATTCAAAATATAAGTGGTGGTTGAGCATTAAAATTGAAATCAAAAGTCTTTTGAGTCAAACTTGATTTTAAGTGTTTTAACTGAATTTTGGCGAAGCCTGTTGCATTCCATCGAAACAAAAAGATGATAAAACTTGTTTTTTACATATCTAACATGTTTCATAGGTTGCCTCTGAAATTTGGATCGAATTAGAGTTTGAATAGACTTAAAACAACGAAAAATGAGAAAAATAGAAAAAAACCAAAGAACGTCGTAAAAAGTCGAAAAACAGAAAAGCGGTGTAAAAGGTATTAAATTCCCATACACTTCCAAAGTGGATTTTGACTCTTTATTTTTCTATAAATATAACCCATTGGTTTGGACAAAAATACATGATTTTAGAAAGATTTTTAGGCATAAAAGATCTAAACGTTATAATCACTTTTTCAGAATTTTGAGACACCACCTAGATTTTTTTTACATGCCATAAGAGATCTTATTGCTCTTCAAATTTAAGAACTAGGATTTCAAACATTCACGGTCTAACGGGAGTGTCTTCGGTTGTACTGGCGACGAGGTAAGTGAATTAGCTAACTTGCGATAAAGGAGATCGCAAACAGGGGGTGAAGGATTATGATCAAGTGCGTAGAAGGAGAAAATGTGTGACGCCTCGAATCCCATTCTAAGATTTTCACCTCCGGGACCCAGTTAATCACGGATGCCATGCGCGACAGCGGGTTTAAAATATAAAATCACAACTTTTCAAAATCTTCTTCTTAAATAAAATATGATCCCATTTAAAATCTCATTTTACAAAATCCCGGAATGTGGAGTTCTTTTAAATAATAACCAAACATGTGAGATTTACAAACCATATTCTCACAAATACAATTACATCCAACTACGTTTCAAATCCAACTCCACATATATGAAAATCATACAAGTTTAATATAAAAACCGTTTATACATTGAAACCGATATTGAATACTCAAACAAAAGTTCATTTACACTACAACAAAACCAAAAGAATAATAAAACATAGTCCTTTTCTTAAAGGACTAGACACGGTCTTGTGGGCATCAGAGGATTCTATAAACGTACGTCATGCGTTACCCGAGATACTAAGCCTGAAAAACTGTTTAGAAAAGGAATGAGCTAAATCCAGGTTCAATGGGAACTATATATATTTTGTATAGAAAATACATATTGCAAACACAGGAATGTGCATCTTTATATATAAAGTAAATACTTTACTTTAATATAATATTTTGGAAACCTTGCAATGCAATGCAATCCATACACAAGTGCGTGCCATACCCCACTAGGATTCCTATCCTAGCCACCGGAAGCAAATTACCCGATTCGCCGATCCCGTCCCTTGACTTCTCATGGGATGGGTCCTTGAGCATTCCTATGTCACTAGAGAACCATTACTACAAAACTGTCTCTTCTCAAATTACTAGCTTACTAAGGTTCGTCACGCTACGGTGGATTATCTCAAAACTAAGTCATCCACACTATATTATACTCTTTGGTAACTATACTGTAAGTTAAAACTATAGGCCAAGTGTTCATTGTTCCCTCTTTAATTATAGTTCATTATAAATCCCATACTTGGCTGACTATTAGGCTCCATAACTAGATTATTCCACTAAAGTATTTCATAACAGTGTACTCTAATTATGTTACCCCATTGCTATAGTTGCCACTTTGATTATTAGTACCTTATGTTCATTATAATCCGGCCATCTAGCCTCGAGCACCCCACGTGTTCTCATGCTCGTCTAATATATCTTAAGGCCATTAGCTAATAACGCTTTCCTTTTTATGTATATTAGTACATTATGAAAGGCCAAGTACTTTTCTATGTGCATTATGATCCGTACATCTAATATCCACGTTGTTCTTACTAAAGGCACAACTTATCCGAGGCATTACACAATAAACAACACAAATATGACACAACAATAATAACAATAATAACATGCATCCATCTGTATCATATCTCTCGTATAATGCCTCAATTTCACCCCGCCGTCTGACCAGGCCCAGAACAATGAATCTAGCGAGTCCCAAATGGATCCAAAGCTCTTATTCGTGTCTCTTCTAGGTGGGATGGTGGCTCAGGGACTTGGTTTTTCAAGTAAATCATTCAGAGATAACCCTCAAGACATTTTTTTGGGAATAACACTCCGAATAGTTAACGAGAAAAACACCCGTGCAAGCCTCCACGACGCCCGAGAGGAACTACACCATGAGATACTCTGGCAGGGTGATGTCCATTAGTAGTCCAACTACTTCCCCGGGACTAACCATTGCGTAAGTAAGTGGGGGACATGAGACCTGCTCCGCTAGCCAAGGAAACTCATATAACCTAGAACACATAGTCTTGCGGGAAAGCAAGATATATAGAGTGGGCTCTCATTTCGTAGGATTTTAACCACCCGGTGGAGTACACCAATCCTTTATTCCCCTACACGATTTAGGAAATTTCACCCAGGGGTGGCAATAGGCGGCCCATCTTTAAGCCACACGGGCGCGACCTGGTGCTTGGTCTATTATATCCAGCCCATTTGTGTGATCGTATCACAAGATCATATTGTACCATCAATCACATCATCATTCATCACACATATGGCTATCATCACAAATGTATATACAATATCCAACTTCCCACTATTCATTAACCAACATTATTATCATTAACACAAGCATCGTCATCACGCTTATGATCCATAGCCTTATCGAGTTGTGGTTATCCACATTCTATAGCCAACTAGTTCATTATTAGTGCGTTATGTCTCATATGCACCATAAGTATAAAACTAAGGCCATTAGTATTTTATGGTAGTTTCCAAGCCATGTAGTCCAACTATGCATTGATTATCATGCTTCTAGTTCAACTGGTATATAATTACGACTCTTCTAGCTATATACAATCACGGCCAAGGCAACCTATTCCCCACCAAGTTATATTTATTACACTCCTAGAGTATATCGTACATGTACTCTCATAACTAATGCTAACAAGGTCCATATAAAACAATAGACTCAAAGGCTAATACATATGGTTTTCGCCCTATTGGGTTCTCGGTTCAACACATATGGATAAAATTCAACACCCTTAACTATATAGGTATACGTTCATATCTATTCCTTATAATCCATAATCAACCATTTTCAAGGTAAAATCCTAAAATCCCATCAAGTCTAGTCCATATTCTTAGTTAATAGGTGGGTATAATGTGTATGTGAAATAATAGAGCTAATAGCATGGTAAGAAGTGATAATACATAATATATGTATGATAATCTATCCATATGCACCATCTATTGAATCTTAAACCAACCCAACCCACATAAACATTACAAACTTAGGGTTTTCATAGAAAAATCCCCATTTTGGTATAAAATCTCTAATGCAACAACAATAGTTTAAAAGACAAGTTTTAATAATAATAATGTTCCCACCTTTATTGATGATAATCCGCAAGATTGAAAAGCTTGGAGAAGTGTAAACACCTCAATCTTGAAACCCTAGCTTTTCCTTTAGAGCTCCAATAAAGGAATGATGTGAAGAAGATGATGAATAGTGCTTTGCTAGCCCCAAATCTTGTGTAAAAAAGAAGAAGCCTCAAGAACCCCTCAAGAATCTCTCACACTCTCTCTCTAAAACTTGCTAGAGTGTTGTGTATGAGAAATGCACAAAAATGGGGAGTTATGGGTGTAAAAGGGGTGAATATCGAGTTTAAAAGGCTTAAAAACTCGCCAAACCTGAACCATAATCGATCATGGAACTCACTGCAGCAGCAAATGACTATCTGAGCCCGAAATGGACCTCAAAATGGCCGAATCTCAATCTGCCAAATATGAAAGTTGTAGAGGGAAAAGAAATGAAGATGTGGCCACAAACGAAAAGTCATTTGGATATCGGATGAAGAAGTTATGGCTTTTCAAAGTTGATCAAAAATCGACGAATCGCGAAAAGTCGAAACACGTAATTATCGCCTTTGTTTCAATCCAAACCACCGGAATAACGTAACGATTGTTTCCTCAAACTTAATATATGTAATATGAAGTGCTAGAAGTATTAAGTCAAGTACGAAGGGCTCGGGACCCAATACTCTCACTTTAATGGAGATTAAGCCTTAACCGGGCTTAAGAGAAGGTCAATGTGGAAAAAGGAAAATGAAGTATTACAAAACGGGTAAGCTGGAAAGTGGGAAGCACTAAAAGATCATATTATTTACATGCGACAAGAGATCCTATTGTTCTTCAAATAAGAACTATGGTTTCAAATGTTCATGGTCCTGTAGGAGTATTTTCGGTTGTGATTAGAGACGGGTTGAGCGAAGTGGCCAACTTACGATAAGGGAGATCGCAAACTGAGGGTGATGAATTATGATCAATTGCATAGAAGGAAGCGACGGGTAAGCCTAAAAGTGGGAAGTGCTACGCCAAGCCAATCGCGGTTAGATTCTACGTTTAAGGTGTAATACCCTAGCTTAATCTTCAGATATATTCTCGCTTTATTCTGTTTAATTAACAAACACCATTTCGGATAGTCATATTATGATCCAAATTGTTTTTGAGTGGTTTCACATGTTGAACAAGTTGTAATAGTCTAACTAAGTTTGTATGAACAATTGTTTCACCATTCGGATGATCCGAATTGAAAATAATATCTAAACCGCTTGTTTCGATTTTACGTGATTTAGAAAATTTTAGCTAACTTTGAGAAGCTGTAACTTCTTCGTTCCTTATCTAAATGAGTCTACGTCAGTGGCTATGGTTCCATCTTGATCCCCTCTATAAGTTCTGTGTTGAACTCACATTAAGATAATGACATCTTCAGGGCTAAAATTAAAGGAAAAGTTGTAAGAACCATGAGATCAGAAGCATGATTGATCATGGCTTTGCAAGATTGATCATGAATGTTGGCCAGTGCACAAAAACTAAGACCATGATCGATCATGGTGAACCATGCTTGACCTGAAAGTAGAGTTTGACCACAGTTGACCAGATTTTTCACCATTTTTAACACCTTCCCCCCCCCCCATTTCGTGCATACACCTCTAAGGGGAGAAAGAGAACGAGAGAGAGAGAGAGAGAGAGAGAGAGAGAGAGAGAGAGAGAGAGAGAGAGAGAGGCTTGAGAGCTGGTTAAACGAGGGTTTTTAGAGCTTGTGAGGCATCCATTTCCATTAATCGAACTTTGGCTCAAAGATTGCATCTCCATCTTCATCATTTCCTTCCTTAAAACCTCCATTAAAGCATGGTGGAGCTTTAGGGTTTCATGTTCTTAAGGAGGAAGCATCATCAAGCCATCATTTTCAAAATTAAAGCTCCTTAGAGGTGGGAATCTAGTACTATAACTTATTTTCCAACTTATTATTGTTTGGTTACCATTATACAACATGTTTATACAAAAACCTAGGTTGTTTATATAGGTTTTTTAATATATGTTGGGATTAGGTTTTATTGTTGAAATTGATGATTCTAATACCTTAAATATTTATCAAATAACATGATTTAATGAGAAATTATAACTAATTACTTGATTAACATAAAAACTGACTTAGACCCTATTTTATGAGATATAACCTTTGATATGAAGTTTGTATTTTATCTTGAAGGTTCAGGCGGTGAAATTTCTTTATGAAACATTTAATAGATGATTCATTGTACTTTGTGAGCCTATTTATACTAGAATTCTCTTGTTAATTACTTTATGATATCATGTGCGATTATGGGATACATGTACAGATACTTTCTCTCTAGAATTTATGTGTGTATTAAGAGTATTAGAGACTTGCGTTTGGGACCTTGTTGGAGGCTTATTGACTTGTAATTTCACTCTTTCTCACGTTGTGCAAGGTTCAAATGAGATTGAAGTAAACTTAATCTTAGCCTTGATTAATTAGATTTTAAATATTTTCATTATTCTCAAGATTATTAATTAGTTTACCCGCCATCAACGTACGACACCCGTGATTAACCGGGTCTCGAAAGGTGGATCCTTTTAACGGGATTTAGTGCGACATAAGTTGGTATCAAAGGCATAGGTTTCTTTTACCTTCACCGAGATTGGGGTAGGTTAGGGAATTCAATTTCGTATCATTCTGTCCATTTTATTGTATCGATAATTGGGAAACGCTCGAGGAATCGGTTTTGCTTTCTAGTGTAGTAACATAAATACTATTGGGTTATATTATAATCAGTCGCAGCTCAACGTATGATTATACTATAAATCATTGGTCAACTGCCGCTAACTAGAACTTAAACAAGATGACTAATGTAACCCTACCCAAAATATTTGTTCCCTTCATTCCACGATTTTTGTTCGGCCTTTCAATCTCATGTTATCCTATGATATTTGTTGCATTAAAACTCCTTTTATTCTTCCTATAGAATTAGAACTTTAGGGATAGCCCTAGTAAAAACTTAGCTGCTTGATTGGAAACTATGATGAGTGGATTTTTCAATAAACTCACAAGAGTTTTGAAAAATAACAAGGTACTACTAACAGTGTCAATCCCAGCCGCACCCGAATTCCTAGAAACACCCCAAATAACAACGAAGATATAGTGAATGTTGAGTGTGAACCCCAAGGAGTGGAGGGTGATGAAGTTTATTACCTTAAGGAGTTTAACCGTTTGCAACACCAAAGTTTGACAGTTCATCTGGACCTGAGGCTGCTGAAGGGTGGCTCTACTATATCCACTCCCAACTCAATATTTTGAATGCCCCTGAACACATATGGGTTGGCTTTGCTTCTTTAAAACTCGAAGGTAGTGCACTATGTTGGTTGAGGTCCATTGGGGGGGCTAATGTAATTATTAAGTGGGCTAAGTTTGATAGATTCTTCCGTGACAAGTACGTGTTCGACGCCTATTATAGAGAAAAATGGGATGAGTTCTACAACTTGATTCAAAGTAGGATGACGGTTGAGGACTGTCTCCTCAAGTTTGAGGAACTGAGCATGTACGTGGAAGGAATTTCCGATCAGGAGAAGCAAGAGAAGTTAATCAATGGTCTTCGAGTTCAATAACATTGTAATATAGGTTTCACTAACTTTTTCTCTTACAAAGCCTGTGTTAAAGTGGCCCTTAAGCTTATGGGACCAGCGGGTAAAAGAAAGGGAAATGACCGGAAGAGTACGTGGGATAAGAATAAGAAATCAAGTTCAAGTTTAGAATCTTCTAAGGAAACAATACTAGTAATGGGGGTAGCAGTGGACCATGTATTGGGTGTTTCATTTGTGGGAGTTGCAACGCCCCGAATCCCGTTAAAATGATCTCTCTCCTCCAGGACCCGATTCGTTCATGGGTGCCGTACACCGAAGGCGGGTTAACTAGACATTGTCCCTATGTAAAACATAAAAATTCACAATCTAAGTAATAAGAATATTTTCCATTTCACAAAATCTATTCATAAAAGAAAGAGAAATACTATAATTCAACAGCTAGTCTCCAACGAGATCCCAAGTACAAAATTTTCAATCTCCACATACAATATATATTAGTACAAGTTCAATACATACATCACCAACAATATAACAAACATGGGTCCTTCTGTCGTGAAGGACCCTTGACTCGGTAATGGCTTAGAGGCGTTCTACGAAGCTACGTCCTCCCTCTTCCCTTTACCCAAAAGAACCTATAGAAGAAACTGTTTGGAAAATAGGTGGGGTGAGTCAAACTAGGCCCAGTGGGAATCATATAGTAAATTTAATATGAAAAAAAGATTCGAAAATCCTTTGTAGCAGCTTAAAATAAACCATTATTATATATATATATATATGTATATATATTGGTTTAGGAAGAAACCATTTTTATCATCTTGTTTAAGTACTTCAAAACCCGTGAACAATTCATAAACGATATCAAATAAAATTTTATGGCACAATTAATCGTACATTCATCTCACATTATAAATCTTGAGCTGAAATTTCGTAATTTCCAGCAACTATCCCAGCGTCGCCAGGTCTGCATTTTGTGGCCTTTCACCCACATGTCAGTAGGGCCTCCTATTAGTTTCCGGTGCACGGTTTCGGGTCTTTCACCCAAGGGCGCTCTGTCCCAACTTAAGGTCCCATTATTAGGACTACTAATGAGAATACAACCTTGACACATTCTAGAAATATCACAAACTTAATTTGGTGGGGTGTATGTTGTCGTAACCATAATCATAAGAAGCTAATGTGCTGTTAGTATATCGATTGGGAGAGAATCATAAAAACTGATGTTTGGCTTGGTAGAATAACGTGAGGACTTTGATAAGACTTATATGACTTTTGTTTTGCACATATGACATACTATAAGATATAAGATACCGATAATTTACCAGTTGGCCATAAAACACGAATAACAACATGGTTATAAGGCTATGGATAAGAGGCGTGATAATTATGCTTATGATAACACTAAATGAATAATTATATATATATATATTGGTTTCCATATATGTGATGGATTGTGTGATTTGTGATATATATTATTGAGGAATGAATGGATATATTACTATTGATACGATCATGGGCAAAATAATAGGTTACTCCATCGAGTGGTTGAAATCCCACAAAAGGAAAACCCACTCGGTGTATCTTGCCTTCCTACAGAACTACGTAGGTGTTCTGGGTTAAAGGAGTTTTTTCGACAGCAGAGTAGTTTCATGTGGTACTACTAACGGAATGGTGAGATCAGAAAAATAGTAGCATTACTAATGGACACTTACCCTATGAGCTATAGTCTCCTAGTGTAGTTCTTCTTAGTGTCGAGGTCGGCTTGTATGGATGATCTTCTTGTTAACTATTTGGAGTGTTGTCTCTAGAAAAATGTCTTGCGTGGGTTATCTCCAAATGACTTGCTTCGTAGAACCAAGTCCCTGAGTGACTTCCTTCACCTAATGGAGACATGAGTAGTTTAGAGCATGAGATCCTTCAGGAACCTTAGCTCTAAGCCTAAATAACAGCGGGGAGGAACTGAGGCATTATGCTAGAGATATGATACGAGGACCGATGTGATATTGTTGATTGTGATTATTGTTATTGTTATTGTATCATATGTTGTATTGCTTTGTATATAATGCCTTTGATGTATTGTGGATAACATAAGAAAGAACGTAGACATTATTAAACGGATCATAATACACATAGAGAAACATTTGAACATTCATAATGAACTAATACATAAAGTAGGAAGTGCTAACAACTATTGATCCTTAGATGTAGTATACGGGCGTGAGAATGAGTACAACTTATCCGAATTTGGCTCATTCGCTTTTTCACCAGTCTTGTAGGATTAGCATCTTGGGTGGCCCATGGTTCTTGTTTCTAGAAGCCTCTAACTTCCACAAACAGTTTTCTAGTCCTTATGAAGAGGATTAAGTTGTATAATAGTTTTTGGTGTTACTGTAATATATGCAAACTTTCGTTTAAGAACTGGACTTCGGTTTTAATGTACAAACGGTGTTTAAAGTAAACCAGTATAAATGTTTTTATATATGGAGTGGAGTGGATTTTAATTATGGTTGGATATGGACATGTTTGCATGAAAACGATTTTGATTATTACAGGTTGGTTTATTTCTTAAACAAACTTCACATGTGAAATTTTCTAAAATGAGATTTTGTTTTGATCAAAGGCATCCGTGATTAACCGGGTCTCGGAGGTGAAAATCTCATAAGGGGATTCGGGGCGTCACATGTCTCATTTGGGTCAACAAAAAATCGAAAACTCTAATATCCACTCTCCTTGGCCAAGTACCAAATCGAGGCATATCAAGTGATGAGAACACTCATGTATCTAGAATGTATATCAAAAGGTCTTTGCACAAACTCGCCCTTAGGGTATATAGCATGATGGAGACATAAATATAGAATCGTTTGATATTGCGTATAGATTGAACAAAAAAAAACTTATGCTAAAACCCTATAAGAATAAATGGATTTCACCTTTGTGGATCATGTAGAGGATCCATATGAGGAGACTAGGGTTTGAAAGCATCATATTGCAATTTGGTCAAATTTTTTTATTCTCGCTGGGCTGCGAAAATTAATTTTTTTCCCCACCGAAACGACTTCTGATCATCCTGATTTTTTGCGCAATAATAGTAACTTTGCGTTCCAAACCACATATCCAAAAATCAGCCCGATCCAACGGTGGGATCAAAAGTTACGATTGATTTACGACTGCTGTGCCGAAAAACCTAAAGATCTTCTATCGTATTCATTCCGCCATCAAATCTTGCACCGAGTGTGGGCTACGGTATCACAAAGATTTTCTGGTCTCTCAATAGAACAAACCCTAACTCATGAGAATTATTGTTATTAGAAGAAGAGATTAGGTCGGTGTATATATAAGGCTACGATAGGGACCTTAAGGAGAAATAAGTGTTTGGGTTTCCTATGGAAAGTTGGAATCCTAATTCCACTATGAATTAGTTCCTTCCATAAATTATAATTCACACCACTAAAGAATTATAATTGCACTCCCGTCCTTATCTCAAAATTATATTTCGAGCTCCTTATTATTAAATACTTATTACTCTCCCCACGTTAAGATTACAGATAACCATCATTTAAATTAAATTACTGACAATTATATTTAAATGACTTCTTAATCCTTAAGCCTACCACTTAACTTATTTGGCATGTCGGATTAACATAATCCACCTGTAGGGTTTGATATGATCAAAACTTATAAGCTTCTCAAGGGGCTATCATCAATCCCTATACCAGGACGTGGATTCCATCAATAATTAATATTCATCATACATATAGTGTCGTCATCCAATTCACGAAGATTATTGATCCATAAATGAATCTCACTCATATTGAGTCAAAACAACAAACAATATATGTCTATTAATTATTTCAAGATTAAGAGCATAAGTAATCATAATAACCATGGGATTTTAAATTGTTTTATATAATCAGTATAAAAACAATTAACCCAAACTGGTCCTATTCAATACACACAAAGTGTACTAGCACAACGAGTTAAAACTATACCGTTTTTTGTAGTTAAGATAAACTACTAAAACTTGTGCTACAATCCTACCGATGGGTGTTCAATTCCATCTAAGACTGTGAACCATTAAACTTATATTCCACAAGAACCGATGATAAGATTTTCTGTGTGTAAGATATACTCTACACACCAAATCATCTACTATATGGAATAAAAGACACACATGCACAATATTTAATTAAATAATATAATGCAACCATTGCCCATACAGATTCTCATTAAAATAGCAAAACCAAGTTTATAACATATCCAAACCAACAAGAAAATTATGGCTTTTAGTATATCACTTTAACAATAGCAAAAGCTAACCAAATAGGAGGAAGCCTTAAACCTTACCCCTTTTCACAACGCTTGCATATTGGATGTGTCAACCCAGTACACATGATTTTCTGCATATTTTCAAGACCGTTAGTCGTGAGAATAGTGAACAAAATGCCTTATCATACATATCGGCTCTTGGTTTGACAAGTATGGCTGAAGGATGTCCAATCCCGCCCATAGGAATCCCTCACTAAGGTCCGTTAGTAAGAATTTTCCTCTCACTATTTTCATGAAAAGCAACTCTAAAAGGAGAGAACTTTCCGATTTTTTAAAATGTTTTTCAAAACAAGTTTTTTAAAAATGAGTTTTTTTCCAAAAATAATTTTCAAAACAGGAAGATGAAAAGGGCATCCTCGGGAATGCTTATTCCTACCTTAAACCTATCCACGGGGCTCTCAAATTGTTACTATTAGTCTGTTTTTGCTTAGTAAACACCCAAAAGTGGTTTTCGATTTACTTTCTTGTCGAGTCTTCCTAGAATTATCTGATCACGAGCAAAATAATGATTTCACCTCACCCCAATTTTCTCTATTTATCACCACCTTAGGTTATCGAGATTCACACTGGCCGATTGGGTTGGTAGAGATCACACAGGGTGCCTTACGAGACCAAAAAGGCATGGAATGAGGCTCACAATGATTCAATCGGAGTTCCTGTTGGTCCAATTATGAGATGTCGAATGAAGAAATTCAAGGAGGAGCTTAATGGCATGGTTCGAGGTGTTTTGGATCAAACCGAGGCATGGAGACCAATTGAAAGCATGGAGAATCAAGTCTAAGGCTTTAAAATAAAGATATATGCGTTAAAAGATTATTAGGAATGTTAAGGGGCAGCTGCAAAGGGCAGCAGCAAAATTTCTATTTTTTATGTTTTTAGCACGTTTTATTTTCTTTTAGTGTTGGACTTGCAATAGGAAAGTTTATATTTCGTTATCTTATTATTTTAGGCTTATTTAACTCCTATTAAAATAAAAAAGCATCATTGTTTTCTTTTGGTTGATTATTATTAATAAAATTCAAGTGTTTTCACTTTCGAGTTCTTGAGAACTTGTTGAATAATTATGGATTTATTTCAGTTCGTATTATTCTTGACTTATCAATTGATCATTTACAATCAATTATGGTGCCTTCGACTATACCAAGGTTCACTCCTCCATTATAAGTGTTAGGTTGTGGTTCCATCTTCTATTAAATTGTCCAATTATAAGGTTCTTGCCTCCAAATAGGCAACGGGTAGCGGATTCACCCTAAATATGGTCTAGAAACGTTCCTAGTCCATATAAGTTGGTATCAGAGCAAACTTCCATTATAGGTTTATTTATCCTTTTTAGTTTTTTTTATTTCAATTCGTAGTTTTAGCATTATAAACCCTAGTTCATTATCAAATCGATATTCTTCTATAATTACAATTTAGGGTTTGTTCATTGATTATAAATAAGCCTAGGTTTTAAAAAAATTCATTTGCCAGTTGTTTCATTCTTTGCAAAATTAGGGTTAGTTGTAATCACGAGCCTAGTACAATTTGTAGTTTGCGATAGTTTCTTGGTTGCGTTTTCAAGCACTGATCTCGATTTGTTGTTGTGATAGCATCTAGTTGTACTAAACCCTAGAGTTGCGATTGCCGTGTTCCTAGTTGCGATAGAGTTTACTTCGACTATTTGTGAATTGCAACTTGCGATAACCCTCAACCCTAGTTGCGGCTTTCAATTAAAAAAAAGTACAAAATTTTCAAAAAAAAATTACAAATTTTTTTCTTGAGCATTTCTATCTATTAGGGTTCCAAATGGTCCAAAAAAACAGTTTTCTAAAGTCCAAAATTTTTCGTGATATCCGATTATTCTCGTGCACCCAAAGACATAATTATTCTTGTTTCTTTATGTCTCGTTCGAATCTGAGTTCCTTGATTTAACTCCTTGGTGTAATTGAATTGTTGGTTGTGAAGTTGATTTGTCTAGAGGACATGTGAGCTATTAAAATATGTTCAACATGTTTGAAAGAGCCAAAAGTGAAATTGTGTGGTTCTCATCTTGAGTGACAAACACGAGCGAAGTAATAAAATATTTGAATGACACATTTGAGTGATACATGAGAGGGAGTGCTGTGAAGAAATCTATATTCTTTATTTGTGCTAACCTTTGTTTTGCTGTAAACAATGTCAAGCAGAGACGAAAGGGATAATCGACCTTTTGACCCTAAGCTTTTCATAAAGGCTATTTTTGATTTGCTTGACATGAAGTTGGGTATTGTCCAAGAACAGGTTAGGGAGATGAGTTTAGAGGTGAAACGAATGCAAGTACCTTCAGATGGGGTATAAAGCACCCACATAGAACAATCCGATAGATCCCAAAGAGCACAAAAGAGTGGGAGATCGTAACCTTAGGAAATGAGGGTTGAATTTAAATAATATTACTGGGGTAGTCATGCTGATGAGGATAGAGTCGTCGACTCCATCACTGCCAATAAGAGGAATGGTGATAGATTTAATTGGGGTAGAAATCGGGAGGATGACAACATGAGCAGAATAAAAATGAAACTCCCTTCCTTCCAAGGGAAGAATGACCTCGAGGCTTTATCTTGAGTGGGTAAAAAAAGTTGAGCCAGTGCCACAATTATTTTGATTTGAAGAAGGTGAAATTGACAGCCATTGAATTCTCAGATTGTGCCATCATTTAGTGGGATCACTTGTTGCTAGAATGAAAGAGGAGTGAAGAGGGTCCCATTGAGTCGTGGGGATAGATGAAAAGAGTAATGAAGAAGCAGTTTGTCCTCGACCATTATTATCCGGAGTTGTATCAAAAGCTACAAGGGCTTACATAGGACAATCGTAATGTTGATGAATACTACAAACAAATAGAGATTGCTATGATCCAGGCTAATGTGAAAGAAATTAGAAAGCCAATATAGCAAGGATCTTAAGTGGGTTAAATCGCAAGATAGCCAGTGCAGTGGAGTTACAACTATATGTGAAGATTGATGATATGATACACATGGCGATAAAAAATTAACGTTAACTTAAGAGGAGGAGGAGTACCAAGCCGAGCCAGAATTCATTTACTTCTCCTTGGAAGCAAAATTAATGGAAGAAAGATGAAAGCCAAAGCCAGAGTAAAAACATGAAACGAGCAGTGTTAGGAATCAAGCTAAAACAACCCTTACTCGCAACCGTGATATCATTGTTGGAAATGCCAAAGGAGAGGGCACGAATGACTCTTTAGGAAAATAGGGAATATGAGACGGAGGAAGAAGAAGACGATGAGTCTCTGCCACCTTTAGAGGATATGGAAGAAGAGGAGAACATCGTCCATGGCGAGTTGTTAGTTGTAAGAAGAGCCATTAGCTTGCAAGCAAGAGAAGATGAAGCACAACATAAGAACATCTTTCATACTAGATGCCTTGTACAAGGCAAGGTGTGTAGCATGATCATTGACGGAGGAAGTTGCATTAACATTGCTAACACGAAGATGGTTGAAAAGCTAGGATTGCCTACAACTAATCACCCGCATAGGGTGAACCTAGTTTTCCTTATGATTCCTTTTGTTCGGTATGTTTCCTATTAGCAGTTCATAATTTTAATGTTATTTTCTTTGAGTGGATTCATAACTAGTTCTCCAAATCCTTGGGTTATGATAAGAAACTAATAGCAGACCAAGGATAAGAATTCGAGTGTCTTTTCTTTTTCTCGTTTGGTTGAGTTACATAGAGTAACTCAATTCTAAGCACATGACTTAGACATATAGAGAACGGCGGTGATGACTGGACTGTAAATACGTGAGATTTGATAGTACCCTCCTCTAAAATAAGAGAAAGTTATAACTTCTCTTATTGGCAATGTTGTATATTATGAACGGTGTTCCATAGAATTGTATAATGCGAACCTTTTTCCTTCCATAGCACGATTGTCGATGTACTCTTGTACATGACAGTACTACAAATGTTAAGTTGTACGATAGATGGTTCAAACTCAGGTTACGAAGTGGTTACATGTTCATAAGTCCGAGTGGGTGATCCTCGAAGGAGTTTGATGCTATTATGGGTTTTTAGAGAATCCTCCATCCATTTGAGGGATTAGGCATCCTCATCTTAGACTGGCCTTGAGTATTTTATACTGTTAGTAAGATCCAAACTTCATTTCAAGATTTGTAGTTTAATTCATTCAGTACAGAACCCCTTTGAGGTGCGTGTTCTCTTCCAACGTAATCTCGAGTGTATGGCTTTAACCACATGGTGGTAATTAAACATCTCCCCAGAACTGCGTTACACTAATCAGGTCTAAAGCCAATACGATTCATACAAAAGAAGATTTTTACTCCTTACATGGGTGATCATTGTATAATTCGGTGTTTTTATATATTCATGGCGAATCTTCCCATTTTATTTTAATAAATAAGTTAGGGTCAGTCCACGATGGAGTTAAACTGTCCCTTTTCTCTCATCAATTGTAATCATGTGGAATAGTGATCCTCTAAACATAAGATTAGAACCTTTGGAACTTCACTCACTGTGTCTCCTCGTTGTGGACAATGTCCATAGGGTTAATGAGAGGAGGAAACTCCACTCTCCAACTTTGATTACTAAATGATGCTTACGTACGAGAAGCCTCCTAGTTCAATATGGTCGATTACGGTTCCAAATTATGGACATGTAATGCGACGGGTGTCATAACCATGTGAGGTGAGAAGTTATTTCATATTCCTTATCTGATCAATTTAACTTTTAGATTTTTGAGTTGTTCTACGATTCTTGGAAGTTAGTGCGTTGCTATAGGAAGTACAATATTGAGAACTCCCTCGTGTTTGATCTTTTAGTGTACTTTCAATAAAATGTTCTATATTTCCTCGAATTCATTGTTTGTTCACACTTTTGGAGAACGGGAGTCGTTTAGATGTCCCTAGCTGGAGCCATCGCCCCTTGGAAACCTCCGTTACCTCTTAAGGAGAGGAGAACCTATAAGGTTAGGTTATTGCATGTGTCATCATGTATCTCATTCATTCCTCTTGTGAATTTCAAGGATGAAATTTCTTAAGGAGGGGAGGTTGTAATACTTCGTTCATCTATTTTACCGCAGTTACCTTAATTCGTTCAATAATTTCACCTAGAGTGATGAAATCTTGATTTTTGAAGAATCATATTTTCCACCACTTCGTTCTAGTTACAATAGTATACTTAAACTCTTATGAGTGATCATTTCATAATTCGGGTGGCCTGAATTGATATTGTCTTGTTAATCGTGCATTTCGGTTTCACGCGTTTCATTGATTTTAACTAACTTCGAGGTATCGTAACTTCACTATTCCTTGCCCGATTAAGTTCATGTTTGATCCAGTCTATAACTTTTGTGTTTTGACAGAAAACCAATTCATGCTTCTCTTTGATTAAAATGGTGTGTGAAGTAAGCAAGTCGTTAAAATCTGATTATTCGGCAGTGCTTCGGCAGAGCGCTGTCTTCGACTAATTTATGAGAATTATCCATCTAGAATTTAGGAAAAATTCCTTCAGAAAGTTGTAGATCTTTGAATTAGCTTTTCGTGGACATAAAGATCACCCAAATCGGAGTTCCGAGTGAAAAGTTATGACCAAAATACAAACAGTGCTCCAGACCCAAAAGTGTTATAGCGCAGACCGGTCTGGCATTTTTGGAGACCGGTCCAGCAAGGAAATTTGGGTTGTTTTGAGTGTTTTAAACTGGTATTTAGCCCTTCTTATACCCATATTTCGACCCACACACCCAGAACCTTCTAGAGAGAGTAAGAGCTTCTTCGAGGGAGATTCAGAAAGTTCTTCACCTATGCATCTTCACCACTCAAAATTTCCACCAAACCAACGCCGAATCAACCTCTCACAATCACTATTCATCGTATTCTTCACCATTTCCACCTTCCTCCATGGCTAGGGCTTGGAATAGTTTGGGAAAACACAAGATTAGCTCAATCTGGCTCGATCTACTGCTCAATCTTCGAATAGAAAGCTACAATTAGGTAGGAACACTACTACTCGAACTTTATTTCAAACTATTCCATGTTGTATGCCTCAAATCAAACTAGACTCAGGGTTTTTACCCAAATTGCATGTTCATGGGAGTTTAGGATTTTTTGGAGATTCTTTGGTTAATTTGCATTGCATATGCCTTCAATTTGATTTTTATATCGAAACCCTTGATTATAATCTGACGTTAAGAAAATTTAGTACCAAACCCACACCTATAGACATGATAGCAAACACAAAACTATGATATGCATACATATGAAGTTAACATGGAGTTTAAAGCATGATTTGTCTATATTTACTTATAATTGTGATATTGTTGTGTATTTGAATTACTAGATTATTATTTAAGGAAATTGTTGAAACTAGCCAGTCCGTAACTATGCCGGGCAAGTCTCTGATACACTTTTGGTTCTGAAATGAAATGAAAACCATTTGGGGAAGCTTATATCAAGTTAAAGTGTTATAAATTATGATTTATGTTCGACTTAAGGCCGATTTGATATTATACTAAGGATTTTCTCCATTTGTGAACTTCGAAACTAAATTCTTAATCAGACCGCTAGTTGACGGACTGGATGAACCCAGTTTAATGTATAACTCAAGCGCCATTGTATGATGTCTAGAAAGTGAATCTGATATATATAATAAATATATATACTGAATGGACCTTTGACCTAAGTATATGGACTTTTGGTTTTCCATACTTTCGTGAGTTATAATTATAATATTTATATTAATATGAACATGTTGAGTATATGTTCGAGACAATGACATTTTTTTATTATTTACATCATCTAATGGGCATCATTGCTCATTAGTGGATTTGATACTCGAGTGATTCGATATATATACGCACATGGTCGCACTATGTAACACCCCGTGTTTTGATAGGCGTATTTTCGTTTATTTAGTTAGTTACTTCTCATTCGTGGACTTAGACAAGTCCGAATGTTTCCACACGTCACTTTTGTGTTATGGATAAAATCTGAAAATTTTGATTTAATTCGGAACTAGTTTGAGTAATTTGGTGCGTTACTTGGAAAATTTGGTGTATTCTTGAATTTTCTATTTTTCTACTTTCTTTATGTTCGGTTCATCGACCTAAGAAGGTTCGAATTGAGTTTTGTCTTTTTCGATACGTCATGTAATAGTTATTAAATCATCATGTAAAGTTTCTTTAAATTCGGACTTCATTTAAGAATTTTTAAGTATTTAGTAGAATCGAATTTCCTTCCTTAAACGTTAACAATTTCTATAATTCTCGTTTGTGGTTTCGGAATATTCAGACCTCCAAATTCAGTTCTATTTTTTCTGACATGTCATAAATATGTGTTAGAAGTAATATGGAGTGTTTCGTCACGTTCGGATTTGAAATGAGCAATTTCAGAGGCATTTTTAGAATCGGGAATATTTGCTCAATGTTTCAGATCAATCAATTTTGGAGACTCTTAACTTTCTCATCTTTTATCCAAATACCACTCTGTCAAACTCCTATAGTTTCATCATATATTCGTCTACAACTTTCATGTTTTGGACCAAAAGCCAATTCACACTCTTCGTAGGTCAAAAGTGAGTGCGAAACTAGCCAATCAACTAAATCTAATTTTCTGTAGCATCTCGGCACAGCGCCGTTTTCAACGGAATTCTGGTATTAATCCGTCCCGAATTTGGTGTAACATCCTTCAAAAAAGTTGTAGAGCTTTGAATTACCTTTCCGTTGATATAAATATCATCTCGATCGGAGTTCCGACTAAAAAGTTATGACCAAAATACAAACAGTAACTCCATAACATCGTTTATATCACCTTGACCAACTTTGAACCGTTTTTAAACCTCTTCCACCTCCATTTCAATCCATTTTTGACACAAGTGAGCTCAGAGATATTCTATAGAGAGAGAGTGGTTCTTGGAGTAATATTGGGGGTTCATAGCTCAAAATTGAGAGTTTCATACCGAAAAACTCAGATTTTTCATCTTCTTCGCCTTCTCAACTCATTTCCGGGCTTGCATGCTTGATGTGGGGGGCCATTTGAGCTCACTCCAGGTCATCCAACCTCTGTTCTTCTAGTTTTCAGGTGGGAATCTCCCCATTCTCTCATTCTTTGAATATATTGCTTGCTAGAGAAATAATGTAGCCTTTCGGTATCAAAATCACCATTTTCTCTGCATGTGTTAGGACAAATTGATATTTTTATGATCTGAGCTTGCATTTAGATGTTTACAACACTAATTATGATGTATATCAAGGTTGATTATCATGCATGTTGGTATTTTTGGACTATTTTGTGATTTTGGTACCGAAATAGCTATAAATCAACCCATGTATGTCTAATACTCACTAAACTACATGTTTTCTTAAATTTCCGGAGTATTATGCCTTCAAATACATGATTAAAGCCTTTAGTTAGATATGCATGTGGTGATTTGTGAATTTTCTAAGGTCTAGTGTTACCCCCCCCCCCCCACTTGTTAGTTTGGATTAAACTCATGAAATTGGAAGATTTAGCAAATGTTAATACAACACATGGATAACATGAGCATGTAAATTTAATTCTAAATATGCATAGTATTTCATTGTTTTTTAAACTATGTTTAGACATGTTAATTGGTGTGTTGTTGCCTTACCAAGTGGTCTAGAACTACATTTAATTGTTTTTCACTTAAAAAGGGCATTAATTGAATGAAGAGTATAGTAATGGTGCAATGCATAACTAAAAAAAATCTGAGAATTTTAACCATTAATTGATGGTTTTTACTAAATTATGGTGTTGGTCCTTTTTTTAAGATTATACAAAGGAACTTTGTATAGAAAGATAGTATGATTTTGCCAAAAGCAGTATATTTAACCCATGAAATGGCATTTATATTATTATTGTGAAGCTAAGAAATTTATTTATGAGAATTGTTGAGATAATTGTTTTAACTTTATTCATGGGTTATTACTACTTTAATTATTAAAATAAATCCCTAGGCATTACTACTACCATTCAATATTGAGACATTGAGATTGTTGGAACCGGATAAGCATCGGTATAGAAATGCTTGTTATATATTATTGCACAGACCCATGGGAAGATGGGGTGCCATAAATCTGGTTACTAGTGCACTAACCCATGGTAAGGTGGGGTGCGTTTGTGGGTAGTATATTCCGTCTAGTATCGGTATTAAGTCGAGGAGGAGGAGGAGGTGGGTGGATTGTGTTATGAGCGGTACAATGGGATTGTACCTTAGGATATGGTTGTTTGAGGTAGGTCAGTATGCCGGGGCAGACCAACTTATTTTTAATTGTATAAATCATTGACTATATTACAAGCTGAACTTTTATAACTATTGTTCTATAACATGAAGCTTGTAGACATTGGTTTCTTGCCATTGCATTTTTTCCTTCCCCTATGGTTCCCATGGGCCAGCATTGGCTCATTCCCTCGTTTCTCATTGCAGGTTCATCTTGTAGCGCTATGTTGGGTTCACGGGGAAGAGTGCGGGATTTTCGTAGTCCTGTGATACCATTGGTCATATGTAGTATTTTCTTTAGTTGTTAGGCATTGACCGCATGTATTATGTGTCTATTTAATTTATAAAGAGATGATTTGTAATTATTTTTACTTTGGAAAATAATTGGGATTTGTATTGTAATATTTTTTCTTTTCCATGAAGGATTTGAACTTGTAAAGTTGTATTCTTTAAATTTTTCAACATGATTGGTATATTGTATATACAGAGGCATCATGCCAAATTTTCTTAAAATTTTAAAATTTTAAACGATGTTGCGTTTAATCTTATTAATTTTCCTATATTTTTAGCTGTTATTAGAGACAGCATCCATTAACGCCTGCTTTTAAAAGGCGGGTTGTTACAGTTGGTATCAGAGGGGAGGTTCATATTCCTTCCATCGTGGGAAGATGGGTAGATTAGGATAGTGCGTTTTCGTTCTGCGTTAACGTTTGGAAAGCTGGTCGTGAGCTCCTAGAAACAAAGCCGTGAGGGTAGATGTTCTGGGGATAAGGCCTGGCTGGACACTACCCAGAGCGGACAATATCGTACTGAGGTGGGACCGGGTCGTTACACACTAGTACATGATCAATCCCAGGTTTGGTCTCTAAAGATTTGGGCCGAAAGTTGGGACACAGTGCCCCTGGGTACAAGACCCGAAATCGTGCATGGAAACTAACAGGAGGCCCTGCTGTCGCGTGGGTAAAAGGCCATGAAATGCAGATCTAGTTATACACTTGGCTAGTTGCGGGTTATGGAGACGATTGTCTCGGATTTGATACACTTAGATATTACAAGTATGATGCCAAGTTTTATAAGCTAGCCAACGTTTTCTATATGTGCTTTCCTATTATGATTTACCTGTATCATGCTAATACTTTCTTATTGTACTTTCGGGGTAGGAACATCATTGACAAACATATTACATAAAATGCCTTTTCATTACATTGATAAAGTAAACTTGTACGTATACCAAGAGTTTTTATAGAATTGGAATATATATACGCATGATAATAACCAAAAACTCTTTCCATCATTATGCATAGCATGCATTGTTTTTTTAACGTATTTTTTTATACTCGAAACTTTATGGTTCCCACTGAGCCCGTGTTTTGCTCAATCCTATTTTTCTAATACAGTTTTGCAGGTATTCTTCGGGGGATGGCACGTATACGGGTTTAGGAAGCCTCTGATAGCTTAGAACTTTATAGTTGTCCAAGGACGACATAATACTTGTATAATTTATGTATTTGAACACCTTGTACTGTTGGTTTCAAACTAATTCAAATATCTCATTTATTCTATAAATGTTGTAAGAGTCATTAATTTTTCTTGGGACCTCGTTGGAGGGATTTAACTGTATAAACATCTGTACTTTTGATGATTGGATACAGATACATGTGAATGTGGAGTTTGATTCAAATGTTTGGACATTTACAGGTTTTGGATTTGCTATGTTTATAGACTCCATATGCCAAAAAAAATTTGAATAGGGTTTTTATACAAGAAATGTTTTAGATACTATGTAATGTGCTTTTAATTTAAAACCGTCGTCGCGTACGGCACCGTGATTAACCATGTCTCGGAGGTGAAATCCTCTTAAAGGGATTCAGGGCGTCACAAAACCAAAAGAGGTGTAGAGCCTAGCTTGGTAGGATTGCAACTCTCAACAGGTTCATCTCCAGAGCAACAGACAAGTGCGACCCTTTCTTTAAAAAGTTAAAGAAAGCTTTCCAATGGACAAAAGAGAGGGAACTTTCTTTTTAGCAGCTCAAGCAATACCTAGGAGCATCTCCTCTCCTTAGCTCACCAAAAAGATGGGAGATTCTATCTCTAAACTCAGTTGTTTCCCGCACAGCGGCCAGCTTGGCTCTCATAAGGATAGAGGACGAAGCTCAGCTCCCTATCTACTCTACGAGCAAGTCTTTGCATTATGCAAAGCTTAACTATCCGAAGCTAGAAAAATTGGCCTTCGCCCTCCTCATCACCTCCAAGAAACTGAGGCCTTACTTCCAGGCCCATTCCATTGAGGTACTCACCAACCAACCCTTAAGAAGAATACTGGACAAATTATAACTGTCAGGCAGACTGGCCATTTGGGCAGTAGAGCTCGGCCAATTCGTCATCACATACAAACCTAAGATCTTTGTCAAAACTGTAGTGGACTTCATAGCATAATTCACCTACGTTGAAGAATTAGTCCATAAACCACTAGAGCTGCTACCACCCATGGATCCGAGCACCTCAAGCCCTATCTCATTGATGAGCCTGGTACCAGAAATCCTTATTTGGATATTGCACGCAGATGGAGCCTCCAACTTGCAAGGATCTAGGGCCGATTTAGTGCTCATCACTCTTAAAGCCAACATATTGAAGATATCTCTGAGATTCCTCTTCAAAGCCTCACACAACGAATCGAAATATGATGCCCTCATAGCAGGTCTGAGGATAGCATGATATCATGGGGTAAGGTAAATGGTGGTTTACAATGACTCTACAGTTCTTGTTGGTCAAATCCTAGGATACAACGTGGCTAAGGAGGACGACATAGCTACATACTTTGCCAAGGCTCAAGTAGCAACTCGAGGATTCACCAACGTGATTTTCATCAAGGTCCCCCGAGCTCAAAACAACAAATTGGACCGCCTGGCCAAGTTGGGCTCATCATCGGAAGTGCCCAACGTTTTTCACATTGAATGCTTATAAAGGAAAGCCATTGAAACCCCGATGAGGTGGATATAGCTCTAGTTTAGATATGCAAATGTTAGATTGACCCAATCTTGGACTACCTCACCAATGGTTCTCTTCCGAAAAATAAGAGAATGGCTAAAAAGGTCAATCACATCTCCAACAGGTATGTCATCATAAAGGAAACTTTGTATAGAAGATGGTACGTCACTCCGTTCTTACTTTGCCTACACTCCCATGAAGCTCAGACAACTCCATTGGAAATCCATGAGGGGCTCTGCGGAAGACATCCATCAATTAGGTCCTTAGCTTTCAAAGTAGAAAGGCAAGGCTACATTGGTCCACCATCTTACAAGACGCCGAGGAGCTAGTAAAGAAATGCCATAAGTGTCAACGATTTGCTAACGTTCAACATCTCCCAGTAGAGCTGATGAATCCTGTCAGTAATTATTGGCCATAGTTAAAAGAGCTGAAGAAAAATAAAAAAAGAGGGAAAGAAGAACATGGTGTTTACCTGACTCATATGAAAGCCAAATCCGTTGGCAGTTCTTGCCTCCCCTTGCGTTTTGGAGCATGCCCTCTCCCAGAGGAGGCAGAGTTACCCTGGTATAAAGAACCCCGAACCGTCTGTCCTGGAGGACTCAGGGATGTTAGAGCTAGGCCCACCCCCAAAAGCTGATTGTTGATGAGCTGCAGTGGGGTCTATCTCTTAGACGTCATTATCATCAGAGAACACTTTACTTGTAAGCAGTCCAAATGGGTGATGCTCCTCCTGGAGAACAGGGGGGAGGGTCCGTGTCATGGACTTCCTCAATTCTCTTTAGCCCTGTCTCCCGTGGGCTTAAGGGTTGGAGGTTGAGCTCGTCATCAGGTCAACATACGAGCTTACAGTGCTTGGGCGGGCTTTGGGTCTTCCTGGGCCGAAGGTGCTGTGGCAGAGGTCCTCATCACTCACTTTGGATCTTTTAGTAGCCTGAGCACCTCTTTAGAGAGTCTTTTTCTTCATGTTCGCCCTTTTCGAATTGATCACCAGAGGTCTATTTACAATAAACACTAAGGTTGTGTTTGGTTGCTCACTATTTTTTTTCCCCAAAATTTTAAAAACTCAACTCAAAACCAACTCTACTTTCACACTTCCCAAAATTTATTTCACTATACTTTCTCTCTTTAAATTTTTTTTAAAACGCCATAACTTTAAATCCAAAAATCAAAAAATAATAAAAAATATATATTTGAAACCTACTCATCGAGATCTATAAAATAAGATCCATTGTGACTATTTTTTGAAATTTTTTATGCATTTTTTTCATTGGTTGAAAAAAAGTCAAACAAAACCAAATTCACTTTTCAACATAAAAACTCTAACTCAAAACATTCAACCAAACACCAAATTTTTAAAAACTTGTCTAGAAACATTAACCAAACACAACCTAAGAAAATGTTAGAAAAAGACAAAAATGGAGCTCTACATGAATTAAAAAGAGGTCTTGGAAAGGAGCACAAGTGAGCCTCTTTTGCAGAATCTCCAACTGGATATTTGGACCTCCTCCTTTAGTGATGTGATCTCGCCTAGTCCTCCATTATATTCAACCAAGAAAAATTGTGAGTTTCTAAATGGAGGCTTGATTATGCTCATGTGCAAGGATTGGGTGTGGAAATACAAGTGTGTAAGTCTTGAATTAATCATACTAGGAGATGCAAGAATCTTAAATGATGATCATGCACTCCATGGGGTTCGTAAAGATTGGGCGTGGAAGTTCAAAAGGTTAGAACCGCAAAGAGGCCTATTGGAATAATCGATAAGATATTAATTTAAGTTGTTTTTAAATTAACAGGGTTTCTTAAGTCTCATTATTCAATTAGGAATTAGAATTAGTAGTTTCCTTTTTGAATAGTTTTCTTATTGTATTAGGATTATTCTAGAAGTTATTTCCTTTTTTCTAAGGAGAATTAGTTTCCTTATTATATAAGGTTTCTAATTGTTTGGTTCTCCTATTTAAAGGAGGTGGATTCATCGTTTTAAGTAACATTTTGAATATTAATAATATTGAGAGCTTATCCTTGTGTTCTTGAAGAATTTGTTGAACATGTTAAATGATTAATTCAATTATTCTTAACTTATCAATCAATTATCCATTAATTGATTGTGGAGTCTTTGATCATACTAAGGTTCACGATTCTTTAAGCGTTGGGTTGAGGTTTTCACCTTATCTCTTCCGAAAAATTCCAAGGTTCTAGTCTATTTATAGACTACGAGTCAAGATTCCATTAATCTGGCTCGGAAAGACAATCCAGGATCGTGTCATTGGTATCAGAACAACTTTTCTATCCAGGTTTTCTATCTTTAGTTTCTTATTATTTCAATTTCGTAGTAGATTCTTGAAATCCTAGATCTTTATTCTTATGAATCTTATTCCAAATAAATGTTAGGGTTAAAAAAAAAGTAAACAGTCTCGTGAACAGTAATCGTGAACAGTACCCGTGAATATTACTGGATGAACAGTGCCGTGAACAGTGTTTTCTAGAAAAAAATTAAAAAAAAAGATAAATTGGAAATTGCTTGAAGAAAACCATAAAAAAAATTATAAGGTGAGCTGTTTCGAATTAGAATACTTTAAAGTTTGAATTGTTGATACGAAAATCCTAGGTTTTTTTCATGCTTCATCGCATAGGGTTTTGATTGCTATGAACTTTTGCACTATTGTTGAAATTGAAGATTCCCGTTGAACCCTAAAAAATTCCGAATAATATTCAATCGTAAGGGTTTATTGATCTTTGTTGCATCTTGATTATAGTTGGGATTCTTATTTTTCTTTGTGCTTTGTTTTATTTTGGTTGGAAAATCTAGAAAGCCATAGGATATTTGATTTGCGTTAATTCGGGATTTGATTGTTACCTATCGTTTGGAAATCTGCTTGTATTTATTCTAGCAATTTTAGTATATCGTTTGGCTCTTAATATTGCTAGAAATTAATTTCTTTAAGTCCTTAATATTACATTGTGAAGGCGCTCAATCTAATGGTTAGGTGTGCGATTGGTTGTTGGGGACTTATGATATATTCATATTATTCAACTTGTTTTAAAAGTTCCAAAGAGAAAAATTGTGAGTATATCATTACTTGAGTGACAAACACGAGTAAAAAAAATTGAAAAAAATAAAATTTAAGTGACATCCTTTGAGCGAAACACGTAAGGGAGTGTTGTGAGAAATTTATTTTCTTTATACTAATCTTTGTTTTGTAGCGATAATGTTTTATTTTAATTTTAAGCATCATAAAAGTTGGTGTGATGAAGAGTTTAAAAGGGATAATGTGCGAGTAAGAAATCTATAAATTAGATGGCGCAAGCAGTTAAGTGAAACTCCTAATAGGGGAAGGAGAAAACAAAATTTGGGTAGTAGCACGAAAAAGGCTTCCTTGTTTGATGATGAGGATTGTTCTAAGTTTGAGGAATTATTTACCAATACTTATGAGCAGTTTAAGAGAAGGGGAAGTTTTGTACCAAACCAAATTGAAGAACATGCTGTAAAAGGAGAATTGCTAGCTAAGTATGGTGACCCAAGTATATAAGAAAATGTGTTTCGAACTAGATGTCTCGTGCAAGACAAGGCATGTAGTTTAATAATTGATGGAGGAGTTTGCTACAACTTTGTTAGTGTAGTAATGATTGAGAAATTGAGATTGCCTACGATCAACCATCCATGTCCTTATAAGTTGCGATGGTTAAATTTTAATGGAAAAATAAGGGTGGACTAGCAAGTCCTTATTTGATTTAGCATTGGGAAGTACAAGGATGATGTTTTATGCGATGTGGTTTCAATGCAAGGCGGCCACATGATTTTTGGTCAACAAAGGCAGCTTGATAGGCAAGTCAATTATAACGGCATTTCCAATAAATACTCTTTCAAGATGAATGAGCGAACAATTACTCTTGTTCCAATGCCACCAAACCAAGCTCATGAAGATCAAATGAGATAGCAAAGAGAGAGTGAGCAAAGGAGAGAAAGCGAGCAAAAGAAAAGGAAAGAGAGTGGTGAAGTGAAAGAAAGAGAGCGAAGATAAAGAGAAAAGGGTGAGAGAAAAATAAAAGAAAGTGAAAACAGAGAGGCTGAGGTAAAAGAGAGAGAAAAGGAAATTTTAGTGGCCTCTATTGAGAATGAGTTTGAGGGGAGACAAAAGAATTGTTGTGCAAAAATGAGTGGGGAGTTATTTTTAAATACTAACAAATTTAACCCGGATTTGCATATTTCTATTTTGTCTTCATTGCAGGAAATTGAAGCTCAAACAACACGGAAGAGTTGAGTTGGAACAGGAACAACAAGTTTTAGAGCAAGGTGTTGATGAACTTGAATTGAAAAGTTGTTTCCCAAAGAAGCTTATGGGATTCAAAACTAAGCGTGGATTGTTTGAATGGGTTACTAACACTTTGAATTTGAATAATGCTTTTACGAGTTTAAATAATCAAATTTTTGAGCCATTCTTGGGAAAAATTGTTTTGAAAGGTTTTCATCATTAGAATGTCACACTGTCACGTAGCAATCGTAGTTTGAATTGTTACTTATCGATTAGTTTGAATGATCAATTGCTTATGACGAGTTTTGATACGCTATCTGCTAACCTCAAGAAGTGCACTCTTGGCACGACTGAGACTATGTTTCTTTACTTTGATGAAAGTGTTGTAGGTAAGCTGGATTTAGCGGGGAGTTGAGTAGCATGGCAGCCGTGGAGCTTGATAAGTTCGAAAATAATGCAGAGATTAATTGCGGAGGAGAGCAAGAAATTTCCAAGGCAGCCATGAAAGAGAGGAGGATCTTTGCAAAGGAAAGGAAGCTGATTTCAAGACTAGAGCTGATGGTAGATGAAGTGGAGCACATGGATTTCATTGGAGCGGATCGTTATGAGTTCCATTCGAACTATTAGCTGATAACTTTTCTCCATGAAGTAAGGATGATAGAGATGAAACATGGCCGCAAATTTGATGAATTCAGTTTGCCAAAGAAGAAGCAACGAAAGCATTTCGTCATTATCGATTCATGGCATAGAGGATCTAATTTATTTCAATCCAAGTTCCGGCAGCGGCAAAGACTCCAAAATATGATCTATTATCAAGAAGATTTTCATGTACTGAAATCTTATACGGGAGTGGGAAGCGAATGGTTGAATCGAGCAATGTTTAGCCAAGATTCGAGGACGAATCTTCTTAAAGAAGAGGGGTATGATGTGATCTCGCCTAGTCCTCCATTATATTCAACCAAGGAAAATTGTGATTTACTAAATGGAGGCTTGATTATGCTCATGTGCAAGGATTGGGCGTGGAAATACAAGTGTCTAAGCCTTGAATTAATCATAATAGGATATGCAAGAAGCTTAAATGATGATCATGCATTCTATGGGGTTCCTAAAGATTGGGCGTGGAAGTTCAAGAGATTAGAACCGCAAAGAGGCCCATTGGAATAATCTATAAAATATTAATTTAAGTTGTTTTTAAATTAATTGGACTTCTTGAGTCTCATTATTCAATTAGGAATTAGAATTAGTAGTTTCCTTTTTGAATAGTTTCCTTATTGTATTAGGATTATTCTAGAAGTTATTTCCTTTTTCTAAGTAGAATTAGTTTCTTTATTGTATAAGGTTTCTAAATGTTTTGTTCTCATATTTAAAGGAGATGGATTCATTGTTTTAAGTAATGTTTTGAATATTAATAATATTGAGAACTTCTCTTTGTGTTCTTGAAGAACTTGTTGAACATGTTGAATGATTAATTCAATTGTTCTTAACTTATCAATCAATTATCCATCAATTAATTATGACGTCTTCAATCATATCAAGGTGAACACTTCTTTAAGCGTTGGGTTAAAGTTTTCACTTTCCATCTCTTTCGACGAATTCCAAGGTTCTAGTTTGTTTATAGACTACGGGTCAAGATTCCATTAGCCTGCTAAGAAAGACGATATAGGATCGCGTCATTTGGAGTCTTCTATCATTTTCCTCCACTGAAAACAGTGGAGGAAGGAGCTGTAGACCTGAAATTTAAGGCCTGATTTGCCATTACGGAAGAGGCCCCATCAGCAAGTGCCCTACTCAGGCTCATCCAAGGTCAGGATTGCTGGATCTATGTCTCTAGGTCTGGGACCTAACCTGAAGCGCTAGAGCATCTCTAGGGCAGTGATCTCAGCATAGTTCTTCACAAAGAACTTCTTGGCGTCCTTTATCCACTCTCCAGTAACTGGGTTGGGTCTCTTTTCTACAAAGATCCAAGCAAAACAAAAGGTTAGTCTAAGCATTCCAAAAGGCACATAGAAAGAAAGAAAGAAAGCAAGAGCTCACAAGACTTACATATATAATTTGGTTTAGTAAACCAAGTCTTGAGGTCAATAACGCTGGGACACCCTGACTCGTGCTCCCAACTAGTCCCAGGCACAAAGAAGAACCTCTTCTTCCAATTTGAATATGCAGCTTAAGATGTCTTAAATGATCTTGGGGGTTCACAGCCTTGAAGAGCAGCTGAGAGTTCCCATGTTGCGTTGTCTGTCGTCCTTATATTGGAACAAGGTCAAGAATTCGTCGGCGGAGATCTCATGGCTCCCAGCAAAGATGGCCCTAAAAATGAGGATGGACCCAATTAAGTAATTCCACATATTGGGAGGGACTTGCGTGGGGGATAGATCCAAAGCTACTAGGAGCTCCCTTAGTCATTTAAAGGGAACCTGAGCCCAAGCTCAAAGGCAGAATCGTAGAAACAGACCTCGCCGGGCCTATAGTAGTAAGCTCTCTCCTTTAAACCAGGAGCTCTGATCCTGATGTCAGCAAAGATCTGATACTTCTCCCTAAACATCGGGGATATCCACCGAAGAAAAAGTGAAAGGAATGGAGATGACGGTCAGATATTAAGGCACGCTTTAACACTGTCCTCAGAGGTTTGGAAAGTTAGGGGAAGGCATATAGTGACCGCGTTAACATCACTATTAAAGATATCTATGGTATTAACTACTGGTGGGGGAGCTTATTGGGCAAAGGCGACAGTAGGAACTGTGTTAGAGGAGGAACCAGCCTCACCATGAGATAGGACCCTGAGGTTTTACCCTTGAGTTGTCAAACTTGCATTAAGAAGGCTATTGGATAGAGAGGGGTTGAAAGTGCGAAGTGGTGAACCGACTCAAAAAGATCCTCAAGAGGGACACCTGAAAATCTTTTGAAATAGTTTTCTAAGGGTCCGCAATAGGCCAGATTAGCAGATGGGAGAAAAGATTTAGAGTTTTCTGAGCTCTAAAATACCTAGGGTTTAAGAAAATAAAGTGAAAATTCTGCTAAGGCTGGGAGATTTATGTAAGGTGTGTGGAAAAAGCTAACTGTCCACTTAAAGATGTAACTGTCAGCTCAGATGAGTCACTATTGCACGATCACACGTTCACCAAGGAATATGGAACGGATAGACATGGTCTCCCATAAAGTAACGGCTTAATAAAGAGCTCTAAATAATAGTTAAAAGGCATAAATGATATCTGCAAATTCAAGTGTTCAGACTTTCCCCACCAAAACCAACGAAGCCACTAGACATGACCACTTATTGAAACTTGTGCTGCAAATAGCTCATTCGACGGAGGTCAGAGCTGCACTAGACTTCCAAAAGAAGCTTAGCCTCCTCAATCAGCTATTTTGAGTTAAAAGGTAAGGATAGGGGGCAACTGATAGAGTAAAATAATTATCTGATTATTTAATCATTTCAAGAGGACACATGCCCATCCACGTCAACAGTTAAGTCCACCGTGGCATAGAGAGTGCCAGAGCTCTGACTTGAACACCATGTAATCTACAGTTTCGAATGATGTACGTATTTGATTTAGATACTGTTTCTTAAACTAGACTTTGGAGCTAGAGCCCCAAAGCTCTTCTAGCGAGCTCTGGAGGTCTCTAACCAACCATTGTGTCAGAGAGGGCACAGGCAGCATGGATGACTGCCACCAATTCTACTAGAGTCACAGAGTCACCCTCAACTTCATTAAATGCACCGGAATACCAAGAGAAGCAACATCAGAGTTTGTGATTATGAAGGATGGCTCAAGACTTATTCTAAGAGTTCTTTAACACATTTCCTTCTTTATCATATATTTAGGAAGTATTTACTTCACACGACGACTGAGTTTTTTGGGAGGGAAGGAGAATTGTTTCATTTTTGATCAATAGTACACGTCTTTTATCCACAAATCTACTAATAGGTGTGGTGAGGAAAAGACACTAGAGCTTTCCCACTTAGTGCAATATCTAAATTCATGAGTAAAGTCATTGCTTATCTATAAACATAACTTGTTAGACTAGCCCGAAAGTTATTCACTTGTAATTAGAGCATAGCTCTAAATTCAGCTTATTTATAAAAGACCCCCGAGCTCCAAACTCCTTTCGTCATAGGAGGATTATTTCCTACAAGTATGACACATCCTCTATAAATACTTGTTTTGCTATTTGAGTTTTTGGTTCACATGTTGCCACGTGTCTTTTAGCTCTACCATTTCCATCACATAAACATACAAAATCTTTGACTAATTGGTTAAAAAAGTCCACTCCAGATTTTTACACCAACAGTTTGTTTTAAAATATAGGTTGTGGTTGAGCGTTAAAATCGAAATCAAAAGCCTTTTGAGTCAAACTTGAGTTTTAAGTATATTTATTGAATTTTCTCAAAATTTGAGAAGACCTGTCTACATAAATTAATGAGAAAACTTATTTTTTACATGTCTAACATGTTCCATAGGTTTCTTTTGAAATTTGGGTCGAATCGGAGTTCGAATGAACTTAAAACAATGAAAAATAAGCAAAATAGAGAAAAATGAAAAAGCACCGTAAAAAGAAGAAAAATATAAAAGTGTCATAAAAAATGGGGGACCAATACACTTAGCAAATCTTGGACCGGTCCAGCCTTTAAATTTTAGGCACTTGTTTTTGTTGACCTTGAAGGTCTTAATCTTATTTTGATAATAACAATAAATCAATCATGTGTAATTTAACATGTTTTTGATATAAGATTATAGATTTATTATTTGAAAAATCAAGAATAGCCTGATTGCTCAAAGGAAGTTTGACAAGGATCATTCAATCAATATCTGATCAAGTCAACGAAGCATTCGACTAAAACCGATCTATCCGAATCAAGATCATTCCTCTACAAGCGTCGGACAAGTCAAAGAAGATCATTCTCATCACTCACAAGCTAGCAATGCATTTCATGAAGCATAAAAGATCAAGGATCATATACTAAAGCTTCAAGGGAAAAGCTTCAAGTGAAGAATCAATTTGAAGAAACAAATCGAAGCATTCGAAGACTCACCTATTCGGTAATTGAGTGTTTGCTTAGGATTAATGTAAAGTTTCTTAATTGATTGATAATATAGCTCAAACATGAACTTGCATCATTGTTAGATTGATCAAAATCAGTTTGAATCAAAATTTCTTTGAAAACACCATTCTTGCAAAAACCGGTTTTCAAATAATTTCATATTAAATTGATTTGAGCATATTTTGAGCTCTCATATAAATAGGTGTCTTAGGATAATATATTTGACCTATCCCAAGCATCAAAATTGATTTTGGAACTTAATTGCAAAAAAGTTTATTTTTTCCCTTTTCTAGATTTGCTCCGTTTTTGCGCAGTTTTGATTTAACGGTTTGTTGGAGGCCTTAACGAATCCGATCATTATGAAATTTGGACAGCAGTTAGATAACACATTATAGTACTTATATCCAAAATTTCATCAAGTTCCAATGGCTGGATAATGAGATATGATCAAAACAAATCGGGAAAAATTTGTTGTCTGCAGCATTCTATCTAAACAGACCAGCAGAGGTCATCAGTCGACTGATGGGCTTGCTCAGTCGACTGATGGTCACTCAGTCAACTAAGGAGCCTTGCTCAGTCGACTGATGACCTGAATATAGCCGTTGGATTTCTATTTTTTTACTATTTTTGGTACAAAACTTCCACCAAACCTCTCAAACGGCTATATCACTTTTGGGACTATAAATATGACTTCCAAGACTCATTATACATACCTTGAATCACTCTCATACTTCATACTTCATCTATCTTCAATATCTAAAGATTCAAGAAATTGTTTTTGATCAATCATTCTTTTTGAGCTATAAATCTTGATCAATCAAGTAACTCTAGTGTAAGCTTCAATTGTATTCTTTTAAACACTTGAGAGTTATTGTAAATTGGTGTGAATCACCAAACAATTTAGTATTCAATTGTGAGAGGTAAATCTCATAGGAAAAACAAGAAGGTAAATTCTTGTTTAGATATTGTGAAAGGTAAATTTCACAAGGTTAGCAAGAGAGAGATTCTTGTGGGAATATTGTGGTCAAGCAATATTTGTAAAGAGTGTAGTGAGAAGAATTACACTTGTAGAGGTTTGATCTTCACCCGGAAGGAGATTGATTTTAGTGAAAATTCTCGGGGAACTAACCGAACGCGGACTATGGTTTGGTAAACCAAAACCGTGTGGACAAAAAGCCTTGGACTTCAAATCGGTTCAATATTTCTTACTCAATCTCTTTATTATTGATTGTTTTGTTATTGCTTGAGATTGCTTAATTATTTTCTCTTGTACTTAATTGTTTATTTGCTTACATTCCTTGATAATTTGTTTTGTAAATTTGTTTTACTTAAACATTGTTAGAAAAAATTTTTAAATTCCGCATTAAGTTTTAAAAACCCTATTCACCCCCCCCCCCCTCTAGGGTTATTTTCCGACCAAAAGTTTTTTATCGCAAAAACTCCTTTTTAAGTGTTTTTAACCTATTCCAAAGAGAACTGTGACTCAATATTTTTCTATAAATATAAATCATTATTTTGAAACAAAAAATACATGATTCTAAAGAGATTTCAAGGCAAAAAATATCCGAATGCAAGAGTCAATTTTTAAGAGTTTTATGACACCACCTAGACTTTATTTACATGCCATAGGAGATCTTATTATTCTTCTAAACCATACAAACCTTATCCAGCCAATGGATTCATCCTAGCTAGTAGAAGTACAACAGCTTACCATATCCATTAAGTAAAATAAATCCCAACCAGTGGAAGTACATTATCTTAACCATACATAGATTATCTTGCCAATGGATACATCCTAGCCAGCGGGAGTACAACGGGTTACCATATCCATTCAATATTCAATAGGATATTGCCCAGCCAATGGGTGTACATTATCCTAACCAACATAAAACCTTATCTAGCCAATGGATATATCTCAGCTAGTGTGAGTACAACATGTTATCTTAATAACTCAGCCAGTACGATTACTAAATTCGACTAACTAATTTACCAAACAATAATCCCAGTCAATAGGATGCCTTACCAAAATAATCATTTAGCCAGTGGATATGTCTAAAAAATCTTCATGATTCAAATCAAATCTAGAGATATTATTGTCCAGCTAATGGATCTATCAAATCACTCAAAGACTTTTTCAAGATAGTCCAATAATCCCTAACAAACTGCAGGATTTTGCCTTTCCTAGCATGAAATGATGAATTGGGAAAATCTAGTCTTCTAAGTCATAGATTACCTAATCCTCATATGTTTTGTCTAGCACGTGTACACTTCAGCATCATCTGCATAACATCATTTTTAAAGCATCACTAAGATTTTTGCGAGAGTTGCAAAATGAACTATCCCAGTTTATCATCTTAGGTTCTTTGCTTTGAAAAAACCCTAGACCGAGATAGTCAGTGAACATGCCATTTTGTGACCCTCGCAAGAATCCATCCTTTTGGAAAATGCACTTACATCTACCTGGGTCAAATTGAGAGCATTTCAACACATCTGAAGCCTTGCAACAAGCTCATTGTCATCACAAGATACACTTGGTAGCTTCGCATTGGCATGCACACATGGCAACACAATGGACTAACAAGAAAATGACACATGGCAAGAAGCTTGTAGGCACGCAAGCCCATTGTTGTGACGACAAGTGGGTTCGCCAGTTGTTTTCTTCAGCATCAAGGTACATATACCAGTATAAATAAGACCATGTGGGGTATTTATCATCAACAATCAATGGAATTCGTGGAATATGCTGAAATACTAGTATTCTTCTCTCCCTAGAGAACTCATGCATAAATTCTTCTTCATTCATTCCTATATTTTTATTTATCTGGTTATAACTCAATTACTTGCATGCATGATTATTATGACTCATTTTTTCGAAAACAACTTTCAAAAATTGTTTCAAAACCAAAGGCATAGAACGAATTCTATTTTTTTCTAAATTAGTATTCGATTATTTGTTTATAACAACGCTGGATTACTAGTATTGTTCTACGAAAGAATTACAAATAATGTATATCCAATTTAATTCATAAGTCACAGTAACATGTAAATATCCGTTTTGAGCGCACTAGTTACATACATACTAGTTTAATCAATAAAATATGCAATTTTATTTAACTCATTTGAAAGTTTTCATTTTCAAAACGAGATGAGCCTAAATCTCAGTAGGGGGTAAAGGGCATAATTTAGAAAATAAAGTACGCAATATAAATCTTGTAAACTCTTTTACCAACTTTACAACAAAGTAAATAATCATCATGTGATACATGAGTTTCAATAATATACATGCAATTATATGCCATATTGCATGATCACATATATTCAAGTAGGTCCACCCGTCGCCATGGTATAATAGAGAATGATCATCATAGATATTCACAGAGATTTAGATAGCATCACAATAATATGGCTGTAAATAAATATCAGAAGAAAACCACCATCTTCTGCCATAAACATAAAACAATTGTGCCTTGCCGGGCCTAGATTCTTGAGCTACACATCGCTGGCTCTAGGTAGCCCCCATTGCCGGCCTCTAGAGATTTAGGGATTTTCAACCCAAGGATACCAAGCCCTACTTATTTATCAATGTTGAAGGTGGTGTTGAATTGAACAAATGATCTTATGTAAACCTAGTGTTTATATTAATGTACTGAGAGTTTCTTTTTTTTCTTTGTATGAGAACCCATGGTAAATAGTTATAATGTATGAAAAAGTTTTATTGTTCCCACGTAGAAACCGATTTCGTCAACCAAACTTGCGAAATTCACCAAAAATTCATTTAACTCCTTTTTGAGTGAAACCAAAGCCATATGTTAGATTTTGAACTAAATTTTGATATAAATTTTTTATCCATAACAGGTTCCTGTTGTGAAAAAACAGGCGCCCGTTGGAATCCGAGCCCCAGATAATTTTTTCAGTTTTTTTTCTCTAAAGCAAACAGTAGCCTATTTTTGTAAAAAAGGTGCCTGTTTTTGACAAATAGACGCCTATTGCAATGTCGATTAAAAAATTTTAAAAGTCTTTCTAGATATTTCTCAGCTCTCTTGTTCCATCTTTGAGAGCTTGTTTTTCTCTATATTTCTCTCTCTATAATTTATCAAAAAATCACGTTCCTGATTTCGATTCGACCTTAAGAAAAGTTATTCTTCGCGTCAAGGGGATCGAGGTGAGCTAAGAATTTTAAAACTTAATCGGACAGATTTTCAAATATCGACTTTCTCTCTCTTCTTTCGGCTTGTAAATTTGAGGTAGGGGTTCTCTTACTTTCAAAACTTGATAAAATATTTTCCTAGGTTAATAATTGTTGTATTTGACTTGTGTTGGTTTGAAAACTCATGAGTAAGGGAATATATGGTGTTTGATGATTTTTTTATAGTTATATTTGCATGATTTAAGGCAAACTATGCCATACACACTTGTTGTAAATTGCTATTGGAATCATATAGGGTATCTTTTAGTGGTGTGGGTGCTGTTGCTTGGGAAAATAGAATTATTGATGGTTTATACGCACCAAGGGATACGTAATGAGATTGATTTGAATGGATATATCATAGATTGCTTGGTATATGCACGAAATTATATGTTTGCATGCCATACACATTATCATTGTGTCAACCCAACGCTTGGAGGATTCTCAGCATATGTGGATTATTCCTATGGCCCAACATATGGGGCGTATATCTTATATTGATGATGATGGTGATGAAAGCTCATTATGATCATGATACTTTTTTTAATGTGATAAGATCCTGCTATGAATCTTGATATGGTTTTACTGTAGCCCTTCGATTGTGAATGGATGATGTATTGGTTAGTGCCTACCGGTATGGAAAATAAGTAGGGCCTTGTGCCCTTGGGTTGAAAATCTCTAAACCTCCGGAGGGTAGCAACGTGTCGACTGTCTAGAGCCAGCGGTGTGTAGCCCGAAAATCTAGACATGATAAGGCACTGATGATTCTATTGCGATGATAGTATTGGCGGACTTGAGGTCCAAATTGATTATGGTCTATTGATATTCTCTAGGGCCAATGGGCCAACTTATGACTATTATCGGATTATTCTCTCGGACGGGCATGCCCATGTTCTATTCTGGCAGTACGGATATATTCTGGCAAAGTGGTTTTATGGTTGACACAAGGGATGTAACCTGTATTGGCATGTGCATGCATTGCTTATTGAATAAATGATTCTAAACCTGTTTATGTTCTATATATGATGCTTTCGTCGTTACTCACCCCTATTGAGCGTGTAGCTTAGCCCGTTTTCAAAAACTATTACAGGTATTCATGAGTCCCAAGGGACAAAGAGACGAACGGGTTCGGGAACGAAGTAGAGCCTCTGATACTATGGTTTATTTTTGTAATAGCTATGTTGGTCCGGGAAGCCACGGCTAGCCCGGGAACTTGTATATGTTTCTTTTGAATGTTCATACGGTAAATTCTTGTATATCCATTATGCCTGCTCACAACTATAGTATCAATGCATAATCCATGTATATCTTTGTATAATATATGTGTCCTGGTTGATTTATATTCTTCTTATCTACCTATCTTAGTCCTACTAAAATAGGTTAGTGACACTCCAGGTCTTAATTACGGGTGTTATCTTGTAGATTAAGGCGGGGGTGTTACATCTTAGTTACAATTTCGATTTCGATTTCGACTTTGATTTTTCTTTCGATTAGATTTGAGGAGCAATGGAATACAAATTTAGGAAGAAATTGGATTTTGGGTTCCATATGAAGAAAAAACAATTAAGATTTCAAGGGTGATGAAGAAGATTGGGGTTTTGTCGGGAAGAAGAATATGAATAAAAGGGGTATTTTAGTCTAAAAAATATAAAATTTAATAGAAGTTAAACGTGGTTAGAAAATAGGAGGTTATGTATAATTAAAATTATTTTAGAGAGTTTTCTCAAATACCGCTATTAACATGGATGTTAAGTCGATAAATCCCACGCGTAAATCACCAGCATTAAATGTATATCTATCTTTGGAATAGATATTTGTCTTTTACTGGAATTTATTTTTATAGTTCCCTATTTATAATATGGCCCACTTGTTCGCATAAACAAAATATTTGAAAAGGTTCTGTTAACGTATATTTTAAAGACACATATTAACATCTCATTTATAATAAGAAAAAAATATCAAATATATATTTAATAAAATACAAATTATCACACATAAAATTAGGGTGGAGATATTGGCACCCTCAATTTCCCACTTTTTATTCGGTTCTTGACAATCGAGTAATGTATATATTATTCGATTTAGAATGATCGAGTATAAACTGATAATGCCTTATGTCAAAGATCGAGTATATAGGCTTATAGTCGGCCCTTAAGAACTGAGTAACAGATAACTTACTCGATTACAAAAGATCAAATGAAAGTGAGAATATTGTCAAATATTTTTAGAAATGCCAATATCATTACCCTAAAATTATTATTTTTATTTACAATATAATAACCAGTTATCCTTAAAATACAAGTTATTTAAAACTAGTCTTCATGGCACACTCTACGTGTGTGCAAATCGTTAGATAAAAATACTAAATCTTCACATATAATTAATAAAAATTTTACTCTTTTTTTTTCTTTCACCGCCTTTAATGCCTTTCCTTTCCACTTTAGGTATTTTTTTTCTTTTAACAATGCACATTTTAGAATCTTTATCTTGTACATGGGTGAATATGTCCGCACGCATTTTTCAAAGATTTTTCACAGTATCTTAAGATTTTATCACACTTAAACAATTTAACTTGAATATAGGTGTTTAAAATTGTAAGGTATAAACTTGATAATGGCTTATGTCAAAGATTAAATATATAGGCTTATAGTCGATTATAAAAAATTGAATGAAAGTGAGAATAGTATTAAATATTTTTAAAAATACCAATATCATTACCCTAAAATTATTATTTTTATTTACAATATATTTAACTTATATCCTTGAAATACAAGTTATTTAAAATAATAGATAGTCACGTATAACAGTTATAATGTTGACATGCTTGTGGTTTCTTTGTTGTTGTGGGGGCCACACAGCACCGCATTTTGGACGGCGTATGTGAAGATGGTTGGCACCCCAAGGTACCATCAAGCGACGAGTCAGCGGTAAAAAGAGAGAGAAACAATTAATAGTAGAGAGAGAAAATAAATAAACTACATAAAAGGTCATTAAATTATGGAATCTGTTCTTCCTTTCTCCTTCAACTTGTACAAGCTTCTTTTTAACTCTTTAAATTAATGATCAAATTCTATTTTAATTTTTTTGTGCTGTTAAAGTTGACAAAAAAATAATCATTCCCACCATACATAACTATTTTCAGGGTATAACTTTTTCAACTACTCAAAACTGTTTTCCCTCTATAAGAGTGTAGAAAAAAGGGAAAAAAAAGAAGCACAAGAGACCTCAAAAAAGGGAATTTTTCTTTTTATAAAATAAGAAGCTTATTTAGAAAAAATAATAGTTTTTTGCTTTTTTTTTAGCATTTTCTTCTTCCTTTTTTCTCTTTCATAAAAGAAACATGTTAATTTTAATAATCGCACTAATAAACCCTTACAAAACGATTCTTTGTGATTTGCATGACATTTTTCCTTCAACTTTAACGGCCAAAATAAATAGGACCAAAGTGAAGTTTTTAATAATAAGAACCAAATAAATACCCTTAAAAATGGGTTAAGCTATTGATAAACTTCAAAGTTCTTTGTAACACTCATTCCATTGACTCGGTACAATATGACCAAATATGTGATCATTTACTCGATACAATAGGACCGAATTATTGTTGAAAACAAATAAAATACACTGATTCGGTTCTATTGTACCGAGCCTTTAAAAATAGTTGTGTGTCAATAGCTCCACCTTTAAAAATAGTTGTGTGTGATTCGAATGACTTTTTTCCTTCAATTTTTACAAGCAAAGTAGATAACTACACTAAAGTAAATTCTCTTAATAAGGTCATACGTGGCGAATATAATTATTTTCCGTTACTTTTAACTGTTAAAGTGGATATAAGAGTCAAAGTAAAACTTGATCAAGAGTTTAAAGTATTAAAACAACTTCTTTTTAAACCGAGGGCTAAAAATAAAACTGGCCCCATAATCTAAGGACCATTTAGGTGATTAAAACAAGGATTGTAGAGAGAGAGAGTAAGAATAGTCTTCACTTGAGGAAGGGGCTTAAACGGCGGGTATCATATTGGGGTGGGTGTTGGGTTGGGTGGGGTGGGGTGGGGTGGGAAAGAGTAGTAGATAGTAGTAGTAGTATATAAAAAGAGCCACACCCCCTACTCTAAAATCAGAACCCCTTCTCTTGTTCTTTTTTCTTCGTTTCTCTCTCACATCATTTATTTTGTAATTGTTAGTTTTCTTGGGGTTGGGAAAATCTCATTCAATGAGTTTCTCATCCCTCTCTTTCTCTTCTTATACTCAACTCTAATAAATTCCATTCCCCCCCCCCCTCAAATACTTGATTTCCCCCTCTCTCTCTCTCTCCTCTAACCGACGTCGTTTTACTCTCTCTATCTCTCTCTTAAGCAAACATGGCTGGTGAGAAATCTCTTAGTCTTGAAGAAATCAAAAACGAGACTGTTGATCTGGTAATTATATTTTCCCCATCTCTTTCTTTCATTTTCTACTTAGGATTCTTATTTTCCTTCTGGTTTTCCCGGAAAATGAGATCTGTATAAATGGGGTCTACTAATTTCGTCACGCTTTTTTTTTTTTTTTTTTAATTTTGCTTTATTTTCATTAATTAGTTCGGTTTTTGGGTAATTAACTTTTTCTGGGTCCTTAGCGTGTGATTGTGTTGCTTTTCTGCCGGACGTCAAAATCCGATATAAAAAATTGATATATAAAGAATTAACATATTAATATTTCAATCACTTATTTATAAAAATTAATATATTAAATAAATAATTAATATATTTATAAATTAAATTTTTATGTCAAATTTTTATGTTTACGTACTCTTTTCCGCTTGCATGTATAGGTTTAGTTTTTAATTTTTTTTGGTCTTTTTTTTTTCGCGTGTAACAATAAACATACTAAATTAAATGATTAGATTACTTTATTAAATGGTTTTCTAGAAAATTGCAAGTGAGTACAAAAAATAAGGTCTTAATTAGGCACAAATTTTTAAGCAAGGTGTAACTGTTTGTCTCTTTTTATTTATAATATACTTATCATCATGCATCCTTGTTGCACATGTTGGCGTTTTTCTTAAATATTAAACACAATAGTTAGAAGAGTTAAATTTAATAAATAATAATTTTTATTTATTTTTCACATGTTGACTTGTTTATCTTTAGAATTTTTTCGAATTTTGAGCAGGGCAATATATCTATTATTGTGTATTGATATGATAGAATCTTAAAGTTCCTAACAAATTTTGAATTCAATTAAGAAATTTGAATTTGGAATGGATTGAAAGTACTAACAATATATCCATATAAAAGTGCCGTAAATAAGTAAATTAAGATTGAGATTATTATTTAGCTATTTATATGGGTGAATCTACTCTCATTAGTTCGGTATTTTAGGTAAAAAGTATCTTTCTTACAAAAGTTGTAAAATCGTTCCCTTTTTTTAATTAAAGAAAGATATATTTTTTTTTGAGTGAAAAATTTTATAAAAAAAATTCAACCGAAAAACAATAATTAAAATTGTAAAATTTTATGGACATAAATACACATATTATATATATATATATATATATATATCAAATCATTTATTTTTTATAAAAAGTCAATAAATAGTGAATTGCAATTTTAAAAACATAGATTGTGCATAAATAAGTTTATTAAATTTTTTTATTTTTTTTTCTTTCTTAACCCTTTTTGGAGAAAAAGGTAAAATTTAGGTAGTATAATAGTTAATTATATTGTAACAAATCTCAATAAAAATGATAAATATAATTAAATCTTGTTTAACATACCGATCAGGAAATCATGGTGGCTACCAGAATATTGATTGAATTTGTAAGAATTTAATATAATTAAATTTTGTTTAGCATAACGATAGACAAATCATGGTGACTACTAGATATTAGTTGATTTAGTAAGAATTTAAATAATTTACTTCGACGACTTAATTTAAGTTTTATTGCTAACAAACTTTTTAGTAGACAATTTGTAAAAATCATTGTAATCGAATAGCCCACGTCTCTTTCCCTTTCCATAGACTTTATATTAAAAAAGTAGACTGTCAAAGTCATAGATGGTAAGCTATATGACAAATAGTGTTTTTAGTTAGTTTGTTACATAAAAAGTTTAATTTACCTTAAAAATAAAAGAAAATTAATTAATAAAAGAAAAAAGAAAAGTGGGTTTAGGTACATTTCCGTAGTACTCTAACGTTGTCTCCTTCGATCTTTTGTTTAGGCTTTTCTGTATGTTTCAATTTGCTCAAAAAAAATAAAAAAAAAATTAACTGTACTCACAGGTGATTTCTGACACTTTTTGGGGTAATCAATGAAAACTAAATTATTAAATTCGATCAGTTTGTATTTATTTATTGTAAAATGGTACCTGGACTTTTCGATTTCTTAAATACAGCCCCTCCTCTTTTTCTGCACTAGGCGCGTGTTGTATACGCGACTAGGGAAGGTCCACTCTTTTATTGTGGTCTTAGGCTAATTGATTCGTTAGCACTCCAAACGTACCTTTTTTCAAGATTGGCAACTTCTTTAATCATTATTCATGTTTGATTTTAAACCACCCGTTTTTTGGATAAATTGGAATATGGTTAAAAAAAAAGTGATGAATAACATGTTTGAGTCACGAGAATTCATTTTTCTTTTTTTTTTATTTGATCGACCATTATGTGGATTTTGTTATGCTTGTATTAAAAAAATAAAATGTAATTCGTTAAAAGTTATTTTATTCTATAAAGGCTTGAATGTTTTAGATTATTGTCAGGTTGTGTTTAGTTGGTTCTTTTGATACGAAAAATGTTATATAGTTCAAAAATTGAATTGATCGTTAACGTTCAAATGATATGAGAAAAAAGATCATCCATTTTTAAGTTTAAATGAATGATTTTTTAATATTTTGAGTGGATTTTCTCTGCAAATTTGAGCCACAAAATTAAATTTGAAAGTATGGGCAATAAGAAATTGATATACGTGTTTAATATTGCCTATTAAATTTAAAATAGGAATGTGTATATATATACATATGCGAAAAATTTTTAAATGTAGGTTGGTCTGTATAAAAAGATTTATTTTACAACGATTCTTATCGTAAAAAGTATTTTAATGTTTTTACGATAAAAAAAAATATTATAAAAAAGTTCAATTCATATCAAAAACGGACCGTATCCGTGTGTATATATATGTACACATATATATTCCCTCTAAGCTTTTTGAGATTGGATTTAATTTGGCGTATTTTTCAAGGTAGGCAATAAAAATCTAAAAGATACTCCCTACCTGTGTGACCACAGACTTTATAGTTTTTAGGTTAGTGGCGCGTGAACAACACGGGCAAACCCACCTAACAAAAGCCACTTTCTTATCTTGCCTCAATGTGATTCGTTGTCACCCCAAGACCCTGCCTTTTCAGATTAGGAACATAATTTCTGTGGGGCCCACCATTTATTTATTTAAATTTTTTTTTTTTTTTTTTTTGTTTTTGGTTAGTTGAAAGTCAACGTGGATGACTCACACATCCACCCTGTGGAATGCCTCTACATATATTCATATTCCCATGTGAGAGAGAGAATAAAAGAAGAAAAAAGAAGCCACTTGTTCTCCCTTATTATTGTGCATACATATATTCATATTTTTTAAATAAATATTCTTAAATAATTTCTTAAAGTCAGACAAGCTTGGTGATAATAATATTACTTAAACATTTGTTTATATATATTTCTGGAAAATTTCAAATGCGGACCGATCGGTCCTTTTTATGACCTTTTTTCATTGTGAAAAACGTCTCCAATGTTTTTACGAAGAAAAAAGTCGTAAAAAAGCCCGGTCCGTATTAGAAGCGGATTTTAATATATATATATATATATATATCAAAGAGGAATGACATCTTTTTCAAAAAATGACGGTGCATTTCGAAGGCCAAGTAGAATAAATTTTTTTTTTTAATTTGATTGAGATGATATGTATAACGAAGTAGAACAGTCTTTTCAAAATGCGATCAAACTATTCGATTTGGAAGTGGGTGAAACTATAATCTAAATTTCAATGGAGGAAAAATAAAATATAAATGAAATTTTCATTACATCGATGTCCGGTATGAATTTCTTGATCAAATTTTGTGAGGGTCCTTTTTCTAAAGAGAGGAGCATCCTCTATGAGCAGCGATGTATACATATGTATTTCGCTAAGCAAGATGTTTAAATTATGTGAGGAATTCAAAGTTAATTGGAGTGATTGGTTTATTTCTCTACACTTATTTGCTTCATTTACTGGGTATTTATACTGGGTGCATTCTCCGAATGTACAATTCATGAATGGTGCGGTATGATTATATGGTAAGAATGTCATTTTTCTAAAGCAGCTGACTAATCCCCAAGCATATACGTTCAGGCACTAGGATATATTGACGTGCTCCAAAAAACTCAAAATTGTTTGGGAGGCCATTTCAATTGTTGCATATACTACCTATTTTTGTGTTCTCTTTTGTGGTTTAATTTGTTTTATTAGTGATACTTGCCAATTATATGGCACTCAATTGATTGAGGAAGTGTTCATTTTCATATTACAGGAGAAGATTCCTATTGAAGAAGTGTTTGAGCAGTTGAAATGCAGCCGCGAAGGTTTGAGTGTCGACGAAGGAGCCAACAGGCTTCAAATCTTTGGACCCAACAAATTGGAAGAGAAAAAGGTAACTACCTCCCTTTTCATTTTTTCAATCAAAGAATGCCTTCTTAGTCAGAAAATTGTAATGGGCTGAAGTAACCCGATAGGCCCCAATTCAATTCGTGGATGATCCGAGGGAGAAACACTTAGACTTATGAAGCATGTTATCCCATTTCTAAATTGGTTTATTCTGCAGCAGCAAATGCTAGTTACAATATGGGTTCCAACAACGCTAATTTAATTTTTATCTAATCCATTTTATTTTCTTTAAAATTTTTGTTTTTGTGGGAAAACAGGAAAGCAAATTGCTGAAGTTTCTTGGGTTTATGTGGAATCCACTGTCATGGGTGATGGAAATGGCCGCAATTATGGCAATCGCACTGGCTAATGGTGGCGGGAAGCCTCCAGATTGGCAAGACTTCGTGGGCATCATTTGCTTGCTTGTAATCAACTCCACCATTAGTTTCATTGAAGAAAACAATGCCGGAAATGCTGCTGCTGCACTTATGGCTGGCCTTGCTCCCAAAACTAAGGTATTATTATCATAAAAAAAATCTTACATTATCTTCAATTCAAATATGCATTAGGTTGATGTAGTCCATAATTCGTGCAGTAGGGGTAGCATAGTTGCTTTGCTGTCTCGAATCATTGGATGTTTTAAAACTCTGTTCGACTTGATTACATTGCTATTATAATTGTATTTTCAAGAATGCGTATGCCCTAATACCGCATCTGATTTTTATTGTTTACATATACTCACTTCTCTAAGAACGAATATACATTAGTTGGCAACTCTTCTTTTCCTTCCTTAATATTTTTTTAATTCAAAATGAAAACTGCAATAGCTCTGATTTATTAACATTAGGTAACAGAGTAAATGCTATGATTGGGATTCATGGGGGACAAATCCACCATATTTTCGGTCATGTGTTCCAGATCATAGTACGTAGAAGAGTTTTTTAATTTTTTTGTATTTTATACATATATAAAGATCATTCCACTTTTTTGTTCACATTTTGGAATTAATAAGTTGAGGATAAGCGAAAGAGCAAAACTATGTCACTAATTGGAAATAATAGTTGAAGAAAGTTCATTTCATAATAGTCAGATAAATTGCACTGGTTTAATTTTTTTCTGATATTTCGGGTTGTTTTAGGTGCTTAGAGATGGCCGATGGAGCGAGCAGGATGCTGCAATTTTGGTACCAGGAGATATAATTAGCATCAAACTAGGAGATATCATCCCAGCCGATGCTCGTCTTCTGGAAGGTGATGCTTTAAAGGTTGACCAATCTGCCCTTACAGGAGAATCTCTGCCTGTGACCAAGAACCCTTACGATGAAGTTTTCTCGGGCTCAACCTGCAAACAAGGTGAGATTGAGGCCGTTGTCATTGCCACCGGGGTCCACACTTTCTTCGGCAAAGCTGCACATCTAGTGGACAGCACCAACCAAGTGGGCCACTTCCAGAAAGTCTTAACCGCAATCGGGAACTTCTGCATTTGTTCCATAGCCATCGGAATGTTGGTTGAGATCATTGTAATGTATCCGATTCAGCACAGGCCATATAGGAAAGGAATTGATAATCTCCTTGTTCTCTTGATTGGAGGTATTCCCATTGCTATGCCTACTGTTTTGTCGGTCACGATGGCTATTGGATCCCACAGGCTATCTCAGCAGGGTGCCATTACCAAGAGGATGACTGCCATTGAGGAAATGGCTGGGATGGATGTGCTTTGTAGTGACAAGACTGGAACGCTTACCCTTAACAAGCTCAGTGTTGACAAGAACTTGATCGAAGTGTTTGCTAAGGGCGTCGACAAAGAAAATGTCTTGCTTCTCGCTGCTAGGGCTTCTAGGACTGAAAATCAAGACGCCATTGACGCTTGCATTGTTGGAATGCTTGCTGACCCTAAAGAGGTATACATATAGATACACATTATACACACCTGCACACTTGATGCTTGTGCAATATTATACCTGATAATTCTCATATTATGTAGACTCTTAAAACACATTAAGAATATGTGATAACATTTGGTTTAGTGGTGATAACATGTTTTCTTCATATTTTAGTTCATGGGTTCAAATCTTAGTTCCATATTATCTTTATTCTTATACAATGAACGATAATTTAGTAGTTTCATGCATGAACTAAAGCATAACTGTGTAAGTTTTCATCAAGTTTAATTTAATAGATATATATATATCTACTTCAGTTTACATTACCTTCTAGTGTTTGGTTCACGTTTTTGGCTTTTGCTAGAATCTGAGTTTGGTAATGTCACATTGCATCCTTAGATTCAAACTCTTAACATGAATATGATTCTTAGAAAGTGCAAAAACTGTACTCAAATGATTGCCTAAGTTCATTCTTTGATTCGAGGTTTGGAGAAGTGAACAGGGTTCAAGTTTAATTTTTTTGCATCCTTTTAGGCTCGAGCTGGTGTGAGAGAAATACATTTCCTCCCATTCAATCCTGTGGACAAGAGGACTGCTTTGACATACATTGATGGCGAAGGCAACTGGCATAGGGCTAGCAAAGGTGCTCCTGAACAGGTAAATTACTGCTCATATAATCTTTTTGGATAAAAATGCACAAGATGAGTAATGATTGGTTTCTAACTCCATTTTTTTGTTGGTTCATTTTTGAAATCAGATCATAACCCTTTGCAATTGCAAGGAGGATGTGAGGAAAAAGGTTCATGCAATTATTGATAAGTTTGCTGAACGTGGACTCCGTTCCTTGGCCGTTGCACGACAGGTTTGTAATACAAAACAAAAATATTAGTTTTTGACCCCTTTTAAAAAAGTTAATTTTTTTCTACGTTGAACCCCCCCCCCCTGCCCCCCCAATTAAAAATATGTGAAATTAGACTTACCCCGTGTTTACATATTCGTTATACGTTGCCCCTGCACGTTGGGGAATTTCAAAGAATTGCATAAAAACGGGGTGCCAAGTCAAAGGATTACATTGACAAAATTAGACATTGCTTGCACCCCATTTTTACGTTCGTTGAGATTTCCCTCCACGCAAGTAGCAAGGTGTAACGAATATGAATAAAGAGGGTAAGTTTAATTTTGCATTAAGAATAGGGTTAATAAAGTAAAAAAATAAAAAATAAATAAGTTTTAAAAAATGACATTTTTGTGCAAAAAATGTACTCCCAAGAGATTCTTTGCATTTCATTGAATGATGCTAATCAACCATATGTTTGCAGGAAGTGCCTCAGAAATCGAAAGATAGTCCAGGTGGGCCGTGGCAATTCGTTGGATTGCTTCCCCTCTTTGATCCTCCAAGGCATGATAGTGCTGAGACCATCCGAAGGGCTCTCAATCTTGGCGTTAACGTTAAAATGATTACTGGTAATTCCATTATTTGATCTGTCACTTCACCTGTCTATCCTTTAGTATTATTAGCGTTCAGATCATCCAACCCAAAACCAATTGGTATATTGCTTTGCATGGCTTCAATTTCCCGATACGGGATTATAGTCTTCTGACGCCCTCCTCACATCCCAATGCGGGATTATAGTCTAATCCCCTCACGTATGGGGTAATTGTGAGCCGATATATCGAGTGACATGGAAATCATGTGGCTGTTGGGTCTGACACGGAGTGAATAGCCTACCCTTTGATACCATATTAGAGTTCGGAATATCCAACCCAAAACCAATTGGCAACGCATGAAGCAGCCCCTAGATCGTATATATTGCTTTGCAAGGCTTCAATTTCCCGATGCACAATTATAGTGTTAACAAGTATGAGTACTTAAACTATTTGATCCATGTATAGGTGATCAACTTGCTATTGCTAAGGAAACTGGCCGAAGACTTGGAATGGGAACAAATATGTATCCGTCTTCTTCTTTACTGGGTCAACACAAGGATGCATCCATAGCTGTAATCCCTGTAGAAGAGTTGATTGAGAAGGCTGACGGATTTGCTGGCGTTTTCCCAGGTTGGTTGCTTAAACATGAAATCTAACCTTAGTGTGCATTTGTTAGTTCTACATGGAAAATAATTGGATTCCTTGGAAACAAAAACTTAAGGTGGAGGTGATTTTTCAATTACATGGAATGTAATATAATATTGCTAAATCAAGTTGCACCATGTAAATTTATTCCCTAGAAAATTATGCAACTAAACACCACTAAAATTGGAAATCATGAAATTTTGTGCATTTCCCAATGCAAAAATGGTGTTATCAAGCAAAACCTAAAGGTTTGGATGATGAAAAAGTGGAAAATATTGGAAAACTATCCAAGAAAGTTTTTACGCAATGCCCATAGAATTTGATTCATGGAGAAACTGAAAAAGTGATAGAACATCTCACCACCATAACTCATCTGCTTCTCATAAAATTAAGTAGTGTTTTCAAACGTTTCCAACTTTTTTATGAGAAAGTGAAGAAGCTAACAAAATTCATTATAATGTCAATAATAGAACACAAGTATGAGATAGTGAAGAAGCTGCAAGAGAGGAAGCACATTTGTGGGATGACTGGAGATGGTGTTAATGATGCCCCAGCTTTGAAGAAGGCTGATATCGGAATTGCAGTTGCCGATGCCACTGATGCTGCCAGGGGCGCTTCAGACATTGTACTTACGGAGCCTGGCCTTAGTGTTATTATCAGTGCAGTGCTCACCAGTAGAGCTATCTTCCAGAGAATGAAAAATTATACGGTTCGTTGCTCTCTTTATCTCTAGCAAATAAGACACATATGTATGTAATTCTTTTTCTGTTGGACCGACTCTGATCAATTATTTCATCTTTGTTTTTCATTTTTTCAGATATATGCAGTGTCCATCACAATCCGTATTGTGGTACGTTAATTCTGGCAAGTTAAACATTTTAATTATGATCCTTTTGGTAATAAATGTCGTAGTGGCTAATTTTGTCTTTCTCTTCAATCTTTGTTTTGTAGTTTGGGTTCCTGTTTATTGCTTTGATTTGGAAGTTCGACTTCTCTCCGTTCATGGTTCTTATCATTGCCATCCTAAATGACGGTAAGATTTTGCTTGCCTATAAGTCACTATTATAATTATATAGTTCAAATACTTGAAACCACCTTCTTCTTAGTTTTGTTTTGATGATTATTAACAGAAAACCCGTCTTCTAATAACCTTTTTTAGGAACAATTATGACAATTTCAAAGGATCGAGTGGTGCCTTCCCCACTACCCGATAGCTGGAAACTGAAAGAGATATTTGCTACCGGTATTGTACTCGGAGGTTACTTGGCCTTGATGACTGTCATATTCTTCTGGATCATGAATGAAACCGATTTTTTCTCGGTATAAAGAATCATTACTCTCCTTTACATGTATAGGTTATCAGTCCATTTTCTTGAAAGGCCAGGTCATTTATTTATTTTTGTGATAATGCAGGACAAGTTTGGCGTAAAATCTATTAGGAATCATCCTGACGAAATGATGGCTGCTTTATACCTGCAAGTGAGTATAGTGAGCCAGGCTCTGATTTTCGTCACTCGGTCTCGAAGTTGGTCATTTCTTGAACGTCCTGGACTTTTATTAGTCAGCGCTTTCTTCGTGGCTCAGCTGGTAAGAATTTTTTATTTGTGCCTGCAAAATTCTCATTTTAGGGAAAAAGAAGTGATGTAATTTAAATTTATGTTAGTTAAATTTTATTTATTTATTTACTTTTTTTGCAGGTGGCAACTCTGATTGCGGTTTACGCAAACTGGGGTTTTGCTAGAATTCAAGGAGTCGGTTGGGGATGGGCCGGTGTGGTGTGGCTTTACAGTATCGTATTCTATTTCCCTCTCGACATAATGAAATTCGCCATTCGTTACATATTGAGTGGCAAGGCATGGCTCAATTTGCTTGATAACAAGGTAATATTCATTCACTTTCAAGATTGGCTTTTTGAAAGATCATGTTGTTACACCCCCCCAAAAAAAAAATAGTTGATAATTTTGAAAAGATCTATATTATATTTTTACTTTCAAGAAGGTTACATGTATTGCCAAAGCAATTATGGTCTTGCCAACTGCCAAGTATTGTTTGTGAAGCTGTATTATATGCTTTCGCAGTTAAACATTGCTATGACAATAGAATCACCCTTCAAGGAAACCCCTAAATATATATTATGTATATGTATATATATACATACACACTTTTAAATTTAGCTGCCTTTGAAAGATCTGTCATTCTGAAAAGGGCAAGGGTGTGAAGGGCGTTGAAAAATTGGGGCGAAGGTCGCTCCAAAGGTGACGTTTTCAAGAATTAACTATATTAAACGTGTATTTTCAGAAAAAGCCACACACCTCCGCACAGATGCAAATTGCAAAATATGTACTAATAACATCTTGTTTTGGGACAGACTGCTTTCACCACCAAGAAGGATTACGGAAAAGAGGAGAGAGAAGCTCAATGGGCTCTTGCGCAAAGGACCTTACACGGGCTTCAACCACCAGAAGCCTCCAACATCTTCAACGAGAAAAGCAGTTACAGAGAGCTCTCAGAAATTGCAGAACAGGCCAAGAGGCGAGCTGAAGTTGCAAGGTATATATAGAATCCTTCTGCCCAATAATTACCTCTAAAATTGCTTACATAATTTTTCATGTTTAAGGCCTCGTTTGGTTCTCCGGTGAAAGCCAAAAAAAAAAAATTCAAGTTGCGTCAGCTAAAAGGAAATTATCACTTTCCCCCAAGTGAAAGATCTCTTATACCTCAAACCATCAAATCTTATAGGTTTATGTGCTCAAGTTGTTGAGCGAATTTTGAATAATTTCTTTTACTTGGTGTAGGCTTCGAGAGCTACTCACACTCAAGGGGCACGTTGAGTCGGTGGTGAAGCTAAAAGGACTTGACATCGATACGATTCAACAACATTACACAGTGTGAGAAATGCGCGATTGTGAGCTTTAACAGAGGAAGGGTTGAGAAGAGGAAGAAAGCCCTTTTTACTTAGATTATTTTTATAAAAAGAAGTTTTCTAGATAGCGGGAACACTTTGTGCCATAATTATCCCGAAGCTGTTTACTCTTTTTTACATTTTCCTTATGATGCATTTCAAATGCCCTTTACAATGGGTAGGAATGTGGTTCTGTTTGGTTGCTTCTTTCGCGCTTTGAAACGAAGCGAACATCGTATGTTTCTGTACAACAGTTGATAAACTTTATTCTCCTTAACTTGTTCCAATTGCTTTCTCTGATGCCTTCTTTTTTCTTGCTTTATTCTCTGCATATTTTGATGGAAAATGTTGATTATGGGAATATGATTGGAAAAGATGCAAAATGTTCCTCCAGCTAATAATGCTACATATTTATTTATATCCCTTCCTTGGTAGGTTCCACCCTTTAGACTTTTGCCATATTCATTTCAATAAAAGAGAAAAAAAGTGTAGGACCTAATTAACAATGCTAAGAAACATGCCAAGTCATAATGCTAATACAAGTTGAAGATTGTTCTTTTATGTCTTGAACACTTGAATGTGAAGATTAGGAATCTCTTTGTTCGCACATCTAAAGTTTGAATTGGACAATCATTCAGATTTCAGAGGTGTTAAATGTCTGTTGTGTAAAAGATCGAATTCAGAGGAAGTTAATTATATGCTTCTTAATAGTTCAGAGGCTCGATGAAACCACTTTTTCTCTGACCTAATTTGTTTAACTTTTTTCTAGTATTATTAAATGGATAAATTTGCGAACAATTCCTGTGAATTGTTCTTTCTCTTTCCTTGTCCAATTTTTTTATGAGAAACGTTGAACACAAAAAACGTTTTACAAAAAGAAGTTAATCTACAAACACATTTGACACTGATGTGTTTGTTATCTAGCACCGTCTAGAGTAAGGTGATGTAATTAGTCGTAGGACCTAAATCAACAACTATATTAATACTACACATTTGTGAATTAACTTTTTGTAAAGTGTTTTATGCGCGTATGGCATTTTTTCTCAAACTTCCTATACAAAATTACAAATTTCATTTATTAAATCGAACATTTTGAGTGAAAGGACGCATGCATGTGAAGAGAGGGACCTAGATCTCTAAATACGTGCTTGTGTCTCTCCAACGAATATGGTATTATGCATGTTCTTCGAGATGAATTAGATAATTATGAACTAAATCATTAAAATAATATGCATGTTGTGTAAACCCTAAAATACATTTACATGAACAATAAATAATTTAAGAACCAATGGTTATTCAAGTTTAGGAAGTCAAAGGACAGTTAAAATGTTCTACGATAATAAACCACAAGTTCCAACAATGTTCCATTTGGTTTATAATGACATTTTATTTTATTGGTGCTGTAAATAAATAATAGAAAAATTCGAACTAATCTATATTTATATTTATACTTACTATATATAAAAATATGAATAGCTTAATTTTTTAATTTTTTTTTGTGAATTTAAATATGCCCCTTAATTTTAAATAAAATATTTTAAGATTTACATTAAGTAAAACAATATAACTCCATATATTTTTATATTAGTATTACTATTTCAAATAAATTTAAACTCTACTTTCATTGTTAAAATAAGTAAACAAAAATTTTAAGATTTTCATTAAATAAAACAGTATAAGTATAACTCCATATATTTTAAATAAATTTAAATTCTACTCTATTTGGTTAAAACAATTAAATAAGTTAGAATTTATGTCGAATTAGGTGTTTTGTATAAAAGTTTTATATATAACTTCATAACAAATTTCCCAAGAACGAAGTTATCTAATAAGCCTTGTTAAATTTACAAATCTTTTACCGTGAATTTGAATTTCATTCCAAAACTCACTGCAAAAGTATGTGTATTTAATAGACCATATTAAAATTACAAAGCTATTTAATATTAACTTATATATTTTAATTTTTTTTTGTTCATTTATAATTATGTTTAATGTTTAAACAAAAAAAATGAATATATTGTAGCTGTGGCTCAATAAAACATCCATGTTAACTTTGTTTTTGTCCTGTTTTAATATTTTTGTTGTTATATAATTGAGGGAGTATAAAATTTGGTTAAGATAAACTAGAACGGCTCAACTTACCTGGGGCCCATTATCCTAAGTTAAACCAATGGGGCAGGCATAAGCGAAAGGAATAAGTAAATGACACTCCAAGATATGGATGACCGAATGTGCTGAGACAAGTTAGTCGAGGCCGAGGTCAATAAGGAATGGCGCACGTGGGGAATGCGTGAGGAGTGCGTAAAGAGGATTATGCTAAATCGCATGGACCTGTACATAATCGTACAGATCTCCACTGTTCTACTGCCAATGTACGAATGCAAAGGTTGTCAGTTGTGAATAAGGGAATGAGGGCTGGAGTATTATCCAAGTCTTACCCTTTTTAGTCATTTTGCTACCAACCCTAATGAGCAAGTGTAACCCTAATTATGTATGTATAAATAGAACAGGGAGGGCTTATAGAGAGGGTTTGGTTGTTGAGAATTTGGGCTATTCCATAGTTAATAAGCATACCTTTATCCATTTTAGAGAGAGAAAGCTTGTAACACAATTGATACATTGCCTTAAGAGCTCAATACAATAGCCACACACATACAAACGGAGGACATACTACCAAATTAGCCTAAACCCTACCGGAGGAACCTACCGTACCTAAAAAAATCCATTGTTCTTGCTCACCTTCTACTCCAAGTATACAAACTCATCTCTCAAATTATTTCAATGGGTTGGGCCTAAAAATTTACACCACCTAGAATTGGCGCCGTCTGTGGGAAAGAGAGAGAGATAGTTCTTCTCCTATTGATAAGTTGGCGAGTTTGTTATTTCTCCACTGAAAAAAGCAATACCTATTATCATGCCTCAAACAAAAGCGGCCACCTCGCGGATTTTGCAGGTGCAGCCCACAGGGGAAGATGGCGGATTGCCACCCATTCAGCAACAACAAAACGATCCCCTAAATTTGCAGGTCAACGCGAACAGGGGTTCGGTTAATAGCAATTATAATGACCACGATCCTGCTGGTGAGGATGCCATCACCAATGTGGCGTTTCTCAAAATGGAGAATAAAACCTTACATGAACTTCTAAGGAAGTACATGAGGAAATCTGCCTCTAGGAATGAGGAAGAGGAAGACACTGCGACGTCAACCGTCAGGCGACCACGATACAACAACGTTGTTACAAAGAGTCCAATACACGTTCAGACTCGAGACAATGGACAACAGAACGGGGGGTAAGTCCCTACTCCGAAAGTTCTGACAGTGGAACCCAGGCGGAGTGTGTTTTGACAGGTTGGTTGAGAAGGATTCTGAGCCTAAGGCGTGGGCATAAAATGATTTGAGGAAGTTGATTGATTCGATAATGGCCGAAAAGTCTGTGGCCTATATCCCTAGGGACTTAGCTAGAAAATCGTTGAGAGAGCAGAATGGTTCACTATTCACCAGGTGTATAGCTGAAGCCGCCTCACCCAAAAAGTTGCCTCAGCCGAAGTTTAACATATATAACGACAAAACTGACACAGCCGACTATCTGAGGTACTACTAGCAAGTCATGGCTTATTGGATTTCAGATAATGTCGTGATGTGCCGAATGTTCCCTGCAAGTCTGGGCGAGATCTCCCTTAGGTGGTTCACCCAATTCAGGTCAGATCGATAGTTTTAGAGAACTGGCTGAGCAATTCACGGCTAGATTTATAACTAGCAGCAGAGGGGTGAAAGGCCCAGAAGCCTTAACGAACCTGAGGAAAAGAAGGGACGAAACTCTAAGAGAGTATTCGGCATGATATTGAGAGGTGTACTAGGAAGTTGAAGGTTGTGATTTACACTTCGCTTTGAACACGTTTAGATACAGTCTGCCCAAGGACGATAATGGTATATACAACTCCTTAACTTACAAGCCTCCTCAGACTTTCGACGAGTTATTCGCGAGGATAGGCCAATACGCTTATGTCAAGGATGACAAATTGATGGTTGGTAGCGGAAGGAAGCAAATCAATGGTGATAGAAGATAATGAAAAAGCGATAGGGGTTTCGATCGTTCCAAGAAACAGAAGAGGGAAGATTTTTCCCAAGTTGGTGATGAAGGTTATCGGGGGATCCACACGGTTTTCACAAAACCTATCCTCCGAATCATGTTTTAGATCAAAGACGAACCTTAGTTTTGAATGGCTGAGGCCCCTGGGCAGAGATCCAGAAAGAAAAAACAAGAAAGTGAGATGCTCATACTATAGGGAGTGATGTGCCAAGAAATTGGTACATTGTAGGGCACTAATATATATCTTGGAGAGCATATATTACTACATTTGTTGTATTTCTGGAGCTTTTCAGGTGTTTGGAATTAAATTGAATATTAAGGCTTAGATCGGATTTTACTATTATATTAAAAAAAATCGTGTCTTAGATTGTTGAAAATAAATAATAGGAAAATTCGAATTATTGCCAAAATTAAACAAATAAACTTATCTTGGCTGAGGTACGTGTTAGACACTTTGTCCTAAAATAGAAATTTCACCCGCACTAGAGTGTCATTGTCGAGTCGTCTCCGAAATCTACCCCCAGAAACCAACACTGTTTTCAGAGGTTTCTTGAACCACAAACCCTAGCCCACTTAGAAACAAAGGTGAAGATAAAAGAGAGTAAGGAAAAAGATGATTGATTTCGCATATTCAAGTGGAGAACATTGTGGGAGTATATAACACATATTTCCCACAACGGGTCTCTCAAAGTGCCTTTCTGCAAGTCCCAAGTCAAAAATCTTTTAACATAATAAAATCGTCATTAGAAAGGCCACTCAAGCTATTATGAAAATATTCACACTAGTATATAACCAACAATTAGGCCTTTTGTTTCTAGCCCAAAGATTTCACCCTTTTTCTACTCTAACCTACTTCTTTTATAAAATTAGGAATTCAGCCATAATAATAACAATAACAATAATAATATCTATAATAATAATAATGATAATAATAAGGTGGTTTTGAGTTTGCTTCACATAGACATATTTATCGAACTCTTTTTTTAAATTGTTGTTTTGGTGAAATTATCAATTCGTAAAAATAAATGCCCAAATATATGGCAGTGAGCTAAATTTTCATCAAGGGCAGAGAGGCCCCATCGAGGCTTCACATCTGCTTCATGCATTTTTTTTTCACCACTGATTACCTTTTCTATTTAAAGTTAATCCAACCAAACTCACACGTTGTCCATATGCAAAAAATTACCCCTTTATTCATGTACAACTAATAAAATGTTACCACTATTAGCAGTGTTCTATGTGAAAAATTAGCCCCAATACATACATAATCTGTCTCTATTTTTTTCCTCTTTCATTATGTTTTTCCCCTTTCTAGTATATTAATTTTTTATAATTTGTGTAATGTGTATAATTTACAATTATGTAAAAGTTTCTTCATATTTTATTTAGAAAAAAAATAATTATATTTTGGCTATAAATTTTTTGTCTTAATTAAATTAACCCATCACTCCATAAAATCCTGGACTTCTTCTTAAGACATAAATCCGAGGTGCTTGAGGTGTTCAAGAAGTGAAAAACTGTGGTAGAAAATAAAACATGTTTAGTATTAACAAACCGAAGACCATGAGTATTGTTGCAGCCCAAAATACCAAAAGAGATCTAGAGTAGCTGTAATGCCCCGTGTTCCTTTTTCCACGTTGACCTTCTCTTAAGCCCGGTAAGGCTTAATCTCCGTTAGAGAGCGTGCATTGGGTTTTGAGTCCTTCGTACTCGACCGGATAGTTCTAGTATGTCATGTTAGCTATATTTAGTTTGAGGGAGTGATCGTTATGTTATTCGAGTGGTTCGAGTTGAAACCGAAGTGTAAATCGCGTGTTTCGACTTTTCGCGATTCGTAGATTTCTGGCCAACTTTGAAAGGTCATAACTTCTTCATCCGGTGTCCAAAAGACTCCCCGTTTTCATCCATGTCTTCATTTCTTTCCCCTCTACAACTTTCGTGTTTGGGCCAAGTCGAGATTCGGCCATTTCGAGATCCGTTTGGGGCTTAGAAAGTCGTTTGCTATTGCAGTGACTTCCATGATCGATCATGGAAGGGGCCATGATCGATCATGGTCCTCCAGAGAGTTCCAGAACGCTTCATGATCGATCATGGGGGACCCATGATCGATCATGGTTCACCTGTAAGTCGGTTTTGAGCGTTTTTAACCCATTTTTACGTCATTTAACACCCCCACAACCCCATTTTCGAGCATCCAACTTAGAGAGGGAATAAGGAAGGGTCTAGAGAGCTCTAGAGAGAGAGATAAGAGATCACGCACATCTCTCATCGTCCATCCAAGATTGGAGTGCCGAATCGTTTATTCTTCACTATTCATCATCCTTCCCGCTTTCTTCTTCCGTTGGAGCTTGCGTTGAAGCTAGGGCTTGGGCGGTACAACTTCTGCGCTTCATCGAGTTGTGGATTCGGCTTGTCTAAGGTGGGGACACTAGTACTAAAACTTGTTTTCCAAAGTTTGATGGATGAATTAGAGTTTTGCACTACAAATTGGGGATTTCTATCAAAAGCATGTGTTGTTTTTATCTCTTGGGGTTTGGGCTAGATAATTCTTAGATTAATGATAGATATTGATAGATTATCACTCCTACAGCGTGATTTATTATCTAGTTCCACGATTTAGCATGCGTAGCTAGAAGTTCATGTGAAACCAACTCCGTAGCTATTCGTATGACTTATAAATTGGGGTTTTTAGGTCTTGTGCTTATAGATGGATGATTCTGGGTTATTAATGATAGCAATACACATCTATACCACTAGATACGACCGAAGGGTATTATTTATGGTATGTGTGGTGAGAATCCACTACGGTGGAGCGATAAGCCTTAGCGTACGAGTCTAGTGGCTTGCGTGGAGCGAGCTAGGCACTAGTAACGAGAGTTTAGTCTTGATACTCTTTAGAATGCATGAAACATAGTTGTTAGGGCACGGATTGCCCCTAGTCATGGACACGGACACCTAGGCGAGTTGTATTGGTATGCCAGATGAGCTAGATTCATAATAACCAATACATGGCTTGATAGGATGACGTGAGTATCATCATAAAACACGTAATGAGACATATGATGTTAACAATGAATACTTGGCTTAATGATATAGCTAGTGAATCATTATGGAACACATACGGCCTTAGTTGAATACACGTATCACATGATGAGGTGTATAACGCGATTACCAAATCAATTGGCCTTATTATGAGAATGATCATGTGACGATAAACGTATGAAGTATACGAGTGATGAACACTCTTGTAGAAATGATTGACGATGATGTTAATGATGATAAATGGATGAGTGGGCGCTTGTATGATTATATATGTGATGCGTAGCCATATGTGTGATGTATGATTGATGATGATGATGATATTCATTGTGGGAAATGAATGAATGTGATGTATGTTACTGTGATCACACATATGGGCTGGATATGATGATATACCGAGCACCGAGTAGCTCCCCGTGACTCGAAGGAGGGCCGCCTATTGCCGCCCATGGGTGAACAGGCCCTAAACCGTGCACGGGAAAATGAAGTCGATGACTCCACCGGTGGTTGTGTTGCCCACAAAGGAGAGCCCACTCTAGGTATCTTGCCTTCCAACTGGACTATGTGTCCTTGGTTAGATGAGTTTCCCCGGCAAGCGGAGCAGGTCCCGTGTGCCACTACTTCCCAAAGGGTGAGTCCCCGGGAAGTAGTTAGGCTACTAATGGTCATCACCCACTAGGGTATCGCCTGGTGTAGTTTCTCCAGAGTGTCGATGTGGTTTGTATGTGGTGTTCTCCTCATTAAATATTCGGGGTGTTGTCCCCGGGAAAGTGACTGTCGCGTGGGTTATCACCGAATGACCTACTTGGAGAACTAAGTCCCTGAACCACTCCCCACCTGGAGGAGACATGGACAAGAGCTTGGGATCCTTCGGGACTCGCTGGATTCTCTGTTCTGGGCCTGGTCAGACCGCGGGGTGAAACTGAGGCACTATACTGGAGATATGATACGGATTGTTGTGTTGTGGATGTGAATTGTTTATATTATCATTATTACTGTATTGTATCATATCTTGTATGGCATGGTTGGTGATATGTTGCCTCGAGCGAGTGTGCCTTTAGTAAGAACAATGATGTAGACACTATCGTAAAAGAACATAATATACACAGGAAAGCATTGGCCAATTATAATGTATTAACAGATAAAGTGAAAAGCATTGATAGCTAATGGCCATAGAAACCTAGTATACAAGTGTGAGTACGTGGTTTGGTTGTGAGAACGAAGTAGAGATAATGCCTTGTAGGTGGCCAAGTATGGAATCCATAACGTACTATAACTAAAGAGAAAATAATAGATACTTGGCCAACTGTCACAACATACGGTACATAGCCTTGAGTTACACTTGAGAATTTATTAAGTAGGTTTATATCCTCGATTCCCTAGTAATGTGAGATTTGGCTTAAGGTATTCCATGGGAAGTCTAGGGAAGGAAGAGGTTGATCAGATAGTCAGCTTCCTGGTTACTAGGATGGGATTCCTATTGGGTTTTGCACACACGGGTGTGTGAGTTGCATTGCACTGCATGGTTTTCAAACTACGGTGTTGACGCAAAACAATTATTTTCTATATAAAACATATATAGTTCCCACTGAGCCCGGATTTGGCTCACCCCGTTTTCTAAACAATTTTGCAAGTCAAGCATCAGGGATTGGGCGTGGTTTGCGAGTCTAGTAGCCTCTGATGTCCTATATCTTTTGTAGTCCTTGAACTAAAGACTCGGTTGTATATAATCGTTGGTTGTATTAAACTCTTTCTATTTATGTATGGACTTTACCATTATTTTGGATAATGGGCTATGGATTTGTACAAACGGTTTATATATATATATGTGTGTGTGGAGTTGGTTGTGATTGTGTTTGTGTTAATGTGTTTTGTAAACCTCTTAAACTTGGTTTTACTTAAATAAACTCCACATACCGAGCATTTGTAAAACTAGACATTTTATTGAGGAAAAGTTTTTAAAAGTTATGGATTTTATATTTTAAACCCGCCGTCGCGTACGGCATCCGTGATTAACCGGGTCCCGGAGGTGAAAATCTCAGAACGGGATTCGGGGCGTCACAGTAGCAAAGAAGTAAAACTTTCTCATTTGAAATTTTTTGGCCATGATACATATGTACATACCTCTAATATATATATATAGGGAGGGCTCGGGGGATGATCCAATCGGATCATGATGATAATCTGCTCGACTCAAGAAGAGATTAGTAGATCGGTTTATGTGGGTGATCATGATGATGATCTGCTCGACTCAAGAAGAGATTAGTAGATCGGTTTATATGGGTGCTCATCATGATTCGATTAGATCATGTGCAGTTCATGTCCAAGGGCCACATGGAACGTTCGGATTATGGATTGAGTCCATGAATTGCCATAATTCATCTACTAAAGGGCGATGATCCTGTTGGCTCGTGTACAGAACTTTCAGCCTTTTTTTGGAGACCTCCGAAACATAATTTGGTGGTTAAGCAATGCATTTGATTTGAACATATATATAAAGTGTTGACGAATATAGAGAGAGATGAGAGAATAGATTGTTGTCTTTGATGATTTCTTATGAGCCATGAATGTCCCTTTATATAGGGATGAAATACATACATTGTCAAACCAAAAAACTATACAAATCTATACAAATCTAGATATGTTGAAAATAAAGAAGATATGGTTTGAAAGAGGGGAGATATGTTCTTTGACATTATCTCCACATCTAGATGTGGTGATGTATGTTTTCTAATACTTCCCCTCAAGTTGGCACACATATATCAAACATGCCCAACTTGCTAATCAGCTTGGTGAATACTTTCCATGTCACGGCTTTTGTGAGTATGTCAGCTAACTGATCTTCAGAGCGTACATGAGGAACAGTAATAACTTTATCTTCTAACTTCTCTTTAATAAAGAACCTATCAACTTCAACATGCTTTGTTCTATCATGTTGAACTGGATTGTGTGCGATATCACATGCGACCTTGTTGTCACAATATAGCACCATAGGTTCTTTCGGAGGAAAATCGAGATCTGTCAGTAGCAGTTTCAACCACAATAATTCTTGAATACCGGCCGCCATTCCTCGATATTCTGCTTCTGCACTTGATCGGGATACTACATTTTGCTTCTTACTCCTTCAAGTGACCAAGTTTCCTCCTACAAATGTAAAATACCCTGATGTAGACCTTCTATCACATATATTACCTGCCCAATCAGCATTAGTGTATCCTTCAACCTTCAAGAAATTCTTATTTTTTTGGAACAGGATTCCCTTTCCAGGAGCTGTTTTGAGATAACTAATAATCCTCATAACTGCTTGCATATGCTTTTCCCCTGGATTATGCAGGAATTGACTGACAATGCTCAATGCATATGATATATCAGGCCTTGTATGTGCTAGATACATCAATCTTCCCACCAATCGCTGATAGTGCCCTTTATCGACAGGCACTTGATCTAGTTCGACCTCTAACTTCAGTCCTTCCTCCATTGGAGTCTTTGATGGTTGACAAGTGGACATTCCGGTTTCACTTAATAAGTCTAGGGTATATTTTCTCTGAGAAAGGAAAATGCCTTTTGATGATCTAGACACCTCGATTCCCAGAAAATGTTTTAAGTTCCCAAGATCTTTCATCTCAAACTCCTGAGATAAGAGCTTTTTCAAAGCTTATTGTTCTTGAGGGTCGTTTCCTGTGAGCACCATGTCATCTACATAAACGATAAGTGCCGTAATCTTCTCATGACTTTTCTTCAAAAATAAGGTATGATCAGAATTAATGTGACTGTACCCAAATTTTCGCATCGATCTCGCAAATCTCCTAAACCAGGCTCTGGGGGATTGTTTTAATCCGTACAAAGATTTTTTCAACTTGCATACTTTATTCGTATGCTCAACCGGAATCTTATATCCAGGTGGAAACTCCATATACACCTCCTCCTCTAACTCCCCATGTAAGAAGGCATTTTTTACATTAAACTGTTGTAGAGACCAGCCTAAGTTTGCAGCTAATGAAAGTAACACCCGCACAGTATTAATCTTTACCACAGGCGCAAATGTCTCTAAAAAATCAATTCCATGTGTCTGTGTGTAGCCTTTTACAACCAGCCTCGCTTTGAATCTTTCGATTGTTCCATCTGATTTAAATTTCACAGTGTAGACCCACTTGCAACCCACCTTCCTTTTTCTTGCTAGTAATTCAGTCAGTTCCCATGTGTCGTTTTTCAACAAGGACTTCATCTCCTCATCCATTGCTGACTTCCGCTTAGGATTACATAAGGCTTCATGCACACTGTTAGGAATAGATACAAAAGATAATTGATTCACAAAAGATTTGTTAGATGCAGTTAATCGATCATACGACACATAATTACTCATAGGATACTTGGCTTTACTGGTAAAGTCTGGGTCATATGTGGGTTTAGGTACACCTCTATTTACTAGGTTAGGAAGCTGCTTTATAGGAATAGAAGAAGATGATACCTGGGAGGCCTCAGTTTCAGGGATATTTGAAGTGGACGATTGGTTGTTTGCATTAGGGGAAGACGGAGATGGAGATGGCACAACTTCACTTGAAAAGGTTTCTGTTGTTTCTGTTGCCGATGGTGAACTTAACGTTGGAACTACCTCTATTGAGCTTATCTCCTCTTCCTCATTGATATTTTCAAATAACTGAACTTCCTTATAATGCTCCCCCTGAAGTTTAGTTTGGTGAAAGTACATAGTTTCTTCATAAAACGTCACATCTATGGTGACATACAGTTTTTGTGTGAGAGGATGATAACACCGATATCCCTTCTGAGAAGATGCATATCCTACAAAGACGCATTTGAGAGCGCGAGGTTCAAGCTTATTTCGCTGTTCCTTTGGTAAGTGGACAAATATAACACATCCAAATACCCATGGAGGAAGATTTGACACGGTGGGAGCCGAGACAGACTTAGATAAGACTTCAAAGGGTGTATGAAAATCAAGGAGAGCTGAGGGGATGCGGTTTACTAAATAGACAGCCGAGGAGAGTGCTTCACCCCAATACGAGATTGGTGTTTTGGCGCCAATCAATGATGCCCGAACTATTTCCAATAAATGACGGTTTTTGCGTTCGGCAACCCAATTCTTTGAGGAGTATAAGCACATGTTGTCTGATGAATAATCCCATGGAGTTTAAAGTATACCTGTAACTCAGTACTCATATATTCACCACCATTATCACTTCGAAGAACTTGAATAGTAGCGTTATACTGTGTACTGATCTGTTTATGGAATTCCTGAAACAAACGACTAACTTCACTTTTGGATTTCATGGGACAAACCCATGTCATCCGAGTACAATCATCAATAAACGTGACAAACCATCGCATACCACTTAAAGAAGAAATCTGAGATGGGCCCCATACATCAGAATGAATAATCATAAATGGAACTGAACTTTTACTCAATGATGGTTTAAAGGAAGTACGATGGCTTTTAGCCAATTCACAAATCTCACAATGAAAAACAGATAAATCAACTTTATTAGCTAAACGGGAAAATAGTTTCTTTAAGTAACCAAATGATGCGTGTCCTAACCGACGGTGCCACAACCAAAGTTCATCTGCAATATTCTTTTCAGAGGTACTGGTGTGTAAGGCCAAGCGATCTGTGGTTTTCTCCTCCAGGTCCAGGTAGTACAATTGCCCTCTCCTAATGCCACAACCAATCGTCTTCTTTGTCTGAATATCCTTAAAAACACAATGGGAAAGCCAAAAGGTGACAACACAATGTAAGGCATTAGTTATTTGAGCAACTGATAGAAGATTATAATTTAAGGATGGTACTACTAAGACAGAGTTTAGGTTCAGGGTGTTTGATAGATTAACTAACCCTTTGCCTACTACAGGAACTGGAGCACAATTAGCTGTGGAAACAAATGTCTGAGATGATGGGTTTAACGTAGTAACCATTTTTGAATTAGATGTCATATGATCAGTGGCACCCGAATCAATTACCCATGTATTATTCAAAACAGAGACAGAATGTAAAGCCGTACCAGATGTACCTGTGGTGGTAAGTAAGCCCGAGGCCTGTTTATTACCTCCTTCTGTGTTTTGACCTGTTCGGCCATTGCGAGAGTCCTTCCACCAATCCGGGTAGCCAATGATTTCATAGCAACCCTTTTTCGAGTGTCTCGTAAGTCCACAGACAGAGCATGGAGGGTATTTAGAGGTAAAACCCCGAGAGTCATTTGGTCAGTTACCAGAGCTGAATCGTTTTTCTGAATTGCGCCAATTTGAATTGGAGGGGGCTTGATTACGGACTGCCAGAGCTGTAGTGTCTGTCTTGGTGTTCATTGTTTGTTGTCGAAGAGCTTCTCGACGAACCATGGCATATATTGCTTCTAGTTCTGGAACCGGATCCTTTCGCAAAATCTCACCCCGAATCTGTTCAAGTTCATTATCCAACCCGGCAAGAAAAATGTGAACTCGCAAGCACTGAATTGATCTCCTGTAAGACTCCTCATCATTAGGGCATTCCATAGCTACCTTATCACGGTGGTCCAATTCGATGAATATCTCTGTCAGCTCCCCATAGAACTCAGATATTGATCTCCCACCCTGTTTGGCAGTGAATGCCCGTTGGTTCAAAGAAAACACTTGTAATTCATCTGCCCCGTCATGAAACGCTGTAGACAGTAATTTCTAGATCTCACATGTAGTAGGAATACGAATGTAACGTTTCATGATTTTTGGTTTCATGGACATTAAGAGCCAGTGTTTTACTCGTTGGTTATCAGGGTACCATTTATTGTATTATGGTGTTCCTTCTTTCGGAATTAAGGCTGAACCTTGAATAAAAGAGAATTTATGTTTCTCTGCGATGTGCATCTCCATGAGTTGAGACCATATATCATAGTTAGTTTCATCCAATAAAAGGCCGATATTGAATGAGGAGCCCTCAGTTTGAATAATGAGAGGATAATCTTTTGCGGATGATCCGGTCAAGGTTATGGAGTCGTTAGCCATTGGAGAAATGTGATACTCAATAATCTAGATAAAATTTGAAATTTTTGAGGTCGTGGTTGTGTTCAGAGTGTTGAAAAATGTCAGGAACAAGTTATGGGGAAAAAAATATAACCTTCAGAAAGTTCAGGGGCCAAAAATAAAAATATCAGAAATTTCGGGGGTCAATTTTCAAATAACACTAACGGATTTAAGAATATTCCGTTAAATACTAACGGCGTCAGGAATATTTCGTTAAACGTACCGGTGTTAGGTATATACCGTTAAATGTAACGGCGTTAGGTATAAACCGTTACAGTGACGTGGCGATGGCGTGGCAAAGACGTGGCAGACACGTGGCAGTGAGTGGCAGACACGTGGCAGTAACATGGCAGAGACAGGCGGACACGTGGCAGTGACGTGGCAGTTAGGGCTGACGTGGCCGACACGTGGTCGTCTTCTTCACTGGTTGGCGCGTGAGAATGACGGACAAGATGTCGGATTTTGAGTGGCGCGTGAAAGCGCGTGCTGTGTCCAAATATGGTTTTTCGAACGTGGTTAGGATTGTCTGTTTGAGAAGATTATGATGGTATTGGTTTTGGGCGTTTTTGATATTTATACTGGATGAACGAAGCTTTTGAAACTCTGTATGTTGTTGTTTTGAGAAGGTATGAGTTTTGCTTTAATGGTGAAGGGTCTGTTGGTATGGTGTGTATTCTTTGGAGGTGGATACCATGTTGACGAATATAGAGAGAGAGATGAGAGAATAGATTGTTGTCTTTGATGATTTCTTATGAGCCATGAATGTCCCTTTATATAGGGATGAAATACATACATTGTCAAACAAAAAAACTATACAAATCTAGATATGTTGAAAATAGAGAAGATATGGTTTGAAAGGGGGGAGATATGTTCTTTGACATTATCTCCACATCTAGATGTGGTGATGTATGTGGTGATGTATGTTTTCTAATATAAAGATCCAAAATATCCCACATCAGTAGTGTAATCGAAAGATCCTTTGGCTAGCCATTTTGGGAGAGAACGTTGGTGGTTATATATGGTATCAGAGCGGACCAATATGACTACCATGTGAGGTGCGGATATTGTGTGTTGATCGAGTTTGTGCGACTAACAGCCAGCCGGAATCGCTAGATGTGGCTAGCTATAACCAATTCTTTGTGTGTGACACCTATTTGACAAAAACGTCAGGATTTAATGAGAAGAGATTGTAACAACCTAAAATTGTCCCACCTCATTAGTGTAACGGGAAGGCCATTTTGGGGAGAATCCGCATGATAACCTGGGTGCTTACATCTTTTTTTTTATAACTCTATAGATTTTGCTTTAGATTATTCTTTACTTGACACATTAAATTTCTGTAATTAATGTTCCATATTTTAAGCGTCTTTGTGGGTTCATAAATTGAATCTTTAACAATACCTTACTATTTGTTATTGTATGATGTGGTGTCTCGTTCATTGGTTAAGAATTGGTAATTGTGAATTTGTGATTTTATTCATGCTTAAAAAAATAGATACCACATTGATTGAAATTTTTGTACGAAATTTATTTAAGGGAGATAGATTGTAAAACCCCTAATTTGTAAGATATTTATTTAATGATAAAAAAATATGGGTTTCGATTGGTTGGGAAGTTTTGAAATGGTTGATCATTCCTACTTAGTTATCTCTTTATTTTGTTCTTTTGTCATTAGGGTTGTTTCCTTTTGCTTAATTGTTTTTTTTTTCTGTTTGAATATAAATTTTCGTTCCATATAATCAATGGATTAGTGAGGAAAGTTGTTTAATTGTGATCAAAATATATGTTGGTTCATTAATTTTATTAGTATTTTCTTTTATGATAAATTATCATTCAAAGAGTTAATTGATGGAATGATCTAGAATGCTATCTTAGTGTGTGTAAATACATATATATTATTGTGATTTTGTGGGCCACTTTGGGTTGAATTTTTAGATATTACAAAGATTTAAATTTATTGACAAATTTTATTTAAAGGATCTATTGTAAGACCTCCGACCTCGTAATTTTATATATTTTTTTCTATCATATGTTAGAATATAATTTGTCTATTTGGTTAATATCTTTTTTTTATTGGATTTTACTTCAATTATATCTTCTTTGTTTAATTTAAATTTTGAGAAAGTTAAATTATAAGATATGGATTGATTGTCAATCTCTATCCATTATTACTCATTCGAATTAATTTGTTACCTAAATTAACGTGTTAAATTATTATTATTATTATTATTATTATTATTAACAATAATAATAATTTTCTTTCTCTTTTTTTTTTTACTGCTTAAAATTCTAGAAGTTGGGTTAATTATATACGTAAAGAGGAGAGGAATTAGAGAGAAAAAAAAAAGTAAGTGGAGGGCGAATGATGTACGAGTGGCGGAAAAAATAAAAGAAGATGAAGAGAGTTTAGATATGTAAGATTTGAAATTCAAAATTTGGATTATCTTAAATATGAAAGGTTGACCATTTAGGCTTAATAATCTATTTAATTTTTAATTTTAATCATTTTATATTATTCCATGTTTTATCTTTAGAACATATATGTCTGTGTTGAATATAGAATATATATATACAGAGCATTTCCCATAAGGACCTTAATTTAAGGTCCTTATTTACGGACTTACCTTTTTGATACGCTTTCCGATAAAAAAATTTTGATGAAATTTGGTGGGGATGTTCTTCATCGTGTGTAGAACATCTCCACCAAATTTCATTAAAAGATTCAACCGAGAAGCGGGTTAACTATATGATTGAAAAATATTGGACATATATATATTTATTTCTGAACCATAATTTTTCAATCTTATAGTTAACCCACTTTCCGGTTGAATTTTTTGATAAAATTTGGTGGAGATGTTCTACACACGATGAAGAACATCCCCACCAAATTTCATCAAAAAATTCCATCAGGAAGCGTACCAAAAGGACAAGTCCGTAAATAAGAACTTTAAGTTAAGGTCCTTACTTGAAATTTTCCATATATATATATATATATATGTGTGTGTGTGTGTGTGTTGTGAGATGAATATGGGAGACAAATGATTTGGTCAACTTTTCCTTACTTGTACACTTAATTAATTTTTATAATTCTAGAATTTTCTTTGGAGTATATATATACCTACGTAGTTATAATAGTAGTGTAAAGAGAGGAAGGAAAGAGAAAAAAACCCCCACGAAACTCTCCGCCGAGAGTCGTAGAGGAAGAGGAAAAGAAAGAAGAGATAAAACAGAGGAGAGAAGACAGAAGACATAAAAGAGAAAAGAGAGAAAAAAAGTAAAAGAAGCGGATGTCCATCAGCAATTTGAGTTACGGGATAAATACTTATTGAGCTTCTATTTAATTTCATTATGTCACATGTAATGATTTGTTTATATGTGTAACTAGATTGTTATGTGTTTCATTTCTTACAATTTTATATTGTGACTAGATTGTTATTTTGGGATACATTGATATATAGGGAAAGGATCTAAAGAGGATCAATTTTTTTATCCTTAAATGTTGACCAATTATTTTGAGGGGGTAAATAAATGAATTTTTTGATGAAACTTGGTGACTATGATTTTCATAATTAGTAGATCACCTCCACCAAATTTTATCAAAAAATTCAATCGGGAAGAGGGTTAACTAAAAAGTTGATATATATGTGCGTTTTTAACCGTTAAAATTTAAGATGTTTAGATAACTTACTTCCCGGTTGAATTTTTTAATGAAATTTGGTGCAGATGATCTACTAATCATGGAGATTATCTTCACCAAGTTTCATAAAAAAATTCATCCGTTTACTCCCTCAAAATGATTGGTCCGCATTTAGGGACCAAATAAATGGTTCTCTTTAAATCCTTCCCCTTGATATATATATATACATATATTATCTTTTGTTTGTTGTAAATGAGGGGGGCAGAACTCACGTAATATCTATGAACTACTGGGCTTTGTACCCCCCCGCCCCCCGGCCTTCTCCAACTAGATTATTTTGCAAGTGTGATGATTACGGAGATACACTATTGGACTATATAATTGGCATTTACCTTAATTGTTTAATTGGATCTTTGTAAATTATATTTTGGTTGTACTTGAGGTTTGGAATGGTTAGATTCTCTAACCAAATATTTTTGAAAAGGTTTTTGTATATATATATATATATTTTGTCATCCTTGTTATTGTAATTTGACATTATTTACAAGATTGGAAACTATTTATCTTCTCCACACAAAATATTTTACTAAAATTTTATTATTCGCAAGGATCCAGGACCACTACTAGATGAGGTGCAGATATTGTAGGTCAAGTCTGTGAGGCAAACAGCAAGTCAGAATCGCTGGATGCGACTAGTAAGAGTCAAGATTGTTTATGTGTGACCCTGACCTGATGAGGACATTAGGGATTTAACAGAGTGAGATTGTAATGACCTGAAATATCTCACATTGCTAGTATAATGGAAAGATCCTTGATTTATATGTAGGAACAATGACTATAATTTACAATTTTGGCTAGCCATTTTTTGGGAAGAACCCCGGTGGTTATAATATAGCTAAACAAGTATAAGTGTGCATGATGCGATTCCGGATCGTACTCCTAACCAGGTCATTTGTGAATCCTTGACCCGAAGTCTATATTAAGACTTGAACCTTAGAATATGACGAATTGATGGATGATGGAAACATAAATCCAACGCTTAAAGAAACGCACACCTTAGTATAGTGAACGATGCGACAATCTAGTTTGGATGCTAGATTGATAAGTCAAGCAATACGTGAATTAATCAATTCAACATGTTCTTAGAGAACATAAAGAGAATACCTTCAATTTCATTAATCATAATTGTCTTCTTAATACAATGAAAATAACTCCTTTAAATATGAGATAAAGCAACTAATTAGTTTCCTAAAATAATAAGAAAACTATAAATATTTAGAAAAGGAAAATAACATTTAGAATAATCCTGATGCAAAAAGAAAACTAACAAACACTCTAAAATAAGTCCAATACATTTCTAACATGACAATACTCTAAATAATAATAATCCTTGGGCTTTATGAAATACAAAATAAATAAATAAAACTAATTAAATTATTCCACCAGCCAGTCGTGAGAACAAACTAGAAAATAAGGCTGAATTTCGGATATTAAGGTGTGCCCACGCATATCAAAATAGCAGTTCTGCCTATTGGACACAATTCTCAGCTTTGGCGTGCCCACACTTTAAGTGAACACTTCTTCTGACTTCTTCACGTTTTTCCACTCCAGCTTTTTTCATCTTGAACTTCCACGCCCAATCTTTAGGAACTCCTTGGATTGCATGATTATCATTCAAGCTTCTTACATCAAGTGTAACACCCCGTATCTTTATTTCTTGGAATCGCGATACAAGTCGCATGCAAGGCAAAGCATGGACTTTGGATAGCCATATTTTGCTCCGAGGGAATCGGAATGGCTTGAAGACTTCCAACGAGTTACATTAATATATTTAAGCATGTTAGAATAGCCGTAAGTCATTTCGGATGGTTCGAGTCGAAATCGGGATATATATTGCAAGTTTTTAATTTACCCAACTTCATAATTTTTGGTTAACTTGGGAGAAGCGTAACTCCTTCATTCCTCGTTAGATTGAGTTTCCATTCATGTGGGACTCTAGATTATTAAAAAATCTACAATTATCATGTTTTGGCCGAAGGAAAATTCAGGCCCCTTCGAAACTGAGCGCGAAATAGGCGAATCACTAACAGATGTTCATTCGGTAACATTAGCGCGTTGACTTCGACGCATTTCTGAGAATAATCCGTCAAGAATTTGGAAAAGCTTCCTTCTAAGAAATTGTAGAGCTTCGAATAATCTTTTCGTGCACATAAAGATCACCTCAATCGAACTTCCAAGCGAGAAGTTATGGACGTTCAAAGTTCAGCGCTGTAAGCTCCACGCGCGTGAACAGTACCCGAAAATTTTAACCACAGTGTATATATACGTAGCTTCTCCATTCCTTCCTTATTTTTTCACAAACTCACAAGGGCTCATAGAGAGAGAAATGAGAGGTTATTTTAGGAGTTTTGAGCATGATTTGAAATCACGACACTAGCTCATCCTTCTTTGCAATCACCGAGCACTATTCATCGTCATCTTCACCTCCTTCCATGGCTGGAAAATGGGGATAGCTTGCTATTAGCTCGACCTGGCTCGTCTCAGCTGCGATTCTTCGAGGGACTAACCCTCAATAGGTGGGAACACTAGTATACAAGCTTCTTTTCAAAAGATTACGCATAAATTGCTTTAAATCAAACCAAACTTGGGGTTTTGTACTCAATTTTAAAATTTTCATGTTCATGGGGGTTCGAGCTGTTTTATTCGGATTATTTGGTTAATTTGCATCGCTTATAACTTGATTATGACTTTTATACCTAAAGCCCCAATTACACATGAGTTTTAAGCATGGTTTGCATACGACCCTCATATACGGATAGGATAGCGAACAACCACTTTGATATACATATATATGAGTTTATATATATAGCATTAAAAGTATGATTTGGGTATAATTTGTAATACCCCGTGTTCCTTTTCTGTGTTGACCTTCTCTTAACCCGGTATGACTTAATCTCCGTTAGAGAGTGAGCATTGAGTTTCAAGCCTTTCGTACTTGACCCGATAGTTTTAGTATGTCATGTTAGGTATATTTAGTTTGAAGAAGTGATCGTTACGTTATTCGAGTGGTCCGGGTTAAAACCGAGGCGATAATCGCGTGTTTCGATTTTTCGCGATTCGTCGATTTTTTGCCAACTTTGAGAGGCCATAAATTCTTCATCTGATATCCAATGACTTTCTATTTGTGGCCACGTCTTCATTTATTTTCCCTCTACAACTTTCGTGTTTGGGCCGAGTCGAGATTCAACCATTTCGAGGTCCGTTTTGGGTTCAGAAAGTCATTTGCTGATGCAGTGACTTCCATGATCGATCATGGAAGGCCATGATCTATCATGGTCCTCCGGGGGAGTTCCAGAATGGTTCATGATCAATCATGGGGGACCCATGATCGATCATGGTTCACCTGAATGTCGATTTTGAGCGTTTTTAACCCGTTTTTGACCCATTTATCACCCAACACTCCTTATTTTTTAGCCACACATATCCACCACTCTCTAGAGAGTTCTAGAGAGAGAGGAAGATTCTTGTCACTTCTTCATACTCTTACAATATTTGATCCCCAAATCGCTTCCTCCTTCTCTATTCATTATCTTTCTCACATTCTTCCTCCATTTGAGCTCGCGTTGGAGCTAGGGTTTTGGTGAGATGACGTCTACGCTTCCTCAACTCCTCGTTCTTGCTTCTCTAAGGTGGGAACACTAGTACTAAACCCTTGTTTTTAATTTATTACTCATTGAATTACAGTTTTGAACTCAAATTGGGGATTTTCATCAAAACTACATGTTGTTTGCATCTCATGGGGTTTAGGTGAGGTAAATCTTAGATTGGTGACACATATGGATAGATTATCTCTTAGATATCATGTATCATCACTTATTACCATGTTGTGAGCCTTGTTCTCTCACCTACACATCGTATCCTCATTAAGACTAAGGGAATGAACTAGGCTAGAGAGGATTTTGGGATTTATGCTTAAATCATAGTTGATTATGGATTATATAGATTAGATATGCATGTGTACGTATATAGTTGAGAGTGTTGAACTCTATCCAAGATTGTTGGACCAAGAACCCATTACAGCAGAGCGATATACCATAACATACGGGTTTAATGACTTGTGTGAAGCGTGCTAGGCATTAGCAAGGAAAATATGAACTTGATACTCTTTAAGAACGCATAGAACACACTTATTAGGGCATGGATTGCCTTAGTTAAGAACATGAACAACTAGGTGATTTGTATTAATATGCCGGTTGAGCGAGGGGCACACTGATCGATACTTGGCTTAATAATTAGCTAGGGAATTAACATAGAACGCTTCTGAACGTAATTTGATACATATGGCATATAATGAGATGTAAAATATTGATAATGAATCAATTGGCCGAATAATGAGAATTATTGGATATATGATAAAGTCCCGGATAATTGGATCGATAATAATGATGATGTGACGAATGATGAATGAACGATGGTTATAATCATGATGATGATGATGATTGTGTGATTGTATATATATGTTGTTGGCTATACGTGTGATGGATGATTTGATGATTATACGTTGTTGAATGCGGAATCGATATATTCCTGTTGATGCGATCACACGTATGGGCTGGATATGATAATTTACCAAGCACCGGGTAGCTCCCCGTGACTCGAAGGAGGGTCGCCTATTGCCGCCCATGGGTGAAAAGGCCCTAAACCGTGCACGGGAAAAATAAAGTCGGTGACTCTGCCAGTGGTTATGTGTATCCACAAATGAGAGCCAACTCTAGGTATCTTGCCTTCCGTCAGGACTATGTGTTCTCGGTTAGACGAGTTTCCCTAGCAGCGGAGCAGGTCTCGTGTGCCACTACTTTTCAAATGGTGAGTTTCCCGGGAAGTAATTGGGCTACTAATGGTTATCACCCTACTAAGGTATCGCCTGGTGTAGTTCCTTCCAGAGTGTCGAGATGGCTTGAATGAGGTGTTCTCTTCGTTAACTATTCGGAGTTTATTCCTGGGAAAATGTCATGCACGGTTATCTCCGAATAAATTACTTAGAAAACAAGTCCCTGAGCCACTCCCCACTCGGAGGAGACATGAAATAAGAACCTTGGACCTTTCGAGATCCGTTGTTCGGGGCCTAGACTGACCGCGGGGTGAAACTGAGGCATTATATTGGAGACGTGATACGAGAGTTTTTGTGAGATTGTGATTGTGCTGTGATTATTATTGTATCGTATCATGTCTCGTATTGATTTTCATATGTTGCCTCGGCCATGATGTAATTGATATAAATACTTGTGCGGAAACATCTAGACAGAACAAAGTACACGTAGAGAACCGTCGAGCCTTTCATAATGTATATTTATATATATAAAGTGGAAAGACATAATAATTATTGAACTTAGAAATGATGTAAGGGTATACAAACGCGTACGAATTACAGAGTAGCGAGCCAGATCATAATGCATATAATTTAATCATAATTGAAGGAAAATCGTAACTAACGAGATAGCCTAATGAGAGTACAACGTAATATGACGGTTTAGGTTAAAGATCTTGGGACGAAGCCTATTAGGTGGCCAAGTATAAGATTCATAATGAATTATAATTAAAGAGAAAATAATAAATACTTGGCCTATAGTTACGACTTATGGCGTAAGTGACTGGATAGTATAGAAGAGTTGGAGTTACACTTAAGAAGTGAATAGTCCGTAGCATGTCGAGCCTTAGGAAGCTATAGTTTGATACGAGGTGACTATGGATTAGCGATCCCCTCGAATTATGGAATTCCCTTGCAGTTTTATCTTATGGATAGTTAGAGGAGATATCGGGTTGTTGGATAAATGGCTTCCGGGTAGCTAGGATAAGAATCATAGTAGGGTTGCATGCACTCGGGTTTGCATTGCATTGCATTGCACGTTTTCAAACTATTATATATGAATAATGTATTTTCTATACAAAACCTATATAGTTCCCACTGAGCCCGGATTTGGCTAATCCCGTTTTCTAACAGTTTTGCAGGCATAACATCTCGGGTGGCGTATAATATTCGTGTATAGAGGCCTCTGATGTCCACAGTCTGCGTCTAGTCCTTCTTCGGAAAAGGACTACATTGTATAGTCATTTTGGTTTTTATTTGATTGTAAACGGACTACGATTTGATAAACGATTTGTATTGTAAATTGTATAAATGGTTTTATATATGTGGAATTCATTTAAGTATGGTTTGATGTGATTCCATTTGTATGGAAAATGATTTTAAATGTTACAGGTTGGTTTATTACCCGAACTAACTCCACATGCCTTGATTTTGTAAAATGAGCTTTTAAACAGGATCACCATTTTATTTAAGAAAAGTTTTTAAAAGTTGTGATTTTTATATTTTAAACCTGCCGTCGCGCACGGCATCCGTGATTAACCGGGTCCCGGAGGTGAAAATCTCATAACGGAATTCGGGGCGTCACATAATTACTTGTGTTTGCGATGTTATTATTGTACTTTGGTTATTATTTTCTTTTTATGAGTTTTGCTAACTACTCGCCAGTCCGTAACTATGCTGGGCAGATTTATAAGATTATTTTGAGTAAATTAAGTACAAAAACCATATGGGGAAGTTTATATTAAACTTAAAACTTATAAATTATATATTATACTTGGCTTGGCTTGGAGCTTACGTGATAGAAATCTATGAAACTTCCCATATCGATGATATTATTAAATAAACCACTAGTTACAGACTTGGCGACGTGAGTTTAAGTACAACAATAATACTACCGTTTGATCTACGATATATGTATATATATGTTTGTATACACTAGTTATATATGTATACATAAGGGACATACCCTTATATGTTGGAACATATATGTTTTCATAGTTTATACAAGTTTGTTATTTAGAGATGAATGAGATTTCTTATGCGTTGTTTGAGGTTTCATATATATATATATATACACACATGGATTTGGGCACCATAACATACCATTTAGTTATTACCATAGCGTATAGCCTTGGTGGCTACGTGAGTTATGAGTTGTCCTTGGGAGCTATAACCTATGTGATATTTGAAAAGTAATTTGATATTGATATATATATATATATATATTCTAGATGCGCTACACCAAAAACAGATATTAGTGACTTTTCACTTCACTAGATTTGTGACTGCCATCAGCAGTCACAGTAATTGTGACTGCAAATGACAATCACAAAGGTTAATAGTCAGATTTTTTCACATTTGTGACCGCTAATTGCCATCATAATTTTTGTGACTTCCATCGACAGTCACAAAAGATTGAGCTACTCACTGTTGTTAATTGTTACAATTTTTCACAATCTTATTTTTTAGAAAACGGCGTCGTTCTATTATTTATACAAATATACAATTATAAACCCTAGATGACTCTTAAATCCCACACTTGCTCTCACGTCTCACTCTTGCTCGATCTCAGCCGCCTTCACCATTTTCACTCTTGCTCGATCTCTCACTCTTGCGCTCATCGTCATTAGCCATAGCGTCAAATACACAGACCCTCCCGTCTTCAGCCCTAGCGTCAATTACACATATCCTTCGTCTTCACAGCCCTAGCTTCAATTACAAAGATCCAGCTGGTGCTAGCTTCAATTACAAAGCCCTAGCTTTCATAGTTTATTTCAGTTACGCTAATAGAGCTACACTAATAAAGCTTTAACAGACCTAGCCCCTTAACCAGTAAGTATTTCGTATATTTCTCTCTCTATAAAATTATTTGTTCAACTTTTCTTGTGAATCAAATTTGTCACTCTTTAAACTTCCGTGTAAATGTTGTTTCTTGGGATGATTTCTTATGAATTGGGTGGGTTTGTCACTCTTTATACTAGAAATTTCATGCCGTGCACAAGGTCTCATCAATGGAAGTATGGAATGTCATTGATATAACTTTTTTTTTTCACTCATGTTAATAATAAAACAACTGATAAAGAAAGAAAAAATACTGGATTCTTATGGTGAATATTAAGTTTTCTAGTTTTTTTTTCTTCTCATTGTATTGCAGTTAGATTGGGAATGGGTTTAAAGAATTTTGTGTTATTTGTTTTGGGTTATAATCAAACAAAAGATCCAAATTCTCATATTGTCATTCTATTTGTTACAATGAATGTAACCGATAACTAATTGGGTGAAGATTCTTCCATAAATGAATGCTTCAAATATATATTTGAGCAGGTAGTTTTTCTCCAGTGTCTTCATGTATATCTTTGTTTTTGTTCTTTATTTATTTATTCATTTTGAGTTTTGGATAATGGAGAATGAGCTTGTCATCGAACAAACTTCTTGATGTAGTTGCTTTTGATTCTTTGCAGCGCGGAATGCTTTCAATATTACTTGATGTGAAAATCTTAATTCTGGGTACTTATGAATAAGATATTTTGATACCGGGTCAGTAAGTGTGTGCTTATTTATTATTCCCGATTTGGTTACGATCGTAGAGAGTAAATCAAGAGAAGGATATTTACTCCAACATTAAAGATTATTTGTTCCAACACTGAGATGTTTAATCCGATGCTCAGTTTTCTTTCTTTGTCAAACCTCGTCTTAATATCTGCTTCGTCTATTTTTTTGTACAGATAATGGACACTTTTTGTTATCATTCTTTTATATGAATTTTGGTACATTTTATTGTTTTTTTGGATGTCTTCTGTGAAATTTCAATAATGCTGTTAACTTGTGTCACATATAGCTGATAAAGAATAGTAGCCCAAAAGTTCGAAATGACCAACTCTCCCCCGTAGCACATTTGTTAATTGCAGCCTAATAAATCAGATTATTCAAGTTGACTAAATAAATTTTTTACTTTATATATAATTTCATCTTGGAGGAGATTATAGCAGGTTGTAAAATGCTTAATTATATTTGTTTAAAGATGAAATTCATCTAATTTTGTTTAAACCTCTAATTTCATCTTGGAGGAGATTATAGCAGATCGTCATTGGTTACCTAACCTTACTTAGGAATTGAGTCATAATGGTTCAAAGGTTTACATGCATAGTACTATTAGTTGTTTAATTTGAATGTATGTTAATTTGTATATCTAATTATAATAAAGATGAAAAGTATATTTAAGTGAAGGAGAAGGATGGTGGTTTGAGGGAAAGAGACATGGGACTGAGAAAATGAAAAGTATACCATGAACACCATTTTTTACATCATTATTAGTGCATTTTTATCATTCATTATTCCACACAAGATTTACTCTCGAACAAATTCCTTAAGAAGAACATTTGTCAAATTTTTTGCATGATGACTCTAACTCCACTTTTCGGCATAAGAATAAAGATATCGGTTGGGTAATGCTCATAATTTGCCGACAAAGTGAACTTGTACCTTGAAGAATCATTGAAAGCGTAATCTTTGCTTCATTGGTCGTAAGGTTCAAACCCACAAAAGTTCTGGGCCCACACCAAATGGAACAAATGCAACAACATTATTGTTCCTTGGGCCACCCCTTCAGCAAATCTCTCTGGTTTAAAAGGTGAACATCTTCTCCCTAAATTTGAGGATTGTGATGCAGTGCAACTATTGAAATGAAAACATTTATATTAGCGGGTAGAATGAATTAAGTTCCCCAATCTCGCTTCCCTCTTAAATTTCCTTGTGATAGTATTGTGATATTAGAAAATTAGTTATTATTACAATATTGTGATATTAGAAAATTAGCAAGGTTATAAAATTTGAGCCTAGTAGTTCCTTCACGACTGACTTCAATCTCACTAAATCAACTTCAAAAGTAAAGGAGGTAATCATGTTTTCATGACAGTAATACAATACATATATGCATTATAACTAATTATTATGGTGTGGACATATTTTGACCAATTGAATTCTCAATAAGATCAATTTATAGCTAGGAATAAGAAGGTGGCTGGCCTTGTACATAGCAAATTCCCCTTGCAATGCCTTTTCTCCATAGAAGAGCCCTAAATGCAATAGTAGCCAGTTTGGAGATAATTTGACGTGGTATTTGGAACATTTTCAGGTATGGTTGAATTTACTCTATTGCATTTTAAAAACCTTAATTTCAACCAAAAGAAATTTATTCATCAATTTTGAAATTAAATGCAAACTCTGAAATTGATGGGAAAATTTGATTGTGTTTGTGAACTGATCAGGTTGGAGAATGACACTTCAATAATGTTAAGAAATACAGGGCTTCAAGTTGGTTCCCCTACGGCCTTTTAGCTTTTAAGAATGAGAAGTAAAATTGAATAGTAGAATGATGTATATGTATTATAAAATTGATTGGAGTGCAGTATGAATGCATTGAGAAAAATGATTAGATTGCATTATGAATTCATTGTGAAAAATAATTGGATTGCAGGTAAAAAAAAATTGGTTTTTCAATATTTTTTATTTATTTTTTTCAACATTTGTGACTGTCAAAAACAGTCACAAATTTTTGTAATCGTGAAATTTATGACTGCCAAAACATTCACAAATTATACAGGTTATGACCTAGCTATATAAACTAGCTAACGGATTCTTATATATATATATAGGGTCCGGTTCACCTACGGACCACTATTCACGGACCGTAGGTACGGACCGGCCCGTTTGGCACGCTTCCCGATAGAATTTTTTGATGAAATTTTGTGGGGATGTTCTTCATCGTGTGTAGAACATCTCCACCAAATTTCATCAAAAAATTCAACGGTGAAGTAGGTTAACTACATGATTGAAAAATATTGGATTTTATATATCTATTTCTGGACCATTTTTTTTCAATCATGTGGTTAACCTACTTCCCGGTTGAATTTTTTGATGAAATTTGGTGGAGATGTTCTACACACGATGAAGAACATCCCCACAAAATTTCACCAAAAAATTCCATCGGGAAGCGTGCCAAACGGGCCGGTCCGTACCTACGGTCCGTGAATAGTGGTCCGTAGGTGAACCGGACCGTATATATATATATATATATATATATATATATATATTTCTTACTAAAGACTATTTGTATCTGAACGATATTTCTTTCACTGTATGTGTGTGGCTCATAGCTATTTTATATTTATAGCTAACTTTCAATTGTATTTTTGATTGAGTGTATATCTTATGATATTTTGGGGATGGGAAAGCATTGGCAGGCATGCCATAATATGATTTTTATTACAAATGAAATTACTTTCATTACTACACCTTGCATGCATTCTTTCCACAACGTATATTTTTATATATACAACTTATATAGTTTTCACTGAGCTCGTGTTTGGCTCACTCCCATTTTCCAACCCAATTTTGCAGGTACATCTCGAGGGATGGCACGATTGTGAAGTGTATGATCTCTGATTACCTTAGATATTTATAGTCATTCGTAAACGGCTTATCGTTTACTAGTTTTAAAGATCGTTTATATAATTGAATTTTAATTTGATTATATGTATAATTATTGGAAATGGTGTATCGTATTTTAACTTGGATTGAGACCTCATTAGAGGATTTGTGATTTGAATTTTCGTTTGTATGAAAATGGTTTCAAAATTTATAGGGCAGATTGTTGTTCAAACAAACTCCTCATGCCGAAATTTTATAAAACGGGTTTTTCAAACGGGTTAAGTTTTATCCAAGAAATAGACTTTTAAAAGGTTGTGATTTTTATATTTTAAACCCGCCGTTGCGCACGGCATCCGTGATTAACCGGATCCTGGAGGTGAAAATGTTGGAATGGGATTCAGGGCGTTACATCAAGCATGTGAAATTATATAAAATTCTTTTTGAATTTTCATGCTCTATCCTTGTGTGTCATCATGTGTGGATCATCATTTGAAATGCCACGAACCACCATGGTTGAATAGAAACTAGAGCTAGGCTAGATCACATAAGTGTATGAAACATGATGAAATAACATAATATGTTTGTTTCGGATGTTTCAAAAATTATGTTAGTGAATTTGGCAATTGATTGAATGTGCCGTGATCAAAGCAAGTGAAGCATGTCCCGGAATGGGGTATTTACAATGGGCAAAGAAGGTTCCTAACATCTTCCCTCTTTGAAAGATGCACGCACTTGTGTTGCTATGCCTACTTTTCTATACAAAACCTACATAGTTCCCACTGAGCCCGGATTTAGCTCATTCCCTCTTTTCACCAGTTTTGCAGGTTCAGCTTCTGGAGGGGCATGTGATATTCGAGTATAGAAGCCTCTGATGATTATGGACCGATCCTAGTCCTTCATGAGAAGGACATTGTTATATAATTGTTTTGGTTTTAATGTATTGTATATGAACCACTATTTTATGTATAAACGATAATTTGGCAAACTTGTACAAATGGTTTTCATATGTGGAGTGGACTTTAAATTTGATTGGATGTGGTTTTACTTGTATGAAATGATTTTGATATCAAAGGTTGGTTTGTTAATGAAACGAACTCCACATGCCAGAATTTTATAAAAAGGGTTTTTATTTGGTTCATATGTTATTCAAGAAAACTTTTTGAAAGTTGACATTTTCATGTATTTGAACCCGCTGTCGTGCACGGTATTCATATATGACTAACTAGCTCCTAAAGGTGAAAATCTCATAACGGGATTCGGGGCATCACACATGAAGTTTACACGAGTTGCACTTTGTCATGATGTTCTAATTTGCACTCATAAAACCATAAAAATTCAACTGCATTTAACTTTTATCCAAAAGTGGTTTATGCCGCCAAAAAACCCAAATGAAATTGCTTATATGAAGGGCATAACCAATATTCCACCTTATTTCACCCTTTTTCCCTTACTTCATTAGCCTCATTTTGATTTAAATCCACAATTTTCATTTAAACGACAAGTGAAAAAGGAAAAATGCAATTTGTACTTGAAGAGTCAGTGGGAGAAATCATGGGGAAAATGAGGTGGATTACCAGTCATGCCCCTAAAATGGGCACATGAGCAATTTCGTTAGGGTTTTAATGGCACATCCACCTTAGACAAAAGTGAAACGCGATTGAAACTTTGTGATTTTTATGAGTGCAAATTAGAACATCATGAACAAAAATGCTATTGAGGTAAACTTCATGGATGTTATATGTATTTAACTCGCAATGAGGCAATACAAAGGTCCGCCAATATATTTAAAGATAGGACCTTATTTGCAATATATCAATTTCGTTCACCATTTGTTTATATTCATTATCCATAAAGGTTTATTGACTTAACCTCTTATACTAATAGTGCTATTTGAGAAAACCCCATAAAATAAATACAATTAGTCATAGCCCTTTATTTTTTGACTCCATTAATTTTTTTGTTCAAAATAATAATAAAAATGTACAATATCTCTCATCCCCTTAATTAAATCGTATATATATGTGCCTTATATATATATACATATGTACCTTAAATATATATATGTGTGTGTGTACATTTTCTGCCACCCATCTCCAACCACCACTTCCACCATCTCCATCCATTTCTCTCTCTAATCCCCCTTTTTCTCTCTCATTCCCACCAACATCAAACTCCCACACTCTCTCTCTCATTAACACAATCTTTCTTTTACCACCACCACCACCATTCATTATCAGTCAAAACAAAAGACTCTAGAGAGATGAAACTTAAAATAACCAAAATTTTTAGAGATGGAAACTCAAAATCTCTTTATAACTCAAAACAAATAATCATTCCAACTATACATACACTATTAAAACAGGCCATATAATACTCTAAACCGACACTAGAAAACTCTCCGAAGATACATTGATGATTCAACTGTGAGTCCACTTGCATGTATTAATGTGTGTGAAAGAGAGGGAAAAATCCTGAGTGTCGCTTGCGATGGCGATGGCGAACCACCAGTACAACATCTATGGCAAAAAAATACACAAAATTTAACTGTTCAAACAAATTATTAAACAACAAAATTAACCTAATCAATCAAAATAAATAATTGAATTGAGTTCACATTTAGTGCAATTCGGTGATCGATTTAAGTTAATTTTTAAAGATAGAAAGCAAGAAGGGGGATGGATGAAGATAAAAGGGACAGACATTTTGGTCCAAAAAAATAAAAAACTAACAGAATGTTGATGCATCAATTTTTGGGAAGTTTTGTCTAACTAAAATTATTTTGAGTTTTTTTTTTCTTTTCAAATAGTACTATTGGTGTAGGGAGTTGAGTTAAGATACATCTTACGCATATGATGCCCTATTACAAGAACTCTCTATATTCGTACACAACAGTAATATTTTACATTTTTCAACAACTCAATTTATTTTTTCTGATATACAATGTACCTAGACTACTTTAAACACCTGTAATCTTCATTTTTTTCCCTTTTTTTCGATTCTAACAAGGTGTTCAAACTAATTGTTGCACACCTTTACTAATTCCCACAAAATTCAACTACCGGCAATTAAAATTTCTTATCCTACTAAAATTCAATAAAAAAAAAAGTTCCAAGCCAACCCCAATGTTTTGAATGGTTTATGTAACTTAGCCGATACAAAATTATTATAAGGTGATTTAAACTTTAAGTGCCATTTGTTTTTGCATATTAGACGTTAGGATTCAATGTTTTGTATAATAGGTATTTGGGTGATATTTTGAACATAATTCATTAGTCAATTTAGTCAATCATTAACCTAGTTTCTGACTTAATTTACTCATTTTACCCTTAAAAAAGACAAAGCATATTGCTCTTGTTTAAGGGTAAAACAAATAAAAATTACATGAGCTAATAGTTAATTATGTTTAACTAATAAATTTCATCCAAATATCTATTATACACAACTTTAACACTTAATATATTAATATACAAAAATAAATGATACACACAATTGAATCACCCATTATTATATCTTAGCACCCAAAATTTCCATCTTAGTTGTTGGAAACTTGGAATACAGAACCAATGTTCTAAAAGGTTCTAAATTACTAAAACCATTAACATGGCACCACGTGGCAACTTAATAATCACGAGTAATGCTCATCCTTTTCCTTTCACCCCCTTGTCGCAGGCACTGCGGACTGCAGACTAACAAAACAAGCTCAAAACCAAAACAAATTTTTTTTTTTTAAAAAAAGAAGTATAAAAACAAATCAAATAATTTGCAATTTGCCCTGTAGTTTTACTACTTGCTTCTAATTAATCAATCAATCTTTCTTACTTGAATCAAATTTTGACAAAAATAGAAAAAAAATGTCAATAGCCTCTTCTCAACAAAGCTTCTTGGCCAACGCACTCATTTCAACAAGCAAACCAAGTTGGAACAAGAAGATTCCGATTCCCCTTAACAGCACAACAACTAAAATCTCATGCTGTAGATTCCAATCTGATGACCATAAACCCAAAGATAAAGATTCAGATTCCCCCAGGTAACAATCTTGTCGAAACCCACTCTCCTACTACTTTCGTTCTTGCTATTCCTGTCCATTGTGTCTGTTAATTTGGTTTTTCTTGTTTGGGTTTTTTTATTCACAAGTTTGGATATGATAAAGTACCGGATAAATTATTCCAAAGGTGAAATTATTTAATCGACTGTTTTGTGAGATAAGTCATCACGTCCAGTAATTTTATCTGGCCGTCAAACTAGGCTTAATAGCATGTTTGGATTGAGGGAAGAATGAATGAATAGGAATCCCTCATTTGAATAGATTTTTAAGAGGGAGTGAAAAGGAAACGGAGGAAATGGGAAGGGTTTCAGTTTCCTCTATTAATTTATTTTGTTTCTTTAATATTGAGAGGATTGAAAAAGAAATGAAAGGTTTTTAATAAATTATTTAGCGTAATTTAAAGTTAATCCTAATTTATGTTAAGAATATATCAAGAAGAATTCTTTTCCTTTTTTTATTTTTCTTATGTCTATCCAAACAGTAGTCGTTTCTATTCCTTTTTATCTTTTTAATTATTCAAACAACAATAAAATTAAACCTAGCTCATTTCATTCCATCCCCTGTAATTAACCATTTCCTTCCCATTTCATGTACTTGATCCAAAGAAATTCTCGAGTGTCAATTCCTACTTTTTGCATGACAGGTCACGAGACCGACATGACAAGGAAAACGACTACACGAATTTATTTTATTTTTAGTTAATACAAACACGATTCGCCTAAATACGATTATTACAATTTGTTGTATCCTAATAGAATCGTTCTAACAAGTATATTTCTCTTATTTAGATACGGCAAGACACGATTGACTTGACATGACATAACTCTAATTTTCTATCAATTATGTACCCAAATTTGGACATGGATGCGACACAGCGTTGTGTTAAGAACTCGATCTAGACATGAACATGAATTCCTGTTGTCAATTTGGTGCTAATTTTATTATTTCATGGCGTGTTTTCATGTTAGGTTTAAAAATTGCCACACCTAGTAAATTCTTTTAAACAATATTTCATTTCCACCTTGTCTCCCTTAAATTATACTGGGTCTACCCCCGAACTAACGACATATGTTTCTTGCTTAAGTTTGGGTAAATTGGTATGTTGATTATGTATAAGAGAGTACTAGGCTCTTCATTTGGGATGGCCAAAAAGTATCAAAGTGTACTCTTAATTAGGTCTTTCCCTGAGTTGTCCCTTAAAGCACATTGGATGTGGAACTCATACCTGGTTGCAGAACTGAGCCTGCTGTTGGCCCAAGATAATTTACACCTGGGAGATTCGAAGACGAGATCTCATGCTATGTGGATCGATCCCCCACAGGAACCTAGGGGTGGACAAGCCACTGGGCCAACCCTATAGGCTAAGTGTACTCTTAATTTGAGATTTGAAGGAGTAGAAATGAACTAATTCAGTTGCTTTCTATTTACTGAATGCTACTTTTGATAGTTGAACAAACAAGTTCAAAATTTACCTTGGCCCCAAAAGTAACCTAAATTTGGTAAATCTTGACATGTTTTTAGACTGAATAAATTTGGTTAAAAAGTCTAAAAATAAAAAAATAGTTGAAAGGGGTGTATGTATGTATATTCATTTATATTGTTCAAGAGGCCGTGGTCAAAATGAGGCTAGAGGATGTGTATTTATACTATTTTTGAATAAAATAATTCATTTGGGATATGTAGCTCAAGCGGCAATGACTTGAGATTTAGCTTTGGAAATATTCGGCTCAAGCCACAATGACCACATTTTATGCATTTAATTAATTAAATGGTCCTTGATGAGGCCTCGGGCTCGAAATGCTCACAGCCTTTACGCATTGAGCAATTTCGCCTAAACAAATTGTGCCGCACAAACCTTGAAGTGTTTTATATTTTCCATGTTAGAATCATTATTGTTTTTCTAACAATGGGCACTGAATATGCATGCAGTAAAAGGGAGAATAAGTTTGCAAAATTGGCACTAGTGGCATTGGCAGCTGGGGTGTTGACACTAGGGTCGGTTGATCAAGCATCGGCAGCCAAGTCGGGTGGTCGAGTTGGCGGTCAGGCCTTCAAGTCCCCCTCCCCAGGTCGTAGCTCCTCCTCTTCTCCTAGAATCAATAACTCCAGGTACTTTACACTTTGCTTCATTCCCAATCATCTCATCTGTTTTTTTTTCCCTTCTTTTTGGGATTAATTAAGGTAAATTTCATATGGTCAGATCACAACGTATGTTACAAATAGATACGAAGAGAGTTGAAGATTGTAATCATATTGATGGGGCTAGATAAGGGCACCTAAGACTTTTATCCCAAAAACCACAATGAACAAAAGTACTGTTTTTTTATAAGGGTCGCCTCCATTTAGTAAGTGGGGTTAGGAATACAAACATACATGTGATAGCCAAAAACCCGTGTTGGTCATGTAGTGCCGTAAAATATACACTATGTAACCCGGTCTTCGCTGAATATGTGAGTACTATTACCCAAGTATCGACCGAGTGGGCCATTGATTGCCAATCTCTCCATTTCGGCGACATGTTGCTGAGATTGTGTCCGCATCTCAATCACACCTTACGAACAAGAATACACGACATTGGCAAACATATCACCAAGAAAACGCAAAACAATCAGCACTGTTTTGGGTAGCCCTCGGCGTGCATAAGTAAATCAATAAAGTTTGTGAAGTTAAAATTAATTATGGTATTTGAGATATAGCAAGAGTGATCTTATCAGGCCCTGTTGATGAGGTTAAGGAATGAAAGTGTGATGAGAAGAATGTAAATAAAGCGTAAAAGCTTATAACTAGAAGAAAATTTGTAATAGACAAGTGATGCTCACTTTCATATGACAGGATTCAGGAGTGAAAGAAATCATTTTATCTACTGATAGTGGCCAAATTGGCGTATTACCAAATCACGCCCCTGTTGCCACAGTTATTGATATAGGTACTTTGAGAATACGCGTTAACGACCAATGGGTAACGATGGCTCTGAGTGTTGAGAATATAAATCCCACATCGGGAAATTGAATCCTCGCCAAGCAATATAAAAGATCTAGGGGCTACTCCACCCATTGCCAATTGGTTTCCGGTTGGATGCTACTCTAATTGTATTTATATAATTTTTGAGTTAGCACGATTGATAAGTGTATATGAAATAACCAAACACCAAAACACTATTTATGAACGGAAAAGGGGCACGCCTTGAACACATTTTCATGATATTTCCCATGAGTCTTGAACATGCTTGAATGAAGCCGATCTTTTAATCTGTTTCAATATTAAGGGTAGTAAAAGCTCCGCTGATTACGGAACTTCCACTTCTTTAGGTTCAATCTCATGACAGTCGAGTTATATATGATTCTTGGGTGGGGAGTCACCGAACTAGCTGCGTCATTTTCTAGCTCACCCGAGGCTTTGGATTGCATCAAATTGCCGCTTAGGGTAATACGTAAAGCTTTGACCAACTTGAACACAATAAATACTTACCGGAAAACACTAATGCCCTAGGTGATTTATGTCTTAGAATAGAGGTGCCAAGCCTTTCCAATACAACAAAATTAGCTATCCAAACAATAGTTCAGGTCTCAAATTAAGCATAGTTAAGAGCTCGGCTCTGGGAATTGGCTCAGAAGTATTTTCTTGGAGGAGCTAGCTAGTGAGATGGGGTGTACAGTCATAGTGTCACTGGCCTGTTACTTGTTTTTACCATTAGAAGGGAACCCAGTTATTGTTTCCAATAATGTACAACATTCATTTCCCATTGTACAAACGTTTTCAACACCAACTGGTTCGTCAAAAGCGTCTATTGCTCCCTTCTACTTTCAACACTTCACTGTAGTTGCCTTTGTGCTTTTTTTTCTTTGACAGGACGAATGTGTTTATTAATCCACCAGTGGCTCCACCACTAGTTGGGGGATATGGGTACTATGGAGGATGGGGTTGGTCTCCATTTTCATATTTTGCACCGGGACCCAGTGTTGCCGTCGGCGTTGGAGGTGGATTTGACACACTAGTTTTCTTCATGCTTCTTGGTGCTGGTGCTGCTGTGGTTAGGAAATTCTTTGGATCAAGAGAAGAAGACGATGATGACTACTAGTTTTTTGTGTAAACTAGGTACTGTATAGTTTGTATATTAAGTGTGGAGGTAACTTTGCATGACTTGGTGGTACTTGGTACTAAGATATTGTTGTATTGACTTTTATATATGCTAGAATCCGGTGTACGAGCAATATTGCATTTGATATTATATAGACTTCAAAAATGCTTTAAGAACATGTGATTGTATTTGGTCTAGTGATAAATATACTCTAATCATACTCAAGGTCACCAAATCCTTAGTCAAGTTTTGTTTATTTTCAAACATATATAGGGTATTTTTGTATTTTCAAGCTCTAACTCAAATGGTATGATTAGGGGTGTGCAAAAAAATCGAAAAACGGAGAAACCGACCCGAGCTAGCCCGAATTAACCCATTTTTAAGGTTTTCGGTCCTGGTTCAGTTGGATAATATGAAAACCGAAAGGGGTTGGTTCGATTGTCGGTTACAGGTGTTATAGAACCGATAAAAACCGAATCGAACTGAAAGGTATTTTAAAAAAAAGAAATGCTAAAGAAGAAATACATTAAAATCTTTTGTTTTTTTGTCAAAAGTGATTTAAGAAGGAAAAGTACCTAAATAATTAAAAACAGCCAAATATTCTATCAAAAATGATTTTAAGTCATGGCCCAATAATATAAAAATAATTTTTAAGCCACGGCCCAATAATATAAAATAGGCCTAATTGTCCAAATCTAAAACTGACAAAAACCGATTAACCGAACCGATTTCGACCGAACCGATCCCGACCGGGTTTAAGCCTTCACTAATTCCACTCGGTTGACCGCCATCTAAAACCAACTTGTCGCTTCGGTTTACGCTGAAACCGCATGGTTTGGTTGATTGAACCATGCACAGCCCTAGGTATGATTGTCCACTCAAAGTCTTCGAATAAGAGCTTGAGGGATGTAGGAAGGTAATGGAGCTTTGATAAAACCAGAGCGAAAGCAAGTCTTCGGATGTGTAGCTCGTTGGGGGCAAGCCTCAATAGAAGAGTTTTTTTCTAGCTTTGAAACAAGGGCTGAGGGCAGGAGCTATGCGGCTGGCCTGCCAACGGTAGTGGGAATTCTCTCGTTCCCTGGTCAACTGGACTGATTTGGTTCAGTTGAGGGAGCTGCATAGCATATAAGATCTAGTTCTTGCCCCGGTCTTTGTACGGATCGCCCGCTCGGCAATGCTATCTTGGGGGGCCTATCGTGAAAGGTCTTTTACTCGATGCAACTCAGGAGTTGGCATCCGAAGAAATGAAAACTCTGCCGGGGCGGGGAAAGGCCCTAATCTAAGTAAGAATTGCGTCTAGGTATCCGCTCATAGAGACGAAGGCAATTCTATCTGCACCGAACATGTAGCTTAACGAATTAGTTGCATAAAGAGAGCCATAGATAGAGGTTAACTCATACAGAAGGGTCTCGATTTTGCGCGTCATTTCAGTCGACGGGGTGCTGCGAGTTGCAGCCGATAACCGAGTAGGAGACTTCAAAATCCTTTGACAGACAGTTTGATCGGGGAGGGCTATCCCCATTTGTGTAGCCCATTACAATTTCTTAGTAAAAAATTTATGCTCTAGTCATTGATTAGAGTTAAAAAAAATAAAAAATAAAAAAATAAATTATGTATATATCTGTAATGTAAAACTAAAACCTTGATTTTAATTAATATTATAGATCAGTAACATAATGGGTGTATGATTAAAAACATATTTCTCAGTCCAGGATTTAAGCCATGAAATTTTACATGAACAATCTATTCAATACAATCATGCATTTTGCTGATAGTTTTCAGAAAATATCATTATGCACAATATGCTCTTTTACGTCTAAGAAACAAATGATTAATCAAAGTTAGGGTCGACCAGCAGCAGAATTAAAACCTAAGTCTTACAATTAAAGTTTTCAAATTCTTACCAACTCAAGTAATCATTGTGAGCTTTATCGTCTATTTCTCGCTCCAAGTTTACAAGATGAATTTACTTCCTCATATTGTAGCACCTTGTTTTTCTTCCTTGAAGATCCCTTTTCTAGCGCGAATGTTGTTTGTGAAAGAAGGAAGAGGAAATCTAAAATATTTCAAGGTTTAAGATCCGTTTGATAACAATATGAAAAATGATAAAAAAATAATTAATTTTTAAAATAGAATATAAATTGAGATGTGCAGTGGATAATGGAAATTCAAGATAAGCGTTCGACAACCTTTTACTAGTGGTGAATTTGAATAATGGGAATAGAAAGGAAAAGTGGAAAAGTCATTTTTTTTTTAACCTATTATAACTTTTCTGTATTTATTTTATTTTTAATTTTTTCAAGAAAAAAATTTCTTGCAGAAATCACAAGATTTTGTTAGAAAGTTAAGATAAAGTAATTTAATTCTTTATAAATATAACTACCAATATTATGATATTAATATATATTTTCTATTATGTTACTTATTTCTTTGAGCTGTAATTAAATTATAATTATTTTAAAATACTATTTTTTTCCTATTTTATTTTCAAACAAACCCACATAGAAAATTAATCTCTTCTCTTCTCTTTTCTTTTTTTCATTTATCTCACTTTTTTGAGAATCACTTTCTTATTTAACTTTTCCGACAATCAAACAAAACCAGGCAGGAATAAAAGAAGGGCCATTAGAGCTGACAAAAGTTAAATGTTAGGATAAGTAGTGTTTGTATAGAAATAACTTCTTCTTCTTTTTATTTATTTTTTTCATTTTTTTTTATTTAAAAAAAAATTAAGGATGCATATGTATAATCAGTCCTTGTAATGGAGAGGATGCATATGTATGTAAATGGGAGTTTTTATTTAAACCCATTTTCTATCTAAATTAAACTACTATTTAGGGGTGTACATAATCTAATCAAATTCGTTTAAATCGACCGATCCAATCCAATTTTGATTGGATTCGGTTAAGCTAACGGATTGGATTGGCTTGCATTTTAGAAAACGAACTATACATTTGACCGGTTTGGTTATCACATTGACGAAATCAATATCAAACTGATTCAATCAAATTTCAATTTAAAATGACAATTATCCTTATGTAATTGGTTATTATTATACACTAAGTTATTAATATAGATTGCGTTACACTATTATTGCTACAAATATAAAAGAACTTAATAAGTAAATACTAATTTAATTCTCTTCTATTTTACTAATCAATTAGACTTTAATATATAATGACTTAATGTAGATTTTTATTTTAGTAATGAAAGAAACTTTTTATTTATATTTTCTGATCATTGTGGAGTTGATTAGATTCATTTCGCATGTTATTGAAACTTAAATAATTCTTAAACAAAAGATATTGGTTTCGAATCAATCTAATCCAATGTCAAATTGAATCAGATTGGATTGAATTAGATTCTAAAATATAAAATCATGTTGGATTAGATTAGTTAGTGAATTGTAATAAATATATTGATATCTAACCAATACGCACCCCTACCACTATTTATTTCATTTATTTACTTTTTTTTAAAAAAATGTCTAGGAGTCTCAGTTGGTAGAGAAATCCATCCATATTTTCATTATACTAACACCCGAGTGTAAAATTTATGCTTGCGGAAAAAAGTAATTGTTCAATATTATTTCGATGCCCCTTCAATTCAAATGTCAAGCTGATATGCCACAGCCACATCAGCAAAGTAAACATTAAAAAACTTCGTTCAAAGAAGAATAAGATGTAATCGAGCTAGTCTTGGCGACTCCGAGGCTTAAAATTTAGAAAAAAGGTAGTTTTCTAAGGGGCTACACTACCGTTTTGTCTTGAGTTAAGGATGGTAAAGAGGTCCAACCTGACATAATTTTTGACGCGATTCAGTTTTGATGGGACATTTTTTTTAAGACCTGGACAATTTGGGTTTTATAATACGAATCGGAATGTAGTTGGATCTAAAAGTGTTCACGGTCTAGTTAACTAGATTGTTGACTTATAATATAGACCAAACTAATTATATCAATCATCTTATTTTTTGGATTAGACTAGACTGAAAGACCAACCAAGACCGGACAAGTTTGAATGGCTGGTTTAATCAGCCTGTGCTTTTAAATTGGGCCTATTTTTTGGCTTGCGGGATAATTCTAAACAATATCCCTATTTTAAACAATAGGCCTACTTTTTTTAACCCAAAACCCATTTTTACACATATAAGTATATATATATATATATAAAATTATCCGGTTCGGTTTTAAAGGTTTTTTTTTTAACAAGACCAAAACTGGACCGATCTAGTTCAATCTTCTAAAAATTAGATCTGATCGAACAGTTGTACATGTAAAGCTCGAAAAAACCCTATTAATCGGTTCGATCTGGTCGGTCTGATTCGATTTCTGCACACTCTTAGTCGGGTTTGCTTAAATTTAACTTATTTGACCCGACTTGACCCAAGTACAATATTGTCAACTTGTTTCCCACCTGAACCAAGTACATTATTTTTTTTATTTAAATACACTTCTAGTATCATATCATTATAAGGGGCGAGTTCAAGTTTTCCAAAATGCAAAAATAGCATTGGGTTGGACCCAGGTAGGGTCTATTTATAGGCGAGTTGGGTTTGGCTAAACCTGATGCATTGCCATCTCTACTCAGGGTTTGCCTCTCGCAAAGATCCATTTAAATAGAAGATAATGTCAAAATCTGAGCCATCATTTTTCAAACCACTCGTTTAGAATTTTTCGATTCTCCCCTGGAGTCATTTCCATTCCCTCCAGAGGAGCAGGATCCCCAGGTATTGTTAGCCAAAAACCACGGAAATTAACAATTTAAACAAATATAAACAATAGAAGACCGAGTCTCGTGTATCACACGATCTCCTTAAAACAATTACGCCGCCTCCCGCGGTACTTTTGAGGTTTGTTACGGCGTTTGTCTCCCAGGATGAAACGGTAAAGAGTGTCTACCTTTAGCACTTTGGTGTCACTCACAAAACGAACTTAAATTGTGTATGAACTTGATCACCACCAAATACAAAACCTATTCTAGAGAGCAAGAGAGAATAAAGTGAATAGAGGTGTGTGTAGACTTGTGTGGAATGAAGTCTCAAAGCCTTCAATTTATACAAGGGGGAGGAGCCTTTGTATTAATTCATGCATTAATCAAAAACCGTTTTTTAGTGTTAATTACAATAATTAAACAAAACCGTTTTTAAGAATTAATACAAATTAATACAAACGTTTTTTTTTAATTTAAAATTTTGAATTCAAATTAAATCTCTTAATAAAGAGTAATTAAAATAGGTGACATTAAGGAAAATAAATGAACTAGAAAAACTCTAAGTGTAAAACATAATCCCGCGCTGTTGGCCATTTTCGCACACAAGCCAAGCCTGTGTCAAGCCAAATTCGGTCTGTGATTTGCACTCCCCTGCACCCGGGTGCACGAAAGAGAGCCTTATATTTCTTAGAAGCTTATGAGCTAGTGAAAGGTTATCCTTTATAAACTCATAAAAGTTTTTCCAAAATTCCAATGTGGGACTAACATTTCCCACTTTATTTTCCATCTCAAGTAGCTTACTTTGGGTAACAATTTCTCATTCACCCCAAATCCGTTTTGAGCAAACAAATACACGATCTCGATGTACTCACGGAGGAGAACACGAATCTATAATTTTCTTTCACATCCGAGTGTGAAACCCCATTTAAAATTACCCTCAAAAAAGCATCAAAACTAATTTTTTCCAACAGGTAAGTCTAACTTCCCTGGCTCCCATTAAATGAATATATAAATGACTTTTTAACTAAAATTTTGCAAGAACATTTCCGCCAAGTTTAATGAAAAAAATTTATCTGTTTACCCCTCCAAATGGAGGGCCATCCTCGTTAGAGCGGGCTGATCTGTCAGTTTTAAAAGAAGCTAGTGAAATATTTTCTATGTATGACTTGACAGTAAATTACAAAACTGTTGTTACATGGAAATTTTCATCAGTCTACCAATTGGACAGATGCAATGACAGGTATTTTCTCTCTTAACTTCTGTGAGAGAGCGACACGCACCGTCATTACCTCGGATGCTGGACCACTGAGCCGTACCGTCACAACGTAGTTATTGATCGCAACAAACTCGAGCACGCCACCACCCGTACCCACCAGGTATGGTCTAATCTCCTCCAGAACCTGAAATATATACATGTATGTAAATATGTGTGTACAAGAAGAGATGTATTAGTAAACACCACTTGCATTGCTCTTTCTTAGTTAATGCATATTGTTAGGATTTTTTTGATACAAACATAAGAAAAGACAGCATTAAAACATAAATTATTCCTATTGTATGTTCGTAGTTCCTACAAGAGCAATGCCATACTTACCGGCTTCATTAACCAGACAATCATTCATGATGTATTGGTGAGTTGTACTTTCTCATAATGTACAATTCATTAATGCATCCGGTCTGATTATCTGGTTAATGTAGCCGATAAGAAGGTCATTTCCTTCTTAAAAGAACAATGCCACTAACGAGTTTCATTTACCGGATAACTATACCGGATGCATTGGTGGGTTGTACATCTCAGAATGTACCACTCACCTATGCATCCCGTATGATTATAGGGGTGGAGTTACTAAACAGTGAAGGTGCAATTGCATCCCGAAGCACAATCCCCCTCCGCCCCCTCCGTTTATTTGTTTTAAAAAAAATTATACTAATGTTAGCACTAAACTTTTTAAATGGAGCAAATTTTAACTTTAATATCTCTTTTCCACACTAGAGAGGGACAGTTTATGATGGGAGCATAGGTAAAGAGGGAACAACAATCTTCTTCCCTGAAATGATTTTAATTCCACAGAATTGGTGCACACAAGAAAATATTCAAAAAATTCAACACCTTAGGAAGAAGGCAATTTCTAAATTACACGAATGATGAGAATATTATGCAAAGCCAAGTTGTAATATAAAAGATTTATGCAATCAAAACACTACTAAAGATAAAAAAGAAACAAGCAATTTTAAGAATTTTCGATGAGAAATAAGTGTATGAAATATGCCACCACTGTTTTTCATCACCAATTTTCGTTCTGCAACACCACCTGTACTACTTACTAAAGATGAAGTATGATTATTCTAAACATACTGATGCTGATGAGAAGAATATCTGGAGTGCCCTCAAACAACTAAATCAATAAATAAGATATTCGTCTGTCTAACCTTTTCGACATTCTCTTCATTCAAGTCAAGGCCAGTCTCAGTATCGATGAGTTGCTCGACATCTAGAATTTCAGGGATTTTATCTCGGAGGCGGGTTTCAATTCCCATTTTGAGGGTCCGGGTTGAACTTGGACAGGACCCACATGCTCCTTGAAGCTTTAGTACCACTACAAGACCATCAATCTCGTGTAGAGCCACATTCCCTCCATCCGCCATCAGCCCTGGCCTCACTTCATCCAACACCATCTCAACGCTTTCCTCCGTTAACGGAAGTACACACCTTGGTGTAATCACGGCAGCTTCACATATAAAAATTAAAATGGGTAAGTGTAAATTAATTACAAGATAATACACTCAATTCAAAACAAAGATGATGATAATTTGTTTTATGGGAGCGAATTGGTGCCTGTAACATTTTTAATGGACGAAAATGAGCTAAGCTTATAGTAATAACCCATACAGGGCCAGTCTTGAGGTTGTGCAGAGTGGGTGACCACACAGGATCCTTTGATGCAATAACAATTTTAACAACTTATGCAAAGGGTGGTAGTATTGGCAAAGCAATGTACAACATTACAAGTATACGATACAACTTCTCAAAGCAATACTATGATTTGGCAAAGGCATAATTGCTTTGCCAGTAGGGGTACCCATGCAAATAGCCCGTTATTGTGAAGATTGTATCAGAGTAAAGCCCGGAAATATTTTGGTTATGCAAAGAGTCTCCCCTGTTTCGATTTTTGTGCAGGCCCTTTTATATCCCCAGTCCTGCCCAAGTGCCCATGTATCATTTGCAATGGTAACTCTTTTCTGCAGAAAGAAAAAGCAGAAAAACACATGTACAATTGATATCTTATGTTTTCTGTGCCCTCTACTTCACTGAATAGCGTGTTAACACATGTACATCTACAAAATTGAGACCAAAAACATAAGAGACCAACCAAAAGATGCCAGGCATCAAATCAGAAAACTAAAAAACTTCCTATGGTGTGCATTGGCCGAATCACATAAAAAAGCCACTGTTCCTTGGGAAACTATCACTCTTTGAAAAAATGAAGGCTGCCTAAGGCTTAAAAATCCAATGGATGTGAACTTTGCTCGTTTGATGAAACACATTTTGAATATATGTCATGGGTGCAAATGCGGAACTTCAGGATTCTTTAGGAATTCTAGAAATATCCGACATGCAATCAGACCTAATCAACAAATTGAATATATGTCATGGGTACAAATGCGGAACTGCAAGAGAATCGACACTGTTTTGGGTGCCATCCAAGTGTATTGACCCTTTCAGAAATCTATACTCCGTAGTTCAATATCCCGTTTCGTTCAACCACACTTTTATTTTATTTTTTTAAGTATTTATAAATTTATTCCACAATTCTTATCTCATTTCCTACACTTACTCAGAAACCAAATAGAGTATGATTCTCAATTCCTACACTTTCTCAGCATGTGTTGTGGGCGCCCGACCCTGCGAGGTGAGCCTCCCCACCATGAACCGCGCGGCTCATGTGTTGGCCCCATGAGACTGTGATGAGTTGTGGGGCTCATCTCCTGAAGGGCCATGACCGAGAGGCTCATGCCCTGAAACCTGCCCTTTTCCGGAAATCTCCAGAAAGCTATCCGGTGACTCTATGATTCACTTGAACAATCTAGATGGCTAAGTGAGCGTGAATGGCATGATCAGTTTCGGAAGTTCCAGAAGTGAATTCTATTTCAGTTAAGTGCCTCGCCAACAAGACAGTCACCAGACAAAGAAAGGTCACGGAATGAGACATCTATACTAGCTGCTTTTTAATATAGAAGGTAGTTCCGCTACTTAAATCAATTAACAAGAATTTGATACAGTTTCTCCAAGTAACTTTGGTCCCAGCTTACTCATTGAAAAATCACGACTTCGTGCTGCCTTTCTTACAGTTTGATAATTAAGTATGTCTCCTTCATTCAACGAATTTAATAATTAAAGGTACCTTAGACATCTTGAATTCACACCAAATTCAACTGTCACATCTTCCACTTCTTTATCGTATAACTAGTCACTGAAAAAACGCATGATGCATTGCGTGTGCATTATCTTTTTTATGCACTCGCATTTCTAATTTAAAATGAGAAATATTTACTAGATAAAGAAGTGGCTTAATGGTAAGATAATTCTGTTTCCAACCTATTGGTCAAGAGGTTCTAGTCTCACTAAATGTCTCTGGTATATATGGACCATCCTACGTGGACCGGACCTTTAGCCATGGTTTTCCATCGCTAAATGTATCTCCAAATGTGTTGAAGAGACGAAAACTGTCACTAAAAGTCCAATTTGTATTTCACATAATCTACATATATACACATGCCTATATGTAGTAGACTATTTTTCTTCACTTATAATTCCTCAACAAACAAGGGGCAAGGGTTTATGAATCCAGAAACTATATAAGCGATAAAAGATTGTGGGATTGAGAATTCAAGATGCTTTTGCAAGGATGAATAATGTCTTTGGCATAGATTACAACTAGTTTTCTGAGTGGTGCAATATACGTTTTGGTATTATTTTTTTTTCAAATTAGAAAAAGTTAGTGTAGTTTTAAGGTCATTTTTTTCCCAAATTAAAAATGGCCAAAATTTACTGATATTGTATATACTTTTGATTATTAGAGGAAACTTTTTTAACTAAATTTTAAGTTTTCAAAAGTAGGGGGAATTTACCCCCTATCCTTCCATTCGTAGTAGAATGAGCTCAACTGAACCAAAATTTACAATATTTGTTTCATTGATTACGTTGTAAAAATAAGGACTATTAATTGGATACATTCAAAAAAATTAACACATTCGTAATTTGGGACAACAGGAAGTAAGGGTCCATTTGTTTTTTTAGCATCTGGTCGCTGAACAGTGTACACTTTTGCTGAACACAGTGTGTTGAACTCTCTGAAAGGTTAATGGTGAACGGAAGCTCTGAAAAGTATTTTTTTGTCTTTAAATGCTGAATAGGTGATGTTTTATCCCAATGCAGGAAAATAATATGGGCACGCTTAGAATAAAATTTCATTAATGTTAAATCAAGTATCTTAATGTTGAATGCTGAATGGAAGCCCATTCAACACTAAGAGTCCGTTTGATAACAAGATCTAAAATGATAAGAAAAATAATTTATTTGTGTGAGAAGTTGGAAAATAAGTAAATGACGTGGTCAAATTATCTCCACTTCTTATGAATAGATATAGATGTCCTCCATCCCTCTTGAACTCCGGTGGGGGCTTTACCGACCAGGCTAGTCCACTCGATTCAGTTTTCCATATTACCAAATGGAGCCTAATTGTTTTGAGATTCTGCTTTTCTAGTTTAGGTTCTTAATATTTTTTTCTAGTGAGCAAACAAATGAATAAGAAGAAGATAAGCTTTGAATTCGGCAGTAGCATGTTTGAGAGAAAATTACCCGAAAAACGTCTTCCATGGGGGTGAGTGGAATTGAAGCCGAGCAAGTGCCTTGTATGAAATTGTCCTCTCAGAAATGACTTCTCTTTTAACAAACAAATCCTTCTATCTGAATTGGGATTCTATGTGTATATATATATATAACAGAAGGAAAAAGAGATGGATCAGTTATTAATTTCACTTTACCTCAATTCCATATCCAAGTAAACAAGCAATACTAGAAATTTACATGAGCATTCGACGCGCAGGATAAAATGACAAAATTAGATAAAATTATTCAATCTAATGTTTGGTGTGGGTCAAGAAGAGGTTAGATTATTTATCCCACAAAATCTCTTTATCCCATCCGGTGATGGATTAAACAATCCAACTTGGGAGGTAAATGATTTTATCATGTCCAGATAAGATTAAAGAATGTTATCCGACACCTCAAATGAATGCTAATGGATAAAAGATTGTCAACATAAGAAATAAACAGATCGTGGAGTTGAAATTGCGATATACTTTTCCGTGAATAGGAAAACCGTTTTGAATCTTCAAAATGCAGAACCCCAGTGATACAAGGCTGCTACTGCGTGTGTAAACTTAGTGTTCCAAGGTCAACTACTGTTGTCTAAATAATGTTTGGCCACCAACAGTCACACACCGCGACAGCGGAATTGGTAGAGATGCTTGAAAGCTAACTCGGACACCGGGTAACCCTCAAACCAAAAATAAATGATTGAATAGTTTATATTACAAGATATATATATATATATATATAGAGAGAGAGAGAGAGAGAGAGAGAGAGAGAATTAGTACCTTGAGCAGGGATGTTGTTGTAGAGGAGGATGATTTTTTAGAAGAGCAAATAAATGATGATGAAGAAGTCTGTGCTATGAATGCACCCATTTTGTGATTTTGTTATTAATTTCTTCTAATCGGTCCAATCAACAAAAAAGTGTGCTCCATAGCTGCAACTATTTCCCCACTCTACTCTGTGTTTCTGTTTGTGTGCTATATTTAGTTTTCTTATTTTTCTTTCTTGGTTGAGGAGGGAATGTTTGATTGGTTAGTTGGTTGATCAGTTGATGAGTAGATTTAAAGTAGTGATGATATATGATAGAAGGGACTCCCACAGGCATGTGGCTGAAAACCATGGCCTCAAAGCAGCCACGTCAAGGATCACTCCTTAAATTAAATTTTTCTTTTTCTTTTTTTATTTTTTCTTCACTTGCAACTTAATAGCAATTTTAACTTTTTTATCTTATTTCAAATTTAGACATTTAAAAAAAAAAAAAGTCCGTTTTCTTCGTTTTTTAAAATTAAAGTTTATGTAAAACGGTTGTATAAACTACACTTATATTTTATAATGTTATATCAACTTTCTCACTTTATTTTATTAATAAAATTGAAAAATGTAATAATTTCAAATGTTAAGTATTTATTTTAATAAAACCTATATATTTGAAATATATTTATTAATACATGTAAATCAAGATTCATTGTGATTATAAAATTATTTATAAAAAAGAAATATCGAATCATATATATTTTTTTCAAGCATTAAATGGCATCGAACATATGTATCAATATTTTATTGGTTCTTTCAAATTTTAAACAAAAACATAAAAAGCACTATCGAATCATATTTTTTTTTCAAGATTCAAGTTTTGTTTAAAAAGTGATTCACATATATAATTTACCCATCTTTTTATACACAATGGTCGGAAATGCTCTAAGCTTACACCGTGCGTGTTGCAGCTCTATTTCTTTACACCTGTATTATATAATTTAAAATAAAAAAATTACAATAAATATTGTGGTTGATTTTATTTGATAAAATTTTGCCTAATCAAAATGCCTAGAGTTCAAAACACGACTTACATTTTTAATAAAGAAATTACAATGGTAGGGAGAAAATTCGAAACCATTAACTTAGGATCATATTTACCCTTAATAGTCGGGGAGCTTCTTGACTCTATTAGAACATTATAAAAATAACTTGTAAATTATATGTGTCAATTCATTTTAATAATAAAAAGATAAAATTAAGGGCTTTTTTTTTTATAAAGGACAAATCTCTCATTCACTTTCTAACCAAGAACACTTTTTTGTGCATATATTCGGAGGACAACTTTAATAACAAGAAAAAAAATGATAATTAACTAATTAAAAATAAAATTATTTTTAATTTTCAGAATTACCTTTTGAAAAAGAAATGGTAAACTAAAAAACAAAAAATACTATAAATAAATAGATATTAAATATAATAAACATGCACATAATTCAAAAATTAAATATTCCAATCAATCCTATCCAAAAGTAAAAAATAAGATAATGAAATTTTTTAACTTAACTACTAACAAATGGAAGTCCATAATATATATGATGAAAAGAGAACTTTTTTAACAGACATTTTGGCAACAACAATATAAATTACTTTAATGGAGTATCCTATGCAAACAACAAAGAAAAAGGAAGAGAGCCTCTCTAAGAAAATATCTAATGCGCTTGTCAATTCTTTCAATCAGTTTCTTATTACCATACTCCAGTTTAAGCATTTGTCTAGCGCATCTCAGTGCAAAGAAAAAAAGGACTTAAATCTTTATTGGGTAACTATAAAGCATCTAAATATTAATTAACAATAGAAAACCAAGAAAAAGAGAAGAGGCTCGGCAAGAAGAACACACAAAAAAAATAACTTGTGCTCTTTTTATTGAGAACTGTGCACGGCTATCAAAGATAGAGAAAAAAAGAAAGAAAATTGCGGTTGTGCTCCCTGATTGCCATGGCTCATGCCTTCCTTTATAATTGATAAATAGCTTTTTGGGCTTTGTTTCCAAGTGGCTGCTACGCTTTGGTGGCTTGTACATTGGTCCAGACTTGGCCCATTTATGTACAAGGCTGGTTGGCCCATTTGGGCTGAGCTTGAAAACTTTAATAGCTTAGCCCATTAGACAATGGCCGGTAAAGTGTGAGATGCCTCGTTTGGGCTAAGCTCGAAGATTTTAGACAACGGCTGCTGACTATGCTGGGTTTATTGCACTATGCCAGAAATGTATGTTACTGCTAAGTTTTGAACCTAAGTCTATCGTGTAAATACCCAATGCATTAAACAATTAAGCTACATAATTCTTGTTGTAATTTTATCATTCTTTTTTTCTTTTAAACCCAGAATGTTAGTCCTCTATTTATTCAACCAAGTTTTTTTCGCCATAACTTGTTCGTTTTAATTCCGAATTACTCCATTTAAAAGCCATTTTTCTCTACTTAATTTTAAGCACTTGAAAAATACTAAAAACACAACAAATATAAAAATATATACTTTTCAAAGTATAAATTAGTGGGTTACAAGAATGAAGGCCAAGTCAAAAAGACATAAAAAATTATTATATTTTATATTTGTCTACCAAAAAATTAAAAATAAAAATGTAACTTAAAATGTCTTCCATAAAATTGAAAAAAAAATGTAACTTAATATATTTTGCATAACATTGAAAAAAATGCAATTAATATGTAAGATAGTAAATTGAAAAGATGCAGTTTAATATATCTACCAGAAATTTAATTAAAAGAATGTAACTTAATATGTTTAATTGCTATTATAGGAGAATTGTGCCTCACACATATTTGCAATTTTGATCTCATATTATGTCTTGTTAGTTTAAGATATTTACATTCTTTGACTTTTTTTGAATAATTCTTACGTTATCTTCTTGTGATATATATATTTTAATTAATTTGAATATATTTTTTATTAATTTAATTTTGAATTTAATAATATATTTACTTTTCTTGTATTTATATTTAAGAAGGGTAATATTGAAATTCAACTTAACTAATTGAAATAATAAAGTAATTAATATTTTATCATTGACCAAAAAAGATTGTCATTCATTACAAAAGTTGTCGTTTAAACTAATCTCTAAAAATATGGTCCTTTATTCTAAGGACATGCCTATAAATATCCTTTATAATATTTTCGAAAAAAATTAACACCTAAAAAACAACTTCAATGGTACTTCTTCTTCTTCTTCTTCTTCTTCTTCTTCTTCTTCTTCTACTACTACTACTACTACTACTACTACTACTATTTACAATAATGTATTCTCAAAATTTTGGATTATTTTCTAATAACAATTTCTTTTGTTAACTATGCCTAAAATCTCAATAATTTTGTACAAGTCCAATTTCAAAATTTTCAAAATATTTTCACTAATCAAGCACTAACTATTAATTCTAATTCACAACAAGAACGCCTCTAGATGTTCATTGAACATAGTTGCTAGTGTTAACTAGATTGGATTGTTGCTGGTATTAACTAGATTGGATTTGTGAAAACTAACTTTCCTAAAGTAACTAAAGCCAAAGGATTTTCAGCAACTCCTCCAATTGGGGGTTTTTGGAAAATAAAATAAAATAAAAATTAATTAATAACAAAACCTTTGGTTTAACATATTATAAGAACATTATATAACTTTAAACTTTCAGTCAGTAATGAGCTAATATTTTATACGAAAGCTGGATTACACTTATATTAATATTTTAATTAACACCGAAAAAAAAATTAGATTAAAATACAACCCACTTCGAGCCCCAAGAAGTCCACCCTTGAATAGAACTAAACCAAACATTTCACCTCCACAATCAAAAATAATGAGATCACACGGGGAGACAGTACATAGATGATGTGATCCAACCTAGCCTCTTTAGCCAAGAAATTAACCTTTTGTTCTTGCGTATTCTCACGACCAGCTGGCTGAAGAATTTAAGTAGTTTTAATTATTTATTTTATATTTCTTAAAACTCAAGGATTATTATTATTTAGAGTATTTCCTTGTTAGGAATGTATTGGGCTTATTTTAGATTGTTTATTAGTTTCCTTATTGCATTAGGAATATTATAGGAGTTATTATTTTCCTTTTCTAAGTAGGAAATTGTTTCCTTTTTGAATTATGATTAAGGCTTTGTTTACTCCTATTTAAAGGAGGCACATTATTGTTTTATTATTAAAAAGAGTTTTGATGATTAATTAAATTGAGAGTTTTCTCTTTATGTTCTCTAAGAGCATGTTGAACATGTTGAATTGAATTAATTCAATTGTTCTTGACTTATCAATTTAGCAACCATACTAGATTGTGGCGTCATTCATTATACTGAGATTTGCACTTCTTTAAGCGTTGGGTTGAGGTTTTCGCCTACCATCTTTCGACGTATTCCAAGGTTCTTGCTACGTTTGTAGTTCAAGGGTTGAGGATCCATTAGCCTGGCTAGAAAAGACGATCCGGGTTCGCGTCATTAATGTTGAAAGTCAAGATTTATTATAGAACCCTAGAAATTCATATATTATTCTACTATTGGGTTTAATTGTGAATTCGCTGCATTAAATTCTTAAGCTTGCATAATCATTATTTCATCCATATAATGGGATTTTGATCTTGAGAGTCGTTCTTAAATTCAAGTGTGTTGGGAATTCTAGATATCTATAGGAACTTTGAATTGCTTTATCAACTAGAACTTACTGCTTGATTGTTCCTTAAAATTCTATTTTGCATACTCTAGCAATTCTAGAAATTCGTTTGGCTCATTAATATTGCTAGAATTTGGTTTCTTTAGTCCTCATTATTACATTGTGAAGGCGCTCAATCTAATTGTTGAGTGTGCGATTGGTTATTGGAGACTTGTGATATATTCATATTATTTAACTTGTTTTGGAGTTCCAAAGAGAAAATTGTGACTATATCAATATTTTTGAGTGACAAACACGAGCGATAGAATTATAGTGACATATGTTTGAGCAAAACACGAAAGGGAATATTGTGAGAATTATCTTTATTACACTAATCCTTGTTTTGTAGCAAGTATGTCTTTTTTAAATTTTGAATATGGAGAAAGGTGGCTTCAAGAAGAGATTAAACACGATAGTGCTCGATTAACGCAATTAGAGATTGAACGGCGCATGCGGTTGAATAAAGCTCCTAAAGAGAAATTGAAAGGCCAGCCTCGTAAAGTTAAATTTGAAGATGAATGGGATTCAGGTGTTACTAATAGAAGACATGGTGATAAGATTGGAAAAAGTCGGGTTCGAGACAAGAATATGGGTAGTAGCAAGAAGACGGTTTCTTTGTTTGATGATGAATTTATTCGTAGGTTTGAGCAGATGTTTGCCGAAGCCTATGAGCAGTCTAAGAAGAGGGGAAGCCTCAAAGTCTGAATACATCTTTTGGAGAACCAAATCAATTGAAAGAATAAGAGAAATAAGCCATATCTAATCCGCCATTGGAGAATAAGCCGAAAACTGATGAGATTGACGAAATTAAAGTGACGGCTGAAAGAGGCGAGTTGTGGGTTGAAGGTAGTAGTTCCAAACTTGCAAGAAGAAGCAGATGAATAAGTTCTAGTGCAAGTTAAAGAACCACAAGCGCAAGTACTTCCAGCCATAGGTGTTTATGAGAATAAGTTCTTTGCAAAGCCAAGAGATGATGTTCCAGCTGAGTTGAAGATTGACAATGTTGAGCATATTGATTTCATTGGAGTGGATCGCTTTGATGTCCATCCACACTTTATGTTGTTAGATTTCTTCAACAAGTTGCGGAGGATCGCATTGCAGTATGGTTTGAACGTCGAGAAGTTTTGCCTTGCAAGGAGGATTAAGTGTCAAAAATATTTGAAATATTTGTTTTCATGGCAGGGACGAACATAATTATCTTATGTTGAGTTCCGACGGAGGAATGGAAAGTATTCAAAATATATGTTCTATTGCATGGAAGATTCCAAGTTCCAAAGCAGCGTCCGAATGTCGAAGTTGTTAAAGACTGGCTGAATTGAAGAATGGGTAGACTAGATTCGAGGACGAATTTTCTTGAAGAAGAGGGAAATGATGTGATCCAACCTAGCCTCTTTCGCCAAGAAATTAACCTTATGTTCTTGCGTATTCTCACGACCAGCTGGCTGAAGAATTTAATTAGTTTTAATTATTTATTTTATATTCTTAAAGCCCAAGGATTATTATTATTTAGAGTATTTCCTTGTTAAGAGTGTATTAGGCTTATTTTAGATTGTTTATTAGTTTCCTTATTGCATTAGGAATATTATAGGAGTTATTATTTTCCTTTTCTAAGTAGGAAATTGTTTCCTTTTTGAATTATGATTAAGGCTTTGTTTACTCCTATTTAAAGGAGGCACATTATTGTTTTATTATTAAAAAGTGTTTTGATGATTACTTAAATTGAGAGTTTTCTCTTTGTGTTCTCTAAGAGCATGTTGAACATGTTGAATTGATTAATTCAATTGTTCTTGACTTATCAATCTAGCAACCACACTAGATTGTGGCATCATTCATTATACCGAGGTTCGCGCTTCTTTAAGCGTTGGGTTGAAGTTTCTACCTTCCATCTTTCGAGGTATTCCAAAGTTCTTGTTATGTTCGTAGTTCAAGGGTTGAAGATCCATTAGCCTGGCTAGAAAAGACGATCCGGGTTCGCGTCAATAGGTTTTGCAGGGATTGAAAAAGAGGAAAGATATTCATAACATAAACATTGACGGTGCTGCTCCAACCTGCACCGATTCATTCATTCATCCCCATTAAAATACAACTAGAGTAAACCTTATAAACCACCAATAAACTATTGAGATCGTTATAAAATGCCCGTTTATTGGCATTCGTATAAAATGCTGGTCACTCAACTTTAAATCGTTCCATCGAACGCACAAAACTTAATATTATCATTGACAAAACTTAATATTATCATTGTTATGTTCCATCCAAATTGATCGTTAGTGACAAATCACATGACCATTTTCAGGAGTAATTTTGTAAACTCAATAAAAATCATTTTGGCGAGGCCTTAAGACTGCATTTAACACATTAAAATGGAGAATTTAATTGTATTATTTAATTCCTTCTCCTATCTGGATATGATAAAACAATCCCACCTTCTACGTGGGATTCATTAATCCTTCCTTGGTGATAACAAGCTTTAGTGGAATAAATAATCCGCCTCAATATCTAATATTGATGAACACTAAACATAGGATAAGATAAAACTATCATATCCTGCACTCGTATCCTGTACATCAAACATGACCTAAGATTTTAACCCCTCATATTCAAATTTCATTCTAAGCTGAACTATGTTCTAGATAACATAGTTCTAACTGAATAACTACTTTCAATGATCCCAAACTAACCTATTTTAGTTTCCAAAATATCCTTGACTAATTTCCTAATTCAACATCCAAAAAAATTAGAGTGGAATCTTAAGACCTATCTAGACTACACAAACTTCTACTTTAAGGGGGGAATAACCCATAACTATAGCCCAACCTAGCCCAGCCCAGCCCATTTTTTGCCTGCAAACTCCTACACAGTTCAAAATTTACCACTAACTCATTTTCACCCATCTCTTATGAAATATCCCTAAATATTTCTCTTATTTACACCTGGTATCACTCCTCAACAAATAGTCGCTTTTCAAAAAAACTCATCACTCTCCCCACCGCCTCGCCACTACCGCCATTTTCAGAGCCCACGATTCATAACGAAGCTCTCTCACCCTATTAAACATGAAAACACATCATCTTTGTCATCTCTTTTGCTCATTCTATCTATGTTAGTTTAACTCTCACACTCTCTCTCGTTCTACTTTTATCGTGTTATATTTCATACATTTTTGTTGGAGTACGTTAATATCAATCAAAAACTGATTTTCATAAGTAAGAAGATTATTGAACTATTTATTTGTTGAAAGAATGGTGCAATTCTGAGTAAATTTTAAAATTTAGGATTTCAAAAAATAAATTGAACCCTATATATCTGTTTATATGTGTAATCTTTACGTAGTTGAAAAAAGTTTGAAAACACAAATTATTGTCCAGTCATCCTAATAACCAACACTAGTAATGTCAAAAAATAATATAGGTGTATGATGGATTACTGCTCCCCACGAATCATGGTTACTGTGGATTCGTTGCATAAATAATGTAGGCTTATTGTATACTACTGAGTTGTAATCTTGATTACTGACCCTAGTAATCAGGATTGCTGTCTCCAATAATCAGAGTTATTTGTCAGTAATCCTGATTACTTATAATTTTGCTTGTCCCCTTAGCAAACATATTTATTTTGCTGAAAACCAATTTTGAGTATGTTAATGAAATTTGTTTATCTTTACGATGGATTAAGTGGTAGAAAATATATTCTTTAATAACGAAATATTATAGGCTTAACGTGGATTACTGACCCCACTAATTTTATGCCATACTAAACACTAATAATATGGAGTATTGACATGTAATCATGACTACTGCCCCCGTAATCTAACTTATTGTCATGTAATTAGGATTACTGCCCCACCCCCGCGTAATCTAGCTTACCGTCATGTGATGATGATTACAGCCCCCAGTAATCAGGATTACTTGCACCTAGCTAGGTGCCCCCTGAAAATTGACTTACCGTCATGTAATCAGGATTACTAGTGGGAATCCGAACCTCCTACTCTCGAGAAGAATCCTCGTTCTCGATTTTCTTTTGTTTTAAAAGTGAAAACTTGTTTTATAGAGTCGCCAGTTTATTTTACAAGAAAATAAATAAAAGATCGTACAACAGAAATTTGAAAAACAAACTATCTTTCATACGTTTGAAACCAGAGTTTAAAATATACTTTGCCAGGGTTAGAAAACTACGTTACGAATTGGGAAAGTGTTAGCCACCCAATTCGCCATTTCGGTCTCTTAATGGATCATGTATTTAATTCATATTTTAGACATCTTGCAAGTAGTTTGAATAGTTTTCAGAATTGTCCTTTCCGGATAAATTTAGTTTGAAATCATATTTTGAAATCAGACTCGAGTTTTGTGAGTGCCTACGTATTCATTCATAGAATGAAATCAGAGTCTCATAGTTTCATTCTTTTGGAAACTGTTTTCGTATTTTTGTTTTGTTTTGAAAACGTGTCAAAACAGGCTTTTAGATTTCTTGTAAAATTTAGAAAGGACTAGTTTTGAAAACAGTAGACTTCTTTGCAAGTTATCTAACTTTCTGTATTAAAAACTTGTATTTAAATGCAGTATTAAAATTCATGAGATTTGTAGAAAAATATACCTGATGCGCTTGAAGAAGAAATGAGAACCTTGCCTTGATTGCTCATTTCTCTCTCTAGAACTTTCTCTCTCTAGACTTTCTTTCTCTAAAACTTTCTCTCACTAATTTTTTCTCTCTAACTTTCTCTCTCTAGAAATTCTTTAGAAGAGAAGCCTCTCTAATAATTTTGACAGAATTTCACTTTACTAAAAACATTAGTGAGTGTTGATTCTTCCAAATGAGAAGCCCAAGGATCCTATTTATAGCAAAATTTTCTCCAAAAACGCTCCAAAAGAAGCCAACCGCAGGGGGTAACCACAGGGGGTATGGCTAGGGCTTGCGGTTGGGGCGTACGGTTGGGGGCTGCGGTTGGTACATGCGGCTGAGGCGTGCGGTTGGGGGCTGCGGCTAGGTGCCAACCGTATGGTTGGAGGGCTGCGGCTGGCTCTCTAAAAATGCACAAAAATACCAAAAAAAACACAAAATTTTTAACGGGCGCTGCCCCACGACCTGACTGGGCAGTTCGATCCCCGTCCTAGTAAGCGAAGAGGTAACAAAGGTCATATCAGACTCCTGGCTGATCCGAAATTGGAGTCTTTCCTAACAGTCTTCTATATGCATGATGACTCAGGGTAAAATGCAAGATGCTCGTTTTATGAGACAACCAATATTCGCACGAGAGTCGTGAATTGGGGTGTTCATTACTACCCCCGGTAATCTAGCTTACCGTCATGTGATGATGATTACAGCCCCTAATAATCAGGATTACTTGCAACTAGCCAGGATTACTCATCCCCGTAATCCTGATTATAGCTGTTAATCAATATTACTGCTATCAGTAATCCAACTGCCTATGCAGCTTCTTTCCTTACTAAAATAATTTATTTTGTTGAAAAACAGAATGGTACCAAAACATGATTCTAAAAGAACCTCCTCAGTCCGTGGCAAGAAAATGGTCTCTACGAGTAGTAGTGATGATGTGACGTTAAATGAAATGAAATAGAATTATGAAATAAAAACTTCTCTTAGTGCGCAATACAGTAAAACTGTAAACAGAAAGTTAACAAAATTATGGCATTGTACATCTTCATGCAGAGCCTTTTTTTTATTGGAGATTTACTTGCCGAAACTTCCAAGTCAATGAAACCAATTTTGTCCTTTTTTTTGGATTCCATCCCTTGCTTCATTATGGCAATGTACATCTTCACAATCTGCAACATTTTTCACATTCACTCAAGTGGTTAGAGAAGATATAAGTGCATTAGCAAATAAACATGGGATTACCACCTTTAGTAATCCAAATTACTATTACTAGTAATCAGAATACCACACCCAATAATCTAAACAACAGACAGAGTAATCCGAATTACCACCCCCAGTAATCAAAATTATTCAATTGCTACTTACATCTTATCCAAATCTCTCTCATCAATTATGTTTTTCATCATTATTGTTTCTATAATAGGGCCGTATGCTTCATTAAGATCCTGGTAGTATAGATTGATGTTAAACGAATAAATTAAAATCAATTAGTTTTGACTTTTGTTAATTAGGTTTATAATTAGAACTTATATGAAAAAATATATACTTGTTCGAGCTGAAGAAAGTGTGGTAATGCCCTTAAATCTCTAAGTATAGGGACTGCCATGTGTCCTTTGTGCAGTCGGCCCCCTCGATATGTAAGGATTGTTGTTTAGGTTCTTGGGTATTTGCTTTCTTAAACGACCTGCAAATTTCAATAGGAGTATTATACTCCCACTCGCTATCTCTTCTCCTCGTTGCACTCCTGTTGTGTAATTTCACATTCTTCTTGATTGAATGCGGGGGTGACAATGTAATGTCACTTTTTCGGGGGAAACCTCTTGAGCCATCTGATTAATGACATTGTCGACCAAGGGCCAATGCTTCTACTTCATTTATCGTCCTTCCCCAAACTTCGTCCCTTTCTCCGACCATTTACTCTTCCCTTTTCACAACCTTTTCAGTTTCTGCACCCGATTGTTTTTCGTCGCCAATTTCCACTTTTCTCCCTTTTCCTCATCCACAAGTCCATGCTGCATGTTCGTCTCAACGTCGTGCACAAACACTTAAGCCGTCTCGGTTACCGGCTCTCTACAGGCTTAGCACTTTGTTTCATTTGTTGAACGTCCGCTGCGTCGTCAACCCTATCATCTTGAATTGGAGTGACCTGTCGAGCCTGCCTCCTTTCATATTGGCGCTCAAGCTACTTAATTCTTTTATCCCACACTCTTATAGTTTCAATCATTTTTGTGGTAAGGGCACGTACATTATGTTGATATTCCATTAGAGCTACCTTTGTAGTTCCAAGTTGATATCATTGTCGATAAGTTCAGACAACTCGACGACGATATTATCCATAATTTGCACCACTTTTTTTCACCATCTTCTCGCTTTTTTTTTGTGGGACTTGGAATCACAAATAAACTATAACATATAATGAAGAATCACCTGCCTATGTATAACATTAGAACAATAATCAAGATTTATAGCTTAAAGTAATCACACTTCCCAAAATTTATTTCACTTTACTTTCTCTCTCTAAAAAAAACTTTTAAAACACCATAACTTTAAATCCAAAAATCAAAATTAAATAAAAAATATATTTGAAACCCACTTGTAGAGATCTATAAAATAAGATACATTGTGACTATTTTTGAATTTTTTTTATGAGATTTTTTAGTTGGTTGAAAAAAACTCAAACAAAAACCAAATTCATTTTTCAACAAACTTCCAAATTCTGCCAAACACCAAATTTTAAAAACTCAACTCAAAACATCAAACCAAACATCACCTATAGTTCAAGGAAAGGGATTACATATTTAATCAAATTAGTTGGGGGTAATAATCAATATTTTCATACTAATAAACTGATTACTTGGTACAATAATCAATATTACTAGGGCCATTCAGCTAAATTACTGGGGTTAGTAATCATGATTACATGACAATAAGCAGATTACTGGGGGTAGTAATCTATTTTTACTTGTTAATTATTGGATTACTGTGTAACGCTTTGTATTTCGTTTCCACAATAAATTCCTCCTTAAACCCGTTCAAGGCAAAAAAATCTCCTTTGGAGAAGTCGATTTTATTCTGGACCTCTGTTGTCAATCCAATGCTTCTAATAAGTCATTTTAATGATATTAATATGCGTGAATGGTTAGAATTCATTTTAGGAAGTTGCGGTTAAAGTTGGTGCTAACGGCGAAAAATCGAACCTTTGTTAAAATGAGTTTTTAGCCAACTTTGAGAGGTCATAACTTTCTCATACTATGTCCAAATGAGTCCCTATTTATGATTGCTTCTAGGTTTTGATCCATTCTATAACTTTTGTGTTTTGACTGAAATCCAATTCATACTCCTCATTGGTCAAAACAGTGTACGAAGTAGGCCGCTTGGCGAAAATCTGATCGTTCGGCAGTGCTTTGGCGAAGCACTGTCTTTGGTGAATTTCTAGGAATTATCCTCCTAGAATTTGAGGAAACTTCCTCTTAGGAAGTTGTAAATATTTGAATTATCTTTCTGTGGACATAAAGATCACCTCAATCGGAGTTCCGACCAAAACGTTATGGCCAAAATACAAACAGTGCTCCGGACCCAAAATGTTAAGCTTCAGAATAAAAGGCCTCTGATCGATCAGAGGTGGCCCAGCGGGATTTTTAGCATCATTTCCTTGCTATATGTTCACTTCCCTTCTTCCTTTCTTCCCATATTTGACCCACCTCCATTAGAAGGCTAGAGAGAAAGTGGAGAGTTCAATTTTGGTGAGATTTTGAGGGATCGTCGACCATGCTTCATCATGATACAATTTTATCATCCTTAATCATCATCAAATCATCTTCAGCTTCTTCCTTCCTTTGGTTCCACCATAGTTAGGGTTCTTCAACTCAATTGAGGGGTTTTCGAAATTGGCACTTTTCCGACTCGATTCAGCGGCAAATCTTCGAGGTATTACCCTATTAAGGTGGGAACGCTAGTACCCAAGTTCAATTTCTACTATTATGTGTTGCACCTTCAATTTTCAATGTATATTAAGGGTTTTCTTATAATCTTGTTAACACACACATAAATAGGGCTTGGGTTTGAGATTTATGAATTGTTTTCTGGATTTTATCCATGTTTTTGTGGTAATTTCATGCCTTTATTTATGAACCTCTTTATACGCTAGCGTACCACAGACTTTATTGGTTATTCGCTACCGCCGTTGCGTGTATACTCAGTTTTAGGGTATATATACTATGTTATGGTTGAGGAAGTACACTTTATTCAAGATTTGAATATTTGTATACCTTGGTATGAAATTGGTACGAACTTGGTACTTTAAAAGTTATACAAATTGCTCCTACTGATATTATTTAGTTATAAAGGGAATTATTTATTAAGTACAAGTTATAGAGGGCCTTGGATACATTCATTTATTTGGTGTATTGAAATAGAGTTGTATATGTACGGTTCTTACGATGTAGATAATATATACATGCCATTGGAATTACTAATACTATGAATGTGGCATACTCACCATTTTGGTAACAATTATATAATATTTTCTTAAGTTACACACTTGTAAATGGTGGGTGAATCCATGGTATCACTACCAAAGTTGCTATGATTATATCCATGCGATGCATACGCTATAGAACTGATAAATTATCTAGTGAATAATATTCTATCAACCCAAGAGTTTAATACCAATAGAATAATAGTTCATCCATTGGAATTATTCAAGTATCATATTGATAAAATCATACAATGGTGTTAGTTTCTTAAATGGCACGTGTATATTAAATACATCTTACGTTGAGTATAATATCGTTATACATAAGCCTAGTGTCACATATACATATTGGTTGCACATATAATTTGTGTATAGAATGAACGTTGTGTATATAGAGAAACTATATACGATTTTGGTTTACAGAATTATTATGAAGGTATGATTTGATATATATATATATATGTATGTACGTATGTGTGTATTACGTATGAGTATATTATTTGGAAAAATAGTTTTATTGATTCCTTGGTTTTGTAAAGCACTAATGGTCGATGTGGTTGACTTAGCCATGGTGGCTAGTAGAAGGACCCCGCTTTGCAAGCGGCAAACTCTATGGTCCGTAGGGGGACCCCGCGAGGCGGCATACCCTATACCATCTAGGTGTTCCACGGGAGGACCCAGACTTGGGGGCTGCATACCTTAACCTTGGGGACTTAGATCGTGATTGCTGTGCACGGTAAAGTAAATCTTAGATGTCTGATGTGAGATGAGATTGACGGTTATAAGATTAGTGCCTACAATTCTCTTATGACATATTATATTATTATGATTTACTTAGCTTCTGATGATATATTCTTTATTGTATTTTCGGGGATGGGGCGGCACTTGATGTGCATTACATATAATGTAGTTTTCAAGTTATTTTGACAAGAGTACTGTCTATATCTACATATGTATGTAGAAACAGTATAAGTGTATATGTATACATGGTTCAAATTACTTTCTTAATCTCACGTTGCATGTGCATTCTTAAATGTATTTTCTTAACTTAAACTCTTATAGTTCCTACTGAGCCCGTGCTTGGCTCACTCCCATTTTTTCAAACTAGTTTTGCAAGTAATTCTCTTCGAGGGCGGCACGAGTATGACGTATAGACACCTCTGATGACCTTAGATTACTTGTAGTCGTCCATAGACGACTCAGCTTTTGTATATTTAATTGATTTGGGTATTTTGTATAATTAAACATGTATTGAATTTTATTCTTATGTGATGTAAAGCCTTTTGGTTGATTAGGACCTCGTTGGAGGATTTGTTTAATATACGAAATTGTATGATCTCTTTTATTGATTATAGACTTTACAAATATGGAGTTTATAGAAATTAGATTCATTTTATAATTTTACAGGTTTAAATTTGTTAAATTTACGAACTCCACATGCCGAATTTTTCTAAAAATTAAGGCCTTACATGTAATTTACTGATAAATAAGTTTTAAATTATATATTCCAAACCTGCCATCGCGTACAGCACCGTGATTAACCGGGTTCCGGAAGCCTAAACCTCTTAACAAAATTCGGGGCATCACATACTGGTGACAATAATCTAGTTAACTAGTAGTTATGGATTAATACCCAGTATTTTATAAACTACTTGAAAGGTTACTGGGAAAGTTATCAATTAATTATTACAATACCAACCTATATTCATGCAAAATTCTTACTCATATTTCGAGCTCTAATGATTCATTCTCAATTTTTTTTCCTTTTCAATCTTCTCCTCACCATCAAAATCAATCTTCTTCTCATCAATTTCCTCCTCGATTTTTTACTCCCCTTTCGAATGTTCATGCGAGTAACTAAAGGAGGAATCTGGCCAAGTTCCGCCAAATACAAGTTATGGGATGCCCCAAATCTCGTTATGAGATTTTCACCTTCGGGACCTAATTAATTACGGATTCCATACGTGACGGCGGGTTTTGAAATATAAAATCACGACTTTTAAAAACTTTTCCTAGTTAAAATATGGTTCATAGTAAATCCCTTTTACAAAATTTCGGCATGTGAAGGTTGTTTGAACAATAAACCAACATGTAGAGTTTTGAAACATGACACACAAACACGTCCATAACCAATCACATTTGAAGAAACTCCACATATTGAAAACCACTTATACAAGTTTACAAAGAACACGACTTATAAGTCAAAACCGACATAGAATACTTTAACAGAGTCTATTTATAACAAAGTAGAATCAAAAGATTTATACAACCTAGTCCTTTCCCGAAAAGGACTAGAAATATACTAAGGACGTAAGGGGCCTTCTATACTCGAATATCACGTGCACCCTGGGAGTTGGACCTATAAAACTGGTGAAAGAGGGAATGAGCCAAATCCGGGTTCAGTGGGAATTATAATAGTTTGTATAGAAAATATACGTTGCAATCACAAGCATGAACATCTTTATATAGAAGAAAATACTTTACTTTATTGCATTAGTTTGAAAACATGCTACGCAATGCAAGTCACACTCAAGTGCACGTTGAGCCCTCCAGGATTCTTATCTTACCTACCAGAAGCTCTACCCGACTAACCAACCTAACCTCTAGGCATTCCATAGGACAAACCCCTCATGTTTTGAAGTATGGAAGAGCTAGTGTCAAGAATGGAAGACTAGAGGACAAAATAGCGTTGGTTTAAGGCTGGGCTATTTGTTTATTTTAAGTTTAATTTATGTTTAGTTTTGCTTTTTTTTAATTTCGTTTTTGTTTATAAGGTTTAATTACTCCTATTTAAAGGAGCTAACATTTGTTTAAAGCAGCTAAATTAATTAAATTTGAATGTTTTTCACCTCTTGCGTTTTAAGAACTCTTGAACAGCTAGAATTAAGCTTCTTGTTAGTCTGCGAACATCAATTAACCCATCGTTGATTGTTTGTCTACACTACAAGATTCTTTCTCGTTTTCGGGATTGGGTCGAGGTTCCACTTCCAACTTCGCGTGGTTCCATCCCGTGCTCATACGAGATATCACAACCTCACCTCTAGTCAGTAACTAAGGGCCAAGTATTCGTTGTTTCCTCTTTAATTATCATTCATTATGCGTTCTATACTTGGTCGATTACTAAGCTTCATTGCTAAATTACGGCATTCATCATACTAGTTATTCCTTTAACTATGATTGTCATGTTTTGTGTACACTACTATCCGGCCAACTGTTCTCCTAGTCTAAACGTGTTCACACGCCCGTGTTATATATATAAAGGGTCAATAGTTGTCTGTGATTTCCATTTTACGTGTTAATCCATTATGTTGGCTAATTCGTCTTTACATGAATATTCAAACCGTTCAATACAATCCACATGTATTCGTATGTTATTCACAATATATATATATAGCAGCACACATAAAACAATAAAAAATATATAATACAATAGCACATATCATGTACCACCATCTCATCCATCTTCATGACGTATCATTATCATCCAAGACATAGTCTCTTCTTCTCAATGATCAACCACGTCATAATAATACAAGTATTCTCCACAAACAGGTCTGCATTCGTGGCCTTTTACCCATGCAACAGCAAGGCCTCCCGTTCGTTTCCATCTACGTTTCGTAGCCTTTCACCCACGCGACAGCAGTGCCTCCCATTAGTTTTTGTATTCTCAATATCCAATCATAATACTAATAGTTGTCCAAGCGTTGTCAGGTCTGCATTTTATGGCCTTTCACCCACGCTGTAGCAGGGCCTCCCGTTAGTTTCCGTGCACGGTTTCGGGTCTTACACACAGGAAACTGTGTCCCAAATTCCAACCCCAATCGTTAGAGACCAAACCCGGAACCACCATGGACTATGCAATCCCACTATCATATATCATATCAACAACAATCATATAATGTATACATTTTTCAATAATCACGCAATCCAACCCACAACTAAGTCATAATAAGATATTGAGATGTATAGCTCATTTACGTAGCACCGATAAAGTAATTCACATCAAGGGCCTCGTCATCATTCACATATATACAGATATATAACAAGCCCATATATATGGAAACCAATATGTTTGTATATATACAATCATATACCATTTATATATCATCATAAAAAGCATCATTATTATGCCTTCATTCATGGCCTTCTCGTCATGACATTATTTAAGTTTTATGGCCGACTAGTGCATTATCGATACTTTGTATTGCACCATGTGTCATGTATGAACTACTAGGGCTGAATGAATTTTATTCAAAGTCCTCATGTCATCTTACCTAGCCAAGCCTTAGTTTTCATGGTTCTCGCCTAACTGATACACTTACGGCTCGCTAGCCTTCTATAATGGTGACTACGACAACCTACACCTCACCAAATTAAGTTTATAATATTATTATAACTCGTCAAAGTTGTATTCTCATTACAAGTCCTAACCGTAATTTATGTAAGGCACTTAACCCAATGATCATTACATATTACTCCACCTTGGTGAGTTTTTAGTACAAACCTCAAGGATAAAGCTCAACACCCGTAACTAATGATGGATTTGTGTGTATCTACCATTTATAACTTATAATCAAACATTTTCTAACCACAAATCCCAAAACCCCCAAATTTCTAGTTCACACACCTAGTTACCTGATGGGTATAATATGTAAGTGCAAGTTTATGGCTCATAGCAAGATAAGAGTTGATAATACATAATATATACGTGGTAATCCACCCTTATGCACCATCAATTTAACCTTAAACCAACCAAACCCACATGCACATCACAAACCTAGGGTTTTTCATCAAAATTCCCATTTTTGTATGAAATCGCTAATACAACGCATAATAGTTTGAAAAACGAGTTTAAGATTAGTGTTCCCACCTCTATTGAGGATAATCCATGAGATTTGAGTGTTGAAAAAAGGGTAGATGTCCAATCCCAAAACCCTAACTCTTCTCCTTGAGCTCCCATAGTGAAATTGAATGTAAAAGATGATGAATAGTGCAAAGATGGAGTTTTAGGGCTTCAATCTTGGGTAGAGATGAAGAATAATTAAAAGCATTCAAGAATCTCCTCGCCATCTCTCTGTAGAACCTTCTTGAAGGTCGTGGGGTGGAATGGCTCGAAATGGGTGTTTTGGTTTGATAAATGGTGAGAAAAACGGGTCAAAAGTAGTCAAAATAGGCATGTGCTGATGAGTAAGATCGATCTTATTACTAAGATCGATCCTAGTCAAGGCAAAATGTGCACTGGTCTGTTTTCTCAACAAATTCTGATGAGTAAGATCAATCTTACTCCGGGCAAATAGTGCACTGTTGATATTTTGGTCATAACTCCTTACTGGGAACTCAAATTTTGATGATCTACATATCGACGAAAAGTTAATTCAAAGATCTACAACTTATTAAGAGGAAGTTTTCCCAAATTGTAGCTAGATTAACACCCGAAATCCGTCAAAGGCAGCAGTCTGCCACCACTTTACCAAACAATCAGATTTTAACGAACGCCTCGCTTTACACGCTGTCTTGACCAACGAGGAGCCTGAATTGGCTTTCGGTCAAAACACGAAAGTTGTAGAATGTCTTAAAACCTAGAAATAGGTATAAACAAGGGCTTGAATGGATAAGAAATGGAGAAGTTACAATATCTCAAAGTTAGCGAAAATTAAGAAATCGCATAAAGTGAAAACACGCGATTAACATCTCGACTTCAATTCGTACCACCCAAATTAAGAAACGATTGATCTCGCAAACTCGATATGCTGAATATGTCATATTAGAAGTGTTGGATCAACTAAGAAGGGTCCGGAACCAAAAGTTTACCCCTCAACGAAGCTTAATCCTTAACTAGGCTTTGGAGAAAGATTAACGTGGAAATTTGGACACGGGGTGTTACAAGTTCCTGAATGACATAGTACAATGGATTAGGTTCTTTTGTCTTAAATGCATACAAGTATAGTGTTTATATCAATGCATAAGTTAACTATAAGATATTGGGATTTATCTCCAGGGCCTTTACGTCGAACATGTCTCTAATGTTCCGCGAAACAAAATGTGGCGTGCCGATTAGACGATTTTCTAACCGCAGCACTCTTAAGTTTTGTGGACTCCAAAAATCAATATTGCACCAACAACGTGCATCCGTTGAGTGTGCTTGATTTATCCTTATTGTACTTCTTGATGCCAATGAATAAGTCCACAATCGAGGTCGCCAAGTCATAATTATTCACATTACTAAGGTCGATGCATATGTTAACTAGATCTCGTGTAAGATTGGTCCTAATTCTACTGAAGTAGAAGGTTGAGAATAAATATATCAGCAGAGGCGATGCAACTATTTTTGGATCGACGCTTTTTTCTTTTCGTTGCTCAGATGCGAGCAAGTTTTTTATTTCTATTCACGAATGCCCTATTGTTTCCCTGCAATTTGGAAACAAATTGGCCACTTACTCCTTTCTATCCTCTAATCTGGTAATCGGTATGACTTTTTCTCCTTTACTTGGCAGGTGAAACAAAACCGTCAAAAATTGAAATACCCCGTAATGTAATTAGTATAAATTAGACACATATTAACATCAATTAAGTGAAGTTTTTGAATAGTTTAGGAATCTTGATTAATCAAGGACTAAATTGTAAAACTTTATAAGTTTAGTATGGACTAAAATGTAAAGTTGTAAAAGTTCAGGATTAACATAATAAAATTATAAAACTTTAAGATGAATTTTCGTAATTAAGTTAAAAGTTAGATTTATTTTATAGACCACCAACTTAGCCATTATCTTCATTCTCCTTCCATTTTATTGTTCTACCAATTATGGACTTAACAAGGTTCTCTCCCCGATTTCGTATCAACAAATCAGAGTTCAACATGGACGACCATACAAGGTTTCGTAAGGCGCCATGCCTATACTAGCCTGAAAACTGTTATTGTAGGCAAATTCTACCAAAGGCAAATGCTTGATCCAATTCTCACGAAAATTGAGGACACACTCTTAACATATCCTCGAGGATTTGAATGACCCTTTCGAATTACCCATCAGTTTGTGGATGAAATGCCGTGCTAAAATTCAACTGAGTGCTTAAAGCTTTTGGTAAACTTCCTCAAAATCGAGATGTAAAATGAGTATCTCGATCAAACACAATAGTAAGAGGAACCCCATGATGTTTCACTATCTCCCAAACATATAATTTGTCAAGGCTTTTCACATTTTGGTTATTATGAATGAGAACGAAATGAGCAGATTTTGTCAACCTATCGACGATCACCCAAATCGTGTCTTGGCCGCCCAATGCCTTAGGGAACCCCGAAATAAAATACATAGTAACACGTTCTCATTTCCACTCGGGAATGGGCAACAGCTGAAGCTGCACCACTTTTAGCTTAATTACAATTTCTTACATAGACAATTCACCCTGAACATTTTTGTTTGAATAAAAAATTTAGAATAATGGGCTTCATTTATAATTTCGTTTCTAAGTTTCGAATCTTTCAACAAGAATAATAAAGTAGAAGAAAGAAGAATAAAGATAACGGCTGAGTTGGTGGTCTAAAAAAATCTAACTTTGCAACGACAATTTATATTTTGCAACTTTATATTTTGGTCCATACTAAACTTATGAAATTTTACAATTTAATCCATGATTAATCAAGATTCCTAAACTCTTCAAAAACTTCACTTAATCAATGTTAATATCTGTCTAATTTATACTAATTACATTACCGGGTATTTTAGTTCTTGACGGTCTTGTTTCACTTGCCAAGTGAAAGATAAAAAGTCATACCGATTACCAAATTAGATGATAGGAAGGAACAGGCGACCGACTTGTTCCCAAATTGCAGGGAAATAATAAGGCATTCGCAAACAAATATAAAAAACTTTCTCGCATCTGATCTACGAAAAGAAAAAATAGCCGATCCAAAAAAATTATATTGACCCTGCTAATGTATTTATTCTCAACCTTCTACTTCAGCAGAACCATGATCAATTTTACGTAGGATCTGGTCAACGTATGCATTGACCTCGATAATGTGAGCAATAATGACTTGGCGACCTCGATTGTGGACTTCTTGCTCATTAGCATCTAGAAGTAATCCAATTTGTTCTACTAATCACAAGCAGACACGAAGTTGTCCACGTCAGCACCTGACCTGTCACCGCTAAGGAGCTCTGTTCAAGTACTATAAGGAGAGCGGAGCTCATTGTGGTTTGGTTATCCATCAAAGAATTGATTCCGCATAGTAAGTAACATGGCTCAAATGCCAGAGCTCTTTCGACGAGCTCCGGAGCTCTTCTTCGCTTAACAACTCTGACGGAATGGTTGACAGAGGCTTGGGCAATCACTGCTAACCTCGCCAGACGCTGCAGAGCCTTCCTTACTTTCATTAAATGCATACCAACTGCATTTAATGCACCAAAATTCATGGAGAAGTAAGGTCATAGTTGGTGATGATCAAGGCATGGCTTTAGCCCTACTCCGAAGACTCTCCCACGCATTTCCTCTTAGTCATATATATAGAAAAAGCATTTACTTTTCTCAACAACTTCTAAACGACCAAGAACAACATTGGGTGAATAGCAAAGAGTGAGCAAACAAGAGAAATAGAGAGACATAAAAATACTAAGCACACGTCAGAGCTCTTGATATAAAGAAGTTAGAACTTGTGTAGCTCAAGGCATATTCTCATTGTAATATTGTGAGGATAGAATAGCTAAAAAGAGTTTTGTGAGTTTGTAACAGTCATTTGATTTCTCTCAATACAAAGCAAACCAAGCTTCTAACTCTATTACACAGATGAGGACTAACCCATATTTTCATATGAGGCCAACCTCCTCTATACATCTTGGACTCCCCTAACTCACTATATTTATTACGTTAATCATTTGATCTAATCATTTGATTGTTTGGTCTAACTATTTGGTCTAAACTACCCTTTTAGTTTTACGCACCAACAGGCATGATCCCTTATATGCCAATATAGATGATATTTCAAATAACAATACAGACCAAGCAAAAAAATGTTTTTAGGCAGAGAAATCAACATCGCAAAGTAATACGCAACAAATGGAGGCAGAGGAATCTCCAGTTCTTAGCCTTATACTTAGCGGTCTTCTCGACCTTATGTACCAAATAAGAGATACATAAATTATTTGTTTCTCACTAATGAAGGTGAACCTAAATGCTATGATGAAGCTCTCTACAAAATACTCACACTCAAGCATATAACTTAGAATATCATCACTCACCACCTTATTTATGAAAAAAAAGGTGCATGACTTTTCACCACCTAAAGCAATCATAAATCCACTACCAGGGGCGGGCCTACATAGGGGCATGTGGGGGCAATTGCCCCCAGTTGGCTTTTAAATTTTTTCAATAGATATGGGGTGTTTTTTCAAAAATATAAAAATATAAAGACTTATGTGCATAAATTTATACTTTAGGGTACCTAAGTGTAATTTTTTTTATCAAAACCCACCCAGTTGCCGGTTGCCACTGCGGACATCAGACTTCATTTAATTTTCTTTTAGTTCCTTTCTTTCTTTTTGTTCTCTTCCTCTTCCCTCTTTGTAGCTTTATTTTTTTTTCTTTTTGCCCCACCGCCGACTGCTGACATTCGTTTTCTTTGTCTCCGTGAATCCGTTCCTTCCATTTTCATTGATTCAATTACCTCTCTAACTCTACACTTTTTAAGGTAATTTTTTTAGATCTATTTATTTTTTAGGTCTATTTTTTAATTTTAGGTATAAATTAAATTTTTAATTAGTTGCATGATATGAGTTATATTTCTTAATTATATTCATTGTATAATATTAAGTGTATTGCTTGAAATATTGATTTATTGTTAATGTTTGGTGATTTAGGTTTAAATAATTAAACCCCTAATTTAAAATATTAGTTATATTAAGTATTTAGGTGTAAGTTGTATTAAAATATCTTTTTGAAAAGATATTAGTTGCCAAAAGTATTTTGTTTAATATAATGTTAATGTTAGTTGATTTAAGTTTATTTTCAAGATAAATTAAATTTAATATCATGTGCTAATGTTTGTAGTTAAATTTGTTCTACTCGGTGATTGATGTGCGTTAAATATATTTTTATTTGTTTTAAATTTCGCCCCCAGTTAGTTAATTTTCTGGGTCCGCCACTGTCCACCACCTTGGACTTTGTTTAAAGTATTTGTTGTAATTTTGGAAGAACTTAACTAGATCTTGTCATTTATTAGTATGCAAAGAAAAATTGGCCAAGTAACATGGTCGCTATTTTTGATTAGCCACAAATTTCACCGATTTGAATTGGTCAAACATTATGAGCACATTTTCAAAAAAGCCTTGCTAGCTTTAAGAAAATTTGTAATTCTTAGCCATTAAGAATTACGACTAGCTTAATTATCAAGCAAGGTTAAGTCTAAAAATTTGACCATTATTTTCTCTTCATCATTATTTTAACAATATCCATGCTCATTGTCTTCAATCTTGAAGACTTACAGAAGCTGCGCACAACTCTAGTTTCTCTTTGATCACTCTATTGGTTAACATGTCAGCCTAATTTCTACTGCCCTGATTCTTTTGAAGTGTCAACGCCCCATCATCTAGGAGTGATCTGACGAAGTGATACAAAAGTCCTATGTGCTTAGTGCTTGAATGAAATACCGAATTCTTTGCTAGATGTATAGCACTTTGACTGTCACAGTGCAAGATATTCTCTATTTGTTTGAAACCCCATTCTATTAACAAACCCTATAACCAAATCATTTATTTGCTAACATTGGCCATGGTCACGTGCTTTGCTTCGGTAGAGGATAAAGCAACTATCTTTTGTAATTGTGAAACTTAACTGACTATAATTGCACCTATTATAAAGACATAACCAATAAAGCTTATTTTGTGATCTATTTCAATAGCAAAATTTGAATCCACAAATCCTTGAAGTCTCAGCTCGCCCTTACTGAAATATAAGTATTTGTTAGCGGTACCTCATAGATATCGCAATATCCACTTAACAACCTCCTAGTGCTTCTTGCTATGATTTGTTATGAACCTGGTCACAATTTCTATTGTATGGGCAATATCTGTTCTCGTGCAAACTATAGCATACATCAAACTTCAAATGGCTGAAGCATATGGTACCCTAGCCATGAAGTTTTATTCTTTATCACTCTTGGAAGACTGGTCCTGAATAGTCAAAAACGATTAGCCAAGGGTGTGCTAACTGGCTTAGCATCACTCATGTTAAACCTCTTTAAAACACGACGGATGTACTCGAATAGAGACAATTGCAAGACACCCCTTTGCACATCTTTGTTAATTTTTATCCCAATAATCTACTTTGTTGCACCCAAATATTTCATGTCGAACTCATTTAACAACTATTTCTTCAACCTCTTAATTTGATCAATATCTGAGCTTGCCACTAACATATCATCGACATAAAGTAACAAAATGATGTAATTGGACTAAAATCTCTAGAAATAACAGCAGTGACCAGCGTTACACTTGTGGTAGCCATTTACTTGCAAGAATCCATCAAACTTCTTGTACCATTGTCTTAGAGCTTTTAAGCCATATAAGCACTTCTGCAATTTGCAAACAAGTTTCTCTTTTCCTTTTGCTAAGAACCCTTCAGCCATCATGTATATTTTCTCCTCTATATCACCATGAAAGAAGGCAGTTTTCACATCTAACTGCTCAAGGTTTAAATCTTTTATTGCAACAATACTTAAAACTAACCAAATAGTAGTCAACTTTACAAATGGCAAGAACATATCAGTATAGTCAATTTCCTCTTTCTGTTGAAAGACTTTGACCACCAATCCTGCCTTGTACCTCTTGGAACCATTATGCTTATCTTTCACTCGATACACCCATTTGTTGTGTAAAACCTTCTTCCCCTCTGGTAGCTCGACTAGCTCCCATGTTTTATTTGAGATAAGGGATTTTATCTCGTCCTTTATTGCAAACTCCCACTTACTCGTATCCTGTACCTAACATACTTCATCCCACCAGCATTCAGATTCATCTACATCAATGAGCAACAAATAATTTAAGTATCTCATGTTTGGTATATGAGACCGGAAAAATCGCCTAAGTACAAGGCTAGGAACTCGAGATTCCTCTGCCTCCATTTGTTGCGTATTACTTTGCAATGTTGATTACTCTGCCTGAGAACTTTTTTCTGCTTGGTTTGTATTGTTGTTATCTGGATTATCATCCATAATAGCATATGAAAGATCACGCCGCGACATTAAATTTTTTGCATTTTATGTGTCTTTATCTTTATACCTCACATTCTCATTGAATATGACATCTTTACTTCTTATGATTTTTTTTATTTTTGTCATCCCACAATCTATAACCAAAATTACCGCCTTCGTATCCAAGAAAAATGCATTTATGTGATTTAGGATCCAACTTGCTCCTAGTCTGATCACTGATATGTACATATGCGACACAACCGAAAACTTTCAAATAAGAAAGTTTTACTTCATTGCCACTCCAGACCTCTTCTACTATTATGTGTTACAGTGGCACTGATGGTCCCGGTTGATTAAGTAGGCTACGGTATTGACTGACTCTGTTAAGAATGCTTATGTAAGCCTACTTGTAGTCGCATGCTTCTGGCTCATTAGTCAGTGTTCGGTTCATTTGTCCCGCTACGCCATTTTGTTATGTTGTCCTTGGAACTCTCCTCTCTAAGTTAATTATATTCTTGTAACAGAAATAAATGGTCATTTTTTTTGGATTAACCTTCCTTTATAATTAAGCTAGCCGTAATTCTTAATGTCTAAGAATTACAAACCTCCTTAAAGCTAGCTAGCCTTTTTCCAAATTGTACCCACAATGTTTGACCAATTCAAAACGGTGAAATTTGCAGCAGGTCAAAAATAGCAGCCATGTTACTTGGCCAAATTTTCTTTGCCTACTATCATACATGATAAGACCTAACTAAGCTCCTCCAAAAAATACAACGCATACTTCGAACAAAGTCCAAGGCGGTGGATTATGATTGCTTTAGGTGTTGGAAAGTTATGCACTGTATTTGTATAAATAAAGTGGTGAGTGATGATATTATAAGTTGTATGTATGCTTGAGTGTGTGAGAATTTTATAGAAAGCAAAATTAGAGAAAAATAAGAAAAAAATTAGAAGCAAGTTTTCTAGGTAAGAAATTTGTAGTATCTATTTTTCTTTTGAGTGTTGAGAGATACACAGTGTGCATGTTTAGGTCTATTGACCAGTCTTGTAAATCACTCCTCTTTGATATAGTGAATTTGGTGTTGCTCCATGGACTAGTGGCAATTTGCCAATACCGCGTAATTCTTTGTGTTATGCAAGATTGGTGTATTGCTGTGCCGAATAATTTTTTATTGTACAATTTTCTTTTGTTATGTGTATCTTACGATCCTAATTGAAAACTAGTAGCGCCTAGTTTTTCCTAACATGCACCGCCTCTATTATACTTTCTTTTAGTCCACTTACAAAGCATGCTACTTGTTGTGCAGCAGTTAATTGTCCCGCTCTTACGAGAAGTCTCTCAAAGTCCGTTTGGTACTCCCTTATGTTCTCGGTTTGTCGAGGCTTGGTTAGAACTCCAAAGAAATCTTCGAACTCTATGGGACCGAATTGTGCATGAAGCTCCGTTTTCAAGTAACCAATCCTTTTGAGTCTTTGGCTAATTGGTAGCACAATTGTGCCTCCCCTTTGAGATGGTAAACTGCCAAGGAAACTTGCTTTTCAGATGCTATTTGTTGAAATTCAAAAAAATTGTTCCGCTTGACAAATTTAACTTGTGGGATCTCCTCCTCCCCTATACCTTATAAACTCCAATATTGTTAATTTAGGGAACACTGTGCTAACACCATTGGTCCCTTGTGTCACCCCAGAATTGGCCAAAGAAGACTCACTAAGCTATCCGTTCCTTGGCAATTTCATCCTATCAAGCTTCACACTCGTGGCCATGAGCATCTCTTGAATGCACTGTTGGCCAGCAGAGAGGTTGACAACTCTTGTTCCAACCGGGCAATCTTCTCATCAATGCGAGCACGTAATTGGTCTCGAACTAAGGGCAGAATAGACAAAACGGTTTTTATACTTACCTATTTTTGTCTCTCAATGTGAGTAATTGAAATAGTTGTTGGAATTGGATTTTTCTAGGAAACCCACACCTCCCAGAAGTCTAGTAGACACTCAATAATTAGATGGCTTTTCATTCATGCTACAGCCACTAATGCACTGCAAAAGCATGCTGCTACAAACTCTCTGCAATTGCAACGTGACCCACTAAAGTGCTATAAACATGGACATATCAAACTACTAACTGCTAGACTGAAAATAAGTGCAGCAAAATAATCTGAATGTGTGACCCTTATTTCGTGCAAAGCAAGCACTAACACTACTGGTCATTGGAACCACATGCGTCCAGGTCCAGGTCCAGATCCATGGCCCATAATATTATCATCGATGATGTCAAACTTTGTAAGCAGGATGCCATCAATCAACCTAGAACTAGGAGAGGGTGACAAGTCAGCTAGTTTCTGCAAGAGAACCACCAAATTTGGTTAGTAAAATAGAAGATGAGGTTATGTTAGAAAAATATAGTAGCAGGGAGAAAATAAGAGGGATAGGTTATAAAGGTTGAACTTTGATAGTTGATCCACATCATCATTCCAAACTACGGTCTCTCCAACGAAAAGGACCGGATCTGGACAATTGACATAGATGAGCTTTGACAGAGCTCGCATTAGCGGCTCATTATCCTACAAAATAATGAGTCAACAAAAAGAAATTTTATATAAAAGGAACAAAAATGCTACACCGTTCCATTAACATTTCATTTGATGCCACTGAAGATCAGTTTGGCGGCCACTGTAAAGTTAAAACATAAGAAAAGCATTAATGTGCGACATGAAAATTACCTGCATACGACCTCCTGTATCAACAAGAACCACATCCGAACCATTTCTAGATGTCTCCTGTACTGCCTCCTTTGCAACAATATCAGGATCTTTCTCATAACCCTTCTCAAATATAGGAATCTGGAGTACATTACAAGTGACGTACCACTGTATTATTATTATTTCTGGTCTATTACCACCATATTAATTAGTTGGTTACACTTTCAAAAATAAAAATGACTCAGTTGCCTAAGATATATACACAGAAATTTATTAGAGCATAATAACTATACCTGGAGTCTTCGTGCATGAGTATGTGGCTGTTCAACAGCTCCTGAGCGGAATGTATCACATGCAGCCATTGTTACATATAAGCAACCTCCAGAGAGAAGAACTCATGGATTGTCCGTCAGATTAATAGAATAGGTGGGCCAACAAGAACCAAATCTATATACATGTTTATTTAGAGATTTTACCTGGCAAGGTTGGTGGATTTTCGAACTCCATTAACTCCAACAAAAATGATATATGTCTTCCTCTGTTCCTTCGCAGCATGAACATCCCTCATAATGTCAATGGAGCGTTTGTGAGTCAAGATGCACCCTCTTCATTGCCGCCTGGAGTCATCAATTCAATCAATGATATAAAACATTTCGCAACAAGAGAATACGGAAAACGTTCAAATGAAATGAAAAAAGAGAATCAGGAAAAAGTTATCAACACACTTGCATCGTTGATGATATCCTTGTGAATGAGGCATGTTTTTTACTCTCGAGACTTGCTGCAACTGATTCACAAAGTTTTTCAGCTATTTCATCAGCCTGTTATTGTCAAAAAATACAAGACATCCCACGATTCTGAGAATAAATAAATATACAGAATATATAGACTGATGCAGGAAGAGGCTAAAACTATCCTTAACAATTTAAAAGTAAAGAAAGTGACAAAACCAAGTTTTTTTTCCTTCTCTTTCCTATTTACAATTCAATGCTAGGAAGGAGAAAAACATACCACATTATTGGTCATGAGCCTATCCTTGAGAGCTTTCAAAGCTGGTTCTAGATCTGCCTTCTCCAAATTTTCCTTTCCAGCATTACCGAGCAGAAAACGCAAGGAAAATGATATGTAAGCATACACCAACTTCAGTGATGAGAAAGTAAATTAATGCAGATGAAAATAACAATGCAGGCAAGAAATCAGAAGCAATTTAATTTCACCCTAAGCAGAACCCTAAACACTTAAAATCATGGACCAGGAAAACATGATCTCAATTATAACAATGAAAAAAAAAAATACTCCAGCACCACAAAAAACTCTAAAAAACTCACTGCAATAGCCGCAGAAGAGAGTTGTGCAAACAAGCTTATAACATGCAAAGCAAAACCAGGCAATTCTTGGCTATCTGAGATTAAGAAAATATAAATTTGGTAATGTGATTTCTCAATGTTGAAGTACTAAACGTTGCAATGAGTGCCCTAGATAATTGGGATTATTTCTTTTTATAAGTTACAGCTTTCTAGTTTCTACAACATTAAAAACTTCAAACAGTGCCCTCAACGTCAAGGGATCTGACCTTCAATACAAAGACAGAATCGGACTAATATGGTATAAGTGGGTGCCCAACCGTGTGCGTGTGTGAGAGAGAGATCATTGACTCATCACGCTTTTCAGAATTCACAAATTACGTGTTCCAATACTTGTCTTATGTGGAATAAAACGTTAAAGATAATTTGTTCTGTATACTGAATATTAAGCTGCAGAAAACAACCCGATAGAATGAAACGATAATCAAGGAATATGAAAGACATTCGTCTGGAACATGGATGAAAACCACCCTTTCTTTTTGGCATCTACCTTTCTATCTTTCTTGGCTTCATCATCCTCTTCACTATCACTGCTAAAAATCTCCTCTTTGTCCATCATACTCTCACCTTGATATGCAGCAACCACCACCATATTCCCTTCCCCATTCTCACTCGTTGGGTCTGTAAAGTCCAATTTTTGACTCTCGAGGTGATCATCCCAAACTCTGTTCTTCTTTGTTATCTTTTTCCTTGGTTCCTCCTTGGAACTCTTGTTAACAACAGTATCAATTTTTTTCGCACCTTTAGCTCTAAGCTTTTGTAGCTTATTTACATCAAAAGCCCCAGTATTGGCACTTCCATTCTCTGTACCATTTACATTACCCCTTGTGGCCAATTCCCTATTTCCAACTATGGAAAGTCCATTTTCCAAGTTATGACCTTTTAATTTGTCGTCACCATCACCACCGCCATTTCCAGATTCTTCACTACTACTTTTTTTCCTACCTCATTCAGTATCCAACATTTGCACCTGCCCTTGCTTTTCACCCAAATTGTTACTCACAGGCTTACCCACCTTCTTTGATTTCCTTGTTTCCTCCACATAAGTGTCAGCCTCCTTTCAAAGCTGCCTAAATATATCATCAACATCATTGTACACTATCTGTTTTGGATCATAAATCTCTGAGAACTCTTGCTTTACTATAGCAAGCAGTGAAGCAGATCATCCACATATAAAAGACGAGGCCATGTGAGATGTCCAGTTGAGCGTGTATGCAGCCTCATAATTGTATGAAGCAGCAGTGCAGCACCAGACCTTTCCTCCAAAAGGCAGGACCTAATCAAGGCGTCGATGGGCAAACGTCTAATAGCATTTCCTAGCACTTTACATGTCCAGAGGATCAATCCTCCTCCAGCGAAAATCAGTAACTACTCTAACATCTTTAAATCCTAAATATGTCTCTGCAATAAAAAATCAGAAATATTCAAATTCATAATCCATAATTAATAGGGCAGGGTTTAGTTCAATAACTGAACCAAACTAGTGTTACCTATACCGAACCAATTTTTTGGTATAGCTAAATGACAAACTGATACAGTACCAATTATACTTTAGGCAGCTGCTATTTGCACACTACTTTTTATTTGGTAGCATTCCACTTTTTAACTTGCCAATGACAAGTGAGTAAACGCATGTTATTCGCTTCATGAGGGCCGAGTATAAGCTTGAAAATGCGTTACTTGGTGTCACGGGGCGTCCTTTGATGGCACAAAGGAGGCCGCGTGAACGACCGGGCTAACCGATAGCACGGTTGAGTGTGATCGAATTTTGTTAACAATCGACGAGCAACATGCAACAACAGTAATTTGAAAGAGAGCGTGAGCACAAATTGAGATTACTTCATTGCAAGAAAATTAGATTACATGGAAAGCTATTACAGTTCGAAAGAAAGTAAGAGCTTGAAAGCAAGTGCTAAACAACGTGCACTGGTAGGCAACTCGGGTGTGAGGCAGATAGTCTTATCCCCACATATAACCACTTAATGAAAATACCAGAGTGGTAGCAGTGCACGTTGGGTCTTACAAGTTACAAGAAAACAATTACAAAGGAAATGGAATACAATTACAAAGGAAATTCCTAGATCTAATTACATGGAAACAACAATATTTACATAAGGGAAACCTAAACAGAATAATAAAACTAGGTGCCGTGCTGCGCTCGGGCGCGTGCACGGTGCTGATGAAGCGGGGCAATCGATCATTGCCTGTCGGGCCGTGCTGCGCTCGGGCGCATGCACAGTGCTGATGAAGTGTAGAAGTCGGTCACGGGTTGTGTTGGAAGGCACCCCGTGACATCCTCCCCCACTAGAGCTGTTGACGTCCTCGGCAACTGGTTGAGGTATGATGTGATCTGGTCCTGGAAAGCGGATAGGTCTGATGCTCTTTCCCAAGTGTTCTCTTCTGGGTTTCTTCCTGCCCATTTGACAAGGAACTCTTGGTGTTGTTTGCGAGAAGCTGTCACAACTCGATCGGCCAGGATGGCTTCCACTGACTGCTTCCCTTCTGCTCTCTGCTTTAGCCCTGGACGACTAGACTCTCCTCGGGATGGATCGGTTGTGTCAGCAAAGTACGGTTTTAGCATGCTGACATGAAATACTGGGTGAACCTTCAGCCAGCTAGGGGGTTCAATCCGATAAGCCACTTTCCCAATTTTCTTCACAATCCTAAGCGGCCCCTCATATTTTTGCAGAAGGCGTGGGTCTCGACCCCTCAAGAACTTCCTATCTTGTGGAAGAAGCTTCACCATTACGAGATCTCCTACTTGGAACTCTAACGGTCGCCTTTTCTGATCTGCATACTTCTTCATTCGATGGGTGGCCTTCTCTAGGTGCGAACGAGCCAACTCAATATTTTGCTTCCATTCTTCTGAGAAGTTACGGGCTCTAGGAGATTTGGAAATTGGCATCGAGTTGGCGGTGTGAGGAAGGATGGGTTGTTGGCCGGTAACGATTTCGAAGGCGCTCTTGCCCGTCCCAGAGTTTTTCTGGGCGTTGAAGCACAATTGAGCCACATCCAATAACTTGACCCAATTTCGTTGTGTTGCACTAGCGAAATGGCGCAGATATTCCTCAAGCATCGCGTTGTATCTTTCAGTTTGTCCATCGGATTGAGGGTGGTAACTGGAACTCATACACAGCTTGGAGCCGAGAACCTTGAAAAGTTCCTTCCAAAAATTTCCCGTGAATCGTGAGTCCCTGTCACTAACTATGCTCCGAGGAATCCCCCAATACTTAACCACATACTTGAAGAATAGTTGTGCAGTCTCCTCGCCCGATGTGTTCTTTGGAACTGCGATAAAAGTGGCGTACTTCGAAAAACGATCAACGACTACAAGGATAGTTGTCAAGTCCCCCACTTTGGGTAAACCTGATATGAAATCGAGCGAAATGCTCTCCCAAGGTCGTTCCGGGATAGGTAGAGGTTCCAGTAACCCTGCAGGCTGTCTCCGCTCAATTTTGTCTTGTTGGCAAATCAGGCAAGTTCTAACATAGCTCTCCACATCATCTTCCATTTGGGGCCAGTAGTACCCTTGCTTAAGGAGGGCCAACGTCCTTTCTTGACCAGGGTGTCCCGCCCATAAGGTATCATGGCATTCTCGAATCAGGGTGCGCCTCAACTCCCCTACTCGAGGAACAAAAACTCGATTTCCCTTTGTCGAGATGAACCCGTTGTCCAACCAAAACTGCCGTGTCTTCCCCTTCTTGATCATCTCTAATAGTTGGGCAGAAACAGGATCTTGCGGTAGCGCGTTCTTGATTTTGCTTCGAATTTCGGTAGACACTTGACTGTCGATTCGAAGAATGGCATTAAGGAACGCGTTAGCCTGTTCGTTGAACTCCACCCTGCGACTCAAAGCATCTGCTACTTGATTGGTCGACCCCGCCTTATACTCCATCCAAAAATTGAATTCAGCTAGTAACTCCTGCCACCTTGCTTGTTTAGAACTCAATTTTGGTTGACTAAGGAAATGGCTGACCGCAGTATTATCTGTTTTCACAAGAAATCGAGAACCGAGAAGGTAGTGTCGCCATAACCTCAGACAATGGACCACTGCGAGTAACTCCTTTTCGTGAGCAGAGTACTTCCTCTCGGTTTCATTGAGCTTACGACTTTCGTATGCTACCGGGTGGCTCTCCTGCATTAAGACTCCTCCGAGGGCAAAATCCGATGCATCAGTGTGCACTTCAAACGGCTTGGTCACATCCGGTAGAGCAAGAACCGGGTCTTCAGACATAGCCTTCTTCAAAGCATCGAAGGCAGCTTGGCACCCTGTCGACCATTTCCAAACTTTTGCCTTCTTTAGCAGTTCCGTCAGGGGCAATGCGATACTGGAGTAGTCTTTCACGAACTTTCTGTAGTAATTCGCCAGTCCCAGAAAAGAACGGAGTTCCGACACATTGGTGGGCGCTTGCCATTCCTGAATAACCTTGACCTTAGTCGGATCCATTTGCACTCTCCCATGTTCAATGATGTGGCCAAGAAACTTGATACGCTTTTGCGCAAAAGAGCACTTCGACAACTTGATATACAACTCATGTTTTCGAAGTCTCTCAAATACCTTCTTCAGGTGCTCTTCATGTTCTTCCATGTTTTCGCTGTACACAACGATATCATCGAGATAAACAACGACAAAATCATCCAAGTAGTCCCTAAGAACCTGATTCATTAAGGTGCTGAAAGTGGCTGGAGCATTGGTTAGCCCAAATGGCATAACAAGGAATTCATAAGCCCCGTATCTGGTGACGCATGTGGTTTTTCCCTCATCTCCTGCCGCAATGCGAACTTGCCAATACCCGGATCTGAGATCGAGCTTAGTGAAAACTTTTGCCCGGCTGAGTTGGTCAAAGCAATCGGCTACAAGAGGGATCGGGTAGTTATTCCGGATGGTTACCTTGTTAAGAGCTCGGTAGTCGACACACATTCTCAAGGAGCCATCTTGTTTCTTTTGAAAGAGAACTGGGGCCCCGTACGGCGATTTGGCTGGCTGCACTAAACCTGCATCCAATAATTCCTTTAGCTGTTTTCGAAGTTCTGCCAGCTCGGGCTGGGACATCCGATAAGCTGCGCGAACTGGAGGCTTAGCACCCGGCACTAGTTCAATCTGGTGGTCCACTTCTCTACGTGGAGGTAGCTTCTTCGGAAGGTTGTCGGGCATTATATCTTCGAACTCAGTTAACACCCGTCGAATGGATTTCGGTAACGGTCCAGAAGTCTCCTGAATTTCATCCCACTTCAGTGCAGCCACAAAAGTAGGATTGTCGTGCTTCAGTCCCTTCTTCAGTTGAATTGCCGATAAAAACTTCCCACTGCTTGACGGGGTCGTCACCGGGATAATGCATGGATTCTTGCCGAGCATCATGAGGCTATTCGTGCTGGGCATGACGCTAGCCTTAGTTTCCCTTAAGAATTCTAACCCCAGGATAACCTTGAAGTCGTCCATCACCACAACCGAGAAGTTAGTTCTCCCTTCGTAAGGGCCCACTTTTACTAGCACAGATTTCGCCATTCCGGCGACAGGTTGAGCGGCTGAGTTGATGGCCTTCACACGACCTACTCCTTTTTCTAAGATAAGGCCTAACCGTTCAACTTCGGTGCTTGCCAGGTAGTTATGCGTTGCGCCTGTGTCCACCATGGCCTGAATCGGCTTTCCGTTGATCTTGATATCAACATACATCAGACCATTTCTTTGAGGACTCTTCTCCACACCTGCTTTCCCTTTTTGTCGGGGATCTTCTTCAACCGTTACTGCGTTGTAAGAGTGAATGAACTGCCCCTGATAGGCACCCAATGATGCTCCTTCATATTCCTCAGTTTCTTCTTCAAACTCGGCGTGGTCATTTTGCTGAGTCCGATAAGATTGCCCCGAGGCGGCTGGGGCTTTCGGAAGCATGCCACCACCTCTAGCAACGAGAGCACTCAGAAGTTGCTTGTCGGGGCAGTTGGCCATGAAGTGAGCACCGTGACACAAGTAGCATGTTCCGGGGCTCAAGGGCTTTTTCCCATTATTGCCGGTTTGGGAGTTCCCTGTGAACTTGTTCCCATTTTTGTAATTATTTTGCTGGGTAAACGGCCTGGTGGGCGTGTTGCCTCTCCAATCAGGTCTGGCAGGAGAATTCGGTTTTCTCTCTCCCGCATTCTTCGTCTGCCCACTTCTTGGAACATTTGATTTGGGACCGGTGGTGTAATCTTGCAGGCTTTCAGCAGCTGATATGGCTTGAGTTAACGTCTTCACTTGCCTACGATTTAACTCCGTTTTGGCCCACGGTTGTAACCCGATCATGAAGAAGAACAATCTATCAGCATCATTCATGTCGTGGATATCTAACATGATGGTGGTGAACGCATTGACGTACTCCTTGATGCTCCCTGAGTGCTTCGTTTGAAGGAGTTCTTGTCGTGCGTTGTGGGAGGTGTTTTCGGGAAGGAATCGATCACGTAGCTCCTTTTTCAGATCCTCCCAAGTGCTAATCTCGCACTCCCCAGCTTGAACCTCATTGTACTTGTTCCGCCACCATAATTTGGCATCCCCAGACAAGTACATGGACGCGGAGGATATCTTTGTTTCCTCCTCGTCCACCTTTGTTGCCCGAAAATATTGTTCCATGTCGAAAACAAAATTTTCTAATTCCCTGGCATCACGAACACCAGCGAATGCTTTGGGTTCGGGCACTTTCATCTTTGTACGCTCCCCACCTCCAACTGGTGAGTTAGCGACCGCCATTGACAATATAGTCAATTTCTGGGTGAGTTGATCGATTTCAGTTCTCATCTCATCCATCATCTCCCCATAGTGATCCCCTGGTGGGTTTCCCTGAAGATTTTGGAGGCCTTCCTCCAAATCTTGCACACGATCGATAAGTGCGGGCGAGCTGCCCGATGCATCCCCTGCTGGGATACTTTGGATGCGTAACTCCAAACTTTGCACCCGATCGACGAGAGAGGGCGATCCGCCCATTTTCTCCAATAGAGAGCCAACATTTTTTTCGAGTTGTTCGATTCTCTGTCCATTGGTTCCCATTGTAACGTAACAGGATACCTAACTGTGATTCACAAGGCAGCAATCGAACACAATCCCTCTGATACCAACTGTCACGGGGCGTCCTTTGATGGCACAAAGGAGGCCGCGTGAACGACCGGGCTAACCGATAGCACGGTTGAGTGTGATCGAATTTTGTTAACAATCGACGAGCAACATGCAACAACAGTAATTTGAAAGAGAGCGTGAGCACAAATTGAGATTACTTCATTGCAAGAAAATTAGATTACATGGAAAGCTATTACAGTTCGAAAGAAAGTAAGAGCTTGAAAGCAAGTGCTAAACAACGTGCACTGGTAGGCAACTCGGGTGTGAGGCAGATAGTCTTATCCCCACATATAACCACTTAATGAAAATACCAGAGTGGTAGCAGTGCACGTTGGGTCTTACAAGTTACAAGAAAACAATTACAAAGGAAATGGAATACAATTACAAAGGAAATTCCTAGATCTAATTACATGGAAACAACAATATTTACATAAGGGAAACCTAAACAGAATAATAAAACTAGGTGCCGTGCTGCGCTCGGGCGCGTGCACGGTGCTGATGAAGCGGGGCAATCGATCATTGCCTGTCGGGCCGTGCTGCGCTCGGGCGCATGCACAGTGCTGATGAAGTGTAGAAGTCGGTCACGGGTTGTGTTGGAAGGCACCCCGTGACACTTGGCCCATAAGCACAGAATATGTAGGTTTACACCCGCTTGTCATTGGGCGAATGAAAAGTGAAGTGTTTCTAAATGTTTTGTGGAGTGCAAAGAGCAACCGCCTTATCTATATCTATATTATAAAACAAGGTTTTTTTTGCAATAAAATAATAAATCAATCCAATTTCTCATATTAATTCCTAGTGGTGTTAACACTTTTACACCATTAGATCACTTTTATACTCACAATAAGATCTCAAATCAACTCAACATTTACTCACACACTAAACATATACACAAACATATTAATTCCTAGTGGTGTTAACACTTTTACACCATTAGATCACTTTTATACTCACAATAAGATCTCAAATCAACTCAACATTTACTCACACACTAAACATATACACAAAGATAAATCCTACATCCCTCTACTTTTCTACAACATTTCTCTCTCATCAAATTTTTAAAAAACTTTCAAATGCCATAACTTTAAATTTACAAATCCAACTTTAATAAAATTTATATATTTAAAATATGTTTATCAAGATCTATAAAACAAGATCCATTGTTATTATTAATAATGGCATACTTAACGTATTTCTAACTCATTAGTTATTGAAAAAAAGATAATGAAATAAAATTAAAAATAATAAAATATCCTGATCGGATATGTTTCAATTTGAACAAAGCCAAATTGGGCAGAAATTTTTTATATTAGGGTCTAACTTACCTCAAATATAATATTTTTTCTTTTAAATACACTCATAACACTCTTACAATATAAAAGAGTCGAAGCGATTTCAGGGTGAATTTTTTTTATATTACAATTTGATCTACCTCGAATATAATATTTTTATCTCTTTTAAATACACTCGTAACATCATTACATTATAAAAGGGTCGAGGTTATTTCAGATCGAATTGGACAAGTAAGACATCTCAAGCGAGGACGGCTATAGTTTTAAATGAACAAGTTTCGTTTTTGCAATACCTTATCTGTTTTCATCCCTAGATAATATACAGTCATACACATCTTCAATTTTCACATTTTTCACATAATTATATTTTATCTTACTATTATTTTTTGTTCTTTTTATCATGCCAGACGATACGGGTATACCCTAGTTTTATACTAAATCGTAACCCGTATCAAATGCACTATCAACTATTAAAAAAAAATCTTAAATCTTGGTCGTACAATTGTTTATTCCTTATGCATTTTTAAGATTAAAAAACCATTGCCCGTATTTATTCTAGTGAGTCGTACCTCCAATAAAAAGGGTATTTCTATTTACCAATAAATATCACGGTAACATGTAACCTCAAAAAAGGGAAAGAACAGCAAATGAAAATGGATCTAATAATGAAGAACAGCATATTTAATAATGAAGAACGTCAAAATGAAAATGAAAATTAATCGGCAACAGGTAACCTCAAATGAAAATCACATAAACACGAATACGAGGATTTAATATAGGGCAAAATGAACAGTTTTTATGTATCTACTCATCAGATTCAAATGGATAAAACCTACCTGTAGAAAGGGGATCTCACTGCGGTCGTTGCCGGTCGGTAATGAGTTTGAGTGATGAGAGAAGCTGAGAGGATTTTTCTTTTTCTTTTCTTTTCTTTTTATTTTTATTTTATATATAAATACATACAAGTGATAATATATAATACTATCTTTAACCAAAACATTATCCCAAAACTCAAAAAGCTGTGTTTTTGTGCGGGATTAAAAATGGGATAAGATTAATTAATGATATTTGGTGTTTGTTATGGAGAAGATAGGATAAATAAATCATGTTATGTGTTTGGCGTAAAGGTGAATATGATATTTTAATTCTATCACACGTTTGGCGCAACACCGGACGAATTACATTTGGAATTAATTATCATTTTATCCTATAAATATATACCACTCCTATATGTAGTTTTATTTTATCTCATGATTGCCGAAAAACAAATGAAAAAAAAATTAATTTTTTTTTTATCTTTTTCTTTACACCTTTTAGATAATCAAATTTATTAATGAAAATTTTCAACCACCTAAAATCACAGTAACTCAACTAATAAAATTCATTTCTTTTATAATATGGCATTTTTATTTATTTTTTATTAAATTAAGATATTTATAAGAAACTTTAATTTTAGAAAAAATGGTAACATTAGAATTTGAAATTATATTTAATGCCTAGTTCGTAAATATTATATGTGATATAAAACTTTTCTCCCGAAAGAGTTTTTACGAAATTTATTTATAAATAGAATAATCGCATTAGTTAAAAAAATATTGTGCACAACAATTAAAATTGTATATATTTTTAAAAGAAAAGTAAGTTGTATTATATAATATCTAGACTTATAATCCGGAACTCCATCAAATGCAAATTTTATTAAATCTTTATCTGATTAATCCTTATCATGTCCGATCCCGCTTAATCATTATCCGACTAATTGCTTTGCTATCATATCCCACATAATTCATATTCGACTACTTCCGACTCTTATCCTATCCCACATAATTCATATCCGATTACTTCCGACTCTTATCCTATCCGGCCTTTATCATATCCTATCATACCTCCTTATCCGGCGTGCAAAACGCACCCTAATGGTTAAAAATGCGCATGTTATGATATGTATTAGTTCTACACCCTTAAATGAGTTTCATACACACATTAAAATATCACATCAAAGTTAAAACACATATATCAATAATATACACATAATGAACTCTCACACAATAATAATTTTGTTTACATTCAAAATGTTATAACATAAAATAAAAAATTTGAAATTTAATATTTAAAATTTAAAATTTAAAATTTATTAATCAATATCAATTAAACAAGATCCATCATGACTATAGAATTATGTAAAAAAAATAAAAAAAAAATTATCGAATAACATTTTAAAAAGTATTTTTGGATTATTTTCAAATCATACTGAGAGATATTGTTGGATTAGATGTGACATGATTGAATTATTTTCGCATCTGGCGTTCGATTTAATTTGTTAAAAAGATATTTTGACAAGTTAAAATAAGATTAGAAAGTTGTAGACACCCCGATCCGTGACCCCCGCAAGAACCCTAACGACCGAAGTAATGTTTTTGAAGTCCAGGACCCACCCGAGCACCCGAAACTGCCCCGAAAGGTTCTGTTGGCCAAACAAACCTGTTTTTAAAGAGAAATGTCGCACAACAACGGAGTATGTCGCGCGACAATCCCCCCCTGACACAGACCATCCACTTTCTGACACATCAGTCTATCAGAAACATCACTTCAACCGTTTGTCGTGCGACATGGTACACATTGTCACGCGACACATGCCCTTTTTGGGGAAGTGTCGCGTGACAATCACTCCCCACTACTATAAATAGGCCAACACCCCCCAAGGGTTCAGGACAACAACTTGGGATATAAGAATTCTAAGCTTTAGATATGATTTTGTAGTCTTTCGTCAAGCATTCTTTATTATCGTCTTATTTCTGAAGAATTATCGAATCTATTCTTGACACTCGACGTGTCCCGTCTCGGGAATCGAATTCTCGAAAATATCTAAAGAAGAAAAAGATTATTATCGCCAGAGATCTCTCTGCCGTATTATATTTTCTTTCTTATTATTATTCTCGTCGGGAAGGTAAAGAAAGTCTCTTATAGTATTTAACATTAAATATATGTGCACTTGTTTTACTTCTGTTGTTTTTTTCACGTTTTATTTGAATGAACTTATTGCCAAATTACAAATAGTCTACTGTTTTCAAAATAAAAGACCCTGATAAAATCATTTGCAAAACCAGAAGAGTAAGTATATTATCATCCGGATAAAATTTTGTTTTCAAAACCCGGACCGGTAAAACCTACTTAGGAAGAAAAAACCCGATATACCCTATCTCTTTTATAGACTGTGATATGTCTAGTAGAACTTTCCTCAAGAGTTCTAATTCTATATTAAAATAGTTCCGATACAAGATCCAAACTTTTTCAAAATAAGTCAAAACCCGAGAAAAACCGTCGTTATCTGAGAAATAAAACGAGAAACTCTCTCTAAAGTAAAACAACTTTCGTCACTTATATTTACGTCTTTCAAAATAAAACATTGGATCTCGGAACACAAAGGTTTTTATCCTTTTTCCCGCTTTTCCCAGAAATTAGGGTTTTCACTTGGAAAGTAGTAGACTGTCAGTAAAAGCATCCACGTTCTTCAACATAAAATAAACATATAAGACCACCAGAGACCGAAATGGCGGAATGGGTGCTTAACACCTTCCCAATCCGTAACATAGTTTTCGAACCCTATAGAATCCTGGTTTCGTAGGCAAACGTGTAAACAAAGACTTATCCGTAGCCTTTCCTCTTACACGACCCTTTTTGTCTGTTTTCTCGTAAAACGTACTAGCGACTCTGAACGAACCCTCTTGCATCTAGAAATAGAATATAGGGACACCTGATATAGTATTACACCACCAAAAGAAGCAAATGGAACGACGGAATCCTTTCCGACGTTTCAGACGCCCAAGGACGGGAGCGAGACCTGGGGGTCGCATTTGCGGATTCTCACAAAAGTATGATAAAAAGATTCTTTAAAAAATTAAAAACAAATTAGTCAAATTTGGTATATTTTTTATTTTTCTAACATGAAGATATCTTGAACCTATATTTCAGTTGTTCAAAACGTTAGACTAAGTTAGAGGTTCAAAATAGATTGATTGATATTTATCGATTAAGATTCATTACACATTACTCTATTTTATCTTATTATCATATCTTATTTATTTCACCGTGCTGGATGGCATGGGTAAACCCTAATTCAATAATTTATGAATACAATTTTTCCAATAGTACATAATTCTATGAAATATTGGAAAATAGGATTTGTATGAAAAGGATTTCCGCAATAGAAATAAGGAATAATATTTGTATACATTAAGGGCCTATATTTGATCAAACTCCAAAAGCGTAGATTTTTAAATTGTATTTTTTTTATAGAATCATGCAAAATTAAATTGGCACTACATTTTTTAGCATATTATTATATTATAAATAATTGTTTAATTGGTGGTGATTTAGAATAATTTAAAACCTATTTATTAATAAAATGCACAAAATAATTTTTTCGTAGTTATACAAAGTTACTTTTGCACTCCTTATTTTCTAAAACATTACTATATATTTGTGTTTATTTAACGTTGTTTTAAAGTTTTATGAATGAAACATAAGAATATACTTGTTAAAAAAATAAACACATCATGCAAAACAAATTTGCAGTAAACTTTTTTTATTGCAAAATTAAGTTTTCACAAAACACAATTTTGTACAGAGTTAAGTTTATTCTTGGTCAAAGCCTTTATTTTAAAACACAATTGATAAACAAGCCTAATAATAATGATATCTAGGCCCTTATTTCTAAAAAATATTATTCGTTAGTTTTTTTGCTAAAAACATTATCACGTAAGACCTTTTACCTCATTTCTAGATAATTCTATAACCATTAAAATAGAGAATGGACACACAACTACCATAAATGGATGGACTACAAGTAGACACAATAAATTATTCAACAATTCTTCTATGAAGATCGAACATATGACCTCCTTGTTAAGATAATAAGGAAGATACTAATCAAAACACAAAATCGTTGGCGAAAAGTTGAGAGGTTGTGCCTTATATTTTCAATAAAACAATTGAACATGTATTTTTATTTTAGTTTCTTTTCATAATTTATTATTTTGACTATTTTTATTTTGAGTAAACCATCATTTTACATTTTTTTTCAAACAATATTTTGTTTAGATTGAAGGATTTTTTTTTATTATTATTAAAAAGTTTAACTTTATTATTGTTTAGATAGTTAATGATGCAATCATGGTGTTAAGAGAGAAAGAAAAGAAGAAAAAAAATTATGTAACGACCCAAAATATCCGACATCGGTAATATAATGGGTAGATTCTTCGTTCATAAGTATCCACTTGGTTCCTAACTAATAAGAGGCCTTTGGGGGGGGGGTGTCTTGGTGCCTCTTGCCAAAACAAAATTGTGTGGCTCAGTGCCAAAGCTACAATATTTTACTAAACTCGGGACAGGGTCGTTACAGATGGTATCAGAGCGAACCCATGACTACTACCACATGATGCGCAAATATTGTAGGTCGAGTTTATGCGACTTACGGGGCAAGTTGGAATCGTCAGATGCAGTTAACTAGAGCAGATTGATTATGTGTGACCCCGACCTAACGAGGACGTCAAGGGTTTAACAGGGGGAGAATTTAGCGACTCAAAATATCCCACATCGGTAGTATAATGGGCAAATCCTTAGTTCATAATTACCCACTTGGTTCTTCACTAGTAAGAGGCCTTTTGGGGGTGTCTTGGTGACTCTCGCTAAAACAAAATCCTATAGCTCTGTTCCAAAGTGGACAATATCTTGCTAAGCTTGGGACCGGGTCATTACAAATTATGTGTTTTTTTTACTTATGTTCTAAGGACTTCACCTTTTCTCTCCAAATATCACACTTGGAGAAACGTGCATAGAGTTAATAATCTCTAAGCAATCGATGGCAATACAAGGGAGACTAAACTCGAATTGGAAATGGAAATATACCAAAACATTATTGTGAGAATCCGCAAATGCGACCCCCGGGTCTCGGCCCCTGGTTCTGGGAGTCTGAAACATCGGAAAGGATTCCGTTGTTCCATTTGCTTTTATGTGTTGATAATTCATATCGGGTGTCCCTCTATCCTATTTCTAGATGCAAGAGGGTTCGTTCAGAGTCGCCAGTACGTTTTACGAGAAAACGGACAAAATAGTCGTGTAAGAGGAAAGGCTACAGGTAAGCCTTTCTTTACACGTTTGTCTACGAAACCAGGATTCTATAGGGTTCGGGAACTATATTACGGTTTGGGAAGGTGTTAAGCACCCATTCCGCCCTTTCGGTCTCTAGTGGTTTTATATGTTTACTCTATGTTGGAAAACTTGGATGCTTTTACTGATATTCTACTGCTTTCTGGAAATAACTAATGAAAACCTGATTTTCGAGCGCGTTAGGAATCTACCACAACTATGTCGCCACTTCGCTTACTAGGACGGGGATCGACCTGCCCGGTCAGGTCGCGGGGTGCGGGGCAGCGCCCCGTTAGAAAAATCAAGTTTTAAACAAGTCTACAATAAAACTAATATACAAATATCTTATTTAATTACTAGAAGAGACTTTAGTTACCTTCCTGACGATATATATAAGAATAAGAGAGAGAAAATATAATACGGCAGAGAAGACCTCCGGCGAATATTAGCTTTTCCTCTTAGAAATATTTCCAGCGGTCTGACTCTAGAAGGTGGTACACCGGGTGCCAAGATTAGATCCGAGACTCTTGCGGAAATAAATGTTATCGCAGATGCTTCCGGAGAAGGCTTAAAGATTAGAAAATATCAGAGAGAATAAGGAATTTTAGTATAGAAATTGTGGCGAGAAGTTGCCGTCTAGAACCCATGGGGGTGTTGGCCTATTTATAGTGCTCGGGATAGATTGTCGCGCGACATTCCCCAAAAAAGGAGAAGTGTCGCGCGACAAACCTGATCACTGTACCTGTTTTTCGCGCGACATATCTCTTTGTCGCGCGACAAACGGCTGAAGTGATGGATTTTGACACTGTGATGTGTCAGAAAGTGGTTGGTCGGGTGCAGAGGGGTTTGTCGCGCGACAAACGGCTGAAGTGATGGTTCTGACACTGTGATGTGTCAGAAAGTGGTTGGTCGGGTGTAGAGGGGTTTGTCGCGCGACATATCAGGGATTGTCGCGCGACAATGTGATATGTCGTGCGACAATCTCTCTAAAAAACAGGTTTGTTGGCCAACAAACCCTCCTAGGGTAGTTTCGGGTGCTCGGGTGGGTCCGGACCCCGAAACCAGTAGTTCTCAAAGGTCGTTAGGGTTCTTGGGGGGGGTCACGGATCGGGGTGTCTACAATTATCAACAAACACATCTATGAATATACCAAGGTACAGATGGGGTGGAAAACGAAAGATCCATACGTGCGTTTAGAGCACTTATGCGTCCAATGACATAAGTAAGAATTTGAAACGAACCTAAACAGTACGAAAGGTAATTCTTTTTGGATATCCATCTTCAAGGATCCTTAATTAACAGATCGAGGCGTCCCCAAACCTCATGTCGGTCTTGGAAAGATACATGCAACTAAGTTAAATCAACCTCATCAAATGTGTTGGAAGGATTTTAGTTTGTAATGATCATCAGATATAGTTGGCGGTAATCAAAGAGAATGCAATAATTCATCAGCCTATTTGGCTAGTGATCGAGGATAATGTTTCTCCATGGAAACAAACTAGGACAAATGAAAATCTTACACTAACGGTTCTCCTAATTGCATTTAAAACTTATTGAGCTAGGTCAAAGATAGTCAACAAGGAGGTTTAAAATAGGAATTATACCAGATAAAGGTCAATGGAAAATTTGACCTCCCAGTATAAAGGCATACAGGGAAAACATTCGGGAAATACTTTAGCAACTCTTTGTAAAAATACCATGGGGTTTAGTTGTAAAGTTTCAATTCTCATTGACCATCCCACGAGGTCTATCATTATCTCCCCTCCTAAAGAAAATTACTACCATGCCCTACCAAAGGAAGTCCTAATTACTGTAAGCACTACCTTGGTCTCCACCTTAATCCCATTAAGAAGATTGAGGAACTTTAGGTGTTTTCGGCTTCGGCCGGGGTGGGAATTAAGGAAACCTAAACCCGACCTAAATTTAAAAGTTTGGTTTTGTTTTCTAAATCTTTGAAACCCAAACCTAACCCCTAAACTTTTCAGTTTGGTTTTATTCAGTTTCTATGTATATTCTTTTTAAAGGAAAACCTATTTATTACAATAAAGTAACATTGAACATTTACAAACATGTTGCAAATCAATATTAAAACAGTCCCAAAATTAGCTCAAAATAATCTACAAAATTGCCTAAAAACAATCCATAAAAATACCTAAAAAAAGTCCTAAAAAGTTTAGTAATAGTATTGTATATATGTGTATAGGCATCGATGTGAGTGTGTGACCATATTGTCAATGGTATATTAAAAGAATGCATATATATATTATAATGTCACAATTTTAAGTGAGATTATCTATACGTCTATAATTAAAGCATAACTATAACTAAACAAGAAGAAGAGTTGCATAATTAAATGATTATATTTAATGATAAAACAATATTTCGATCTTCTTGAGTCATTCTTGATTTCATATTTAGCCATGCATTTACTTGTATCTTAAACATAAATACAATCATAAATAAACATATAGTTTAGAACATCGATACTATATTATAAAGCTAAGCCTTATTTCAACTAACTATAGAGAATGTGTCAAATTTTGTAAGATTCCAAAAATAACCTCAATTACATTAATACTATATAGTTTACATTTAATTTACTCAAAAGGGTAAAATGGTACATGCCAATCTTCTTACTCCCAAAATCCCAGCCGTGTTTGTCTCCCACTCTCGCTCTCCTTAATAACTCAATTAATTTGTTTCGTTTTTAGTTTTATTTTTAACTTAATTGAATTGGTAAAATATTGCCATCTTGATCAATATCTAATTCTAATCTTACAATTTTATTTTTAAATTTTCTCCTTAATAGTTGATTACTTTATCTTTACAAAACTTAAAATAATTGTTTTATTTAATCACATTACTTTTTTATATTCTAAATGTTAATGGTTAAGTATGATATAAATTTACACATATATAGACACATTTCTTCTTTATATTTTAAATGTTTATAGTTGTGTATGATATTAATTTACATATATATAGATAGACAGAGGGAGAGAGTGTGTTTATCTACAATTGTGTAAATAGTGGAATGAGAGAGTGAGATTGTATGTCTATTTACGTTTCTGTAAAAGAGGCGAATAAATAGAAAGAGAGAGAGAGAGAGAGAGAGAGAGTGTGGAGATAATTTCTTTCTTAGAGTATGGAATTTAACCTATTTATTATTCAACTTAGTCTTATTAACTAAACAAGTCAAAAATAAAATATTAGCTCCTACTTAAAAACTAAGAGATAAACAAAATAAAAATCATACCTTAATCTAAAAGACTCTAGGATGAAAAATAACATTGATTATCTAGAATATATAAAAAGAAGTGGAACTTGACATTTCTAACACCAATTTATAAGGTTTTCAATTAATTCAAATCATCGTATGAGCAAAGTAAAGACATATAAGAACAGTTTCAACTTAGAATTTTATTTATATCTTCCATCTCTAGTTTTATTTCTTTTTCTCAATATTTGATTAGCTTGTTTTTTCAAAATTTTCAAATTTGGTTTTATGTTATCACATTATTTCTTTGAATTTAAAATGTTGTTCAACCTTATTACTATTTCAATTATAAATAATTGTTCCATTTTCTGCTATTTTATTCTTCTTCTCACGTAACTTATTTATGATAGTTCTACTGTAACACCCTACTTTTGATTAGAAATTTTTCTCCATAGCCATGTTCCTCTTACTTTGAACAATTGCGTTTTAAGTGTGAAATCCTTATATTATAAAGATCCGTATAATTTATGCTCTTCCACATGTTATATATATATATATACTTAAACTTACATTAGTAATCGTTAGACAATTCGGGTGGCCCAAACCTCATTCGTCGCATTAAACGCGTAATTCGATTTTATGCGATTTTTGATTTTTCGTCAACTTTGAGCGTTCATAACTCCTTCACCACTCAACTGATTAAGCTTTTTTTAGTTCCGATAACTTCATTTTATTACCCTCTACAAGTTTCGTTTGAAGGCTGAGTCGAGTTGGAATCGTTTCAGGGGTCAAAACAGAGGGTGAAAGGTGGATTTTTTCGTAAGAAAAATGAAGGTTCAGTCAAATTACCCTCTGATCGATCAGAGCTGGGCAGCTTAATGTTATCATTTTCCTCTTGCTACATTTATAACCCACCTTCTCCCCTTCAAGAGCCATTTCGTCCCATACCCAAAAATAAGGCTAGTGAAAGATGAGAGCTCACTAGATAGGAGTTATTAGGTGTGATCCTTCATAGTTCTTTGCTCCCCACAAGATCATCATCATCATAATCTCCTTCTTCCTCCCCATGGCTAACCTCCATTAATGAAGGTTTAAGCTCCACTTTGGGAATTTTGAGATTTTGCGGATTTCGGCTCAATCCATTGCTCTTAACCTCGAGGATTAGCTTAATTGAGGTATGAATACTATTACCTAAACTTGATTTCAATAATTATGTATTGCATCTTCCTTTTCAAAGCCAATTTGGGGATTTTTCTTATGAGATTGTTGATATATGCATGAATGGGGTTTTGGGTTGAAATTGGTGGTTGATTTATTTGATTTATACTTGTTTATGGTTGTAATTTCTTTTAGCTACGAATAAAACTCATTATATGCTTGAATGGCACAAGCCCTAGGTGATGTCTATTAGCGCGTATATGCGTATACCCAGTATGGAGCTATATAACACATACCATGGTTTAGAAAAAGAGAATTTACATAAGATTTGGACTTATTACCATGCATATCATATATGTATTCATTTTGATATATGTTTTGATTTGTTATTGGTTTTGTATACTGATAGATAAGCACCGTCTGATACCAGATAGATGAGATACATATAGATATGTTACATCTAGGTGGTCGATGGGGGGACCCAGCCTCGGGGGTTGCGTACCCTAGCCTTGGGGGCTTTAGATCGTGATCGGTGAGCACACTTAACTAAAATCCTAGATGAGAGTTGCGATAGTTCATTGTGGGATAACGAGTCTAACCTTGGTACGAGTGCTTTGTCAGTATATGTATGTATTTACGTATATGTGTTATTTCTCCTTTTGATTTCTACAAGCTAATGACTTTACCATTTGATTTGGGTGGGAACCACATGACGTGTTTATATTCCATCATTGAATATGTTGCATAAAGTTCCTGTTTTATTTTCTTATAAAACATGCACGTTACTTATGTTGACTAGGTGTACTTTTACATATAAACTCTATAGGTCCCAATGGGCCCGGTTGGCTCACAGTTTTCTCACGCAGGTACATCCAAGGTTGGGACAGGGAGAGCTGATAAGGGGAAGGGTGAACAATATTAGATTCCTCTATATTAGTGTTGGATATTTTTTCAATTCGGATATGTTTCAATGTCTGTTAAACTCCTAATGACGAATGGTTTACACGCTAGTCAACCACCCGTGCAATGGTATAGACTACTTTGTAAAACATGAGTTAACGCGAGATTAACGACTTACAAACGTACATCCGAAGTGTTATTTCTTCTTTTCCTAACTATTTATTTTAAAATCTTACCCCCTTTTAGCCGTTGTTACTGACAGCATCCATGATGGCCCACTCCTAGAGGTTGTTGCCTCCTTATGGGAAATACGGGCGTCACATCTAAATCCTTGCATTCACGTTTTGTGGTGAAAGGGAAAGCAAGTGGAGCCTAAGAAAAAATACATCATCAGTAAGTTAAAAATCTACTGCATATAGTTTTAGCAATAAACTCATTACGTATGAAAAAATATTTATGTGTTCTATAATGAAACGTAACGCTGAGATTAAAGAACACGATAAAAGAAAACAAATATTATTTTAAAGTATGAATAACAAATCTTTTATATGATACTAATTGCTAAGTTATAACATTTTATATTACAATTCTTTGAGATGAATAACAAATCTTCTATTGTGTTCTTTAACTCTTAACACACATCGCACACGTATAGCGTGTGCATGTGGGCTAGTGTATATACAATGCACACACAAATACAGTCACAAATAGATATATAAATCAAGATTTATTTACAAAAGTCACCCCTAAAGATGACCTCCTGTCTCACTTTGGTTCACAGAATTCCAAAATGCATAAGTTCGATCATACACAAAGTTTTAGCCGCATCTCACTTTCCCCCAGTTTTGGACGAACCATCTAAAAAGCTAATAAAATTAGTCATGTGCATGACATATTAGGGGCAAAAGTAGGAAAACAACTTTCTAATTCTAGCCTAAACTAATATACGCCTACATTATATATATATATATATATAAGCTTCTACCAGGGAAGAAAAAGAAGAGAGAAGGGCAAAAAAAATGAGTGAGAAATTGAAAAGCAATGAGATCTGCCCACCTTTGTCATTGTACGAAGAGGATCGTGGTGAAGACTTCTTGAACTGATACCAGATTCAGATCTTGTGACAGTATGGGGTAAGACTTTGTGTTTTTCTCCCCAATAGTCTTTTCTATTTTGATTCATGAATATTCTTCCTATTGTAGGATAATGGCTGTGGGTACTTCGAATGGATTGATCCGCCCATTTTGCAAGATCTAGAGAGAATATTCTTGGGCTATTGAAAAAAATCAACAAAGTTAAATAAAAGCCTAAGAGGAGAAGGAAGAGAGGAAAAAAAATGCTCATTGTGTTTGTGTTTATTATAACTTTTATGTGGTTATTTCTGTTGGGGAGGAATTGAAAAAAAATATAAGGCTCTGTTTTGGGGATTTCAGGTTGTATTGTGTTTTGGTGATGAAGTATGTGTATTTTTGTTGTAATATTATTTGTTTTAGTTAATGAAATGAATAACACTTTGTTTTGGCAGTGGAAATGAATATGGTGGTTGAGTAGATTGTCCTTTGTAAATATAAAGCCTCGTTTGGTTTATGGAAGGGAAATCAATTTCTTTGTCTTCCCTATGGGGTTGGGAACTAAAGTTCCTATCAGATTTCCTTTCTTATGTTTGGTTAAGCATGAAAAGTATTCAAAAAAATACCATTTGATTTCCCTTTCAGTGTTTGGTTGGTACATGAAATGAAAGTAAAAATATGTCAATATTTCAATAATACCCTTGTATTTTAATGGATAAATTTGGCAATAGCATATTTAGGTAGGGGTATTATTGTCCAAAACTTTTGTAATAAATGGTGGGAAATACAATCCCATGAGGTCTAAGTGGAATGATTCTCCCCTTACTTTCCCCTATGTCAGGAAAGTATTTCCGGAGTTTGTTTTTGCCAAACAAAAGAAAGTAATAACTTTCCTTTCTTGAGTCCTCAAATCCGCAAACCAAACGAGGCCTTAATGCAATTCAATATAAAGGTGGTTGAGGAACAATTTAACTCCAAAATAAACACTTCAGGTGGGTAAAAGAAAACTATCATTTCTTTCCATTTAATAAACATTGATCATTGCAATATATCAAAAACAAATAATTTCACAAAAAACCAAAAGTGCTACCATCATCATATATTTTTCCTTAACAAAAACCAAAAGTGCTACAAAAACAATAACCATTATAGATGTCTAGACTAAAGCATCAAATAAAAAAAATCATTTAATCAAACTTCAAAGTCCATTCCATGTCTTAGATTGCCCTTGCAGCTCTGAAAATATGATATATTTCTTCCCTTCTAGGAAGATGTGCTCAGGTGGTGACAAGACTGCTATATTGAGATATTATATACGTGCTACTAGCTACTGCTTTCCTCACATCAAAAGTAATGAAAATTGGCAACTTAGAGGTTGTTTGTGCTTCCTTTCATTGTTAATGTTGCTAATTGCTGCATTCCCACCACCAGTTTTGGGCATTTTGCAACTCCTTTTTTTTTCCCCCAAATGGGCCATAAACATTACATCTCAATGACTTTTGATGCCTTTTCCCGAGCTTTGTAAATCCTTATGTGGTCGTCAGCTCTCTTCCTTATTTCATCCTCCATTGGCCTACCTGGTTGAGGATCATACTCTAGTGGTAACACAGTGAGCCAAGTCTATTAATTCCATTTAATGGGTTAACGATGGGCTTATAAATCTTCTTGTATGTTTCAATGTGATAACATTGGCGTACATGCCCTTCTACTTCGACTCGGGAAGTGCATACATGAAATGCTATGAGGGCAAGCTATGCCACTCATTTCCCACTTACTATAAGAGCAAGTCATGTAGAGAGGTTAATTGTGTACTGATCACCAAACATAATAGTGACTTAAAACTTTTTATTACCACTACAAGTGGCAATGCAACATCATGCTTCCTTCTTTGCTTTGTCAATCATCTCTTTAATCTTGGGACAAATTAAACCATCCTATTTATCCACTTTCTCCCTGCAAGCTTGCATCCTGTTCATCATATAATTTCTCACGTCCTCAAGCAGACCAAGAATTTGGTAAATAAATATTAATTCAATTTGGTTCGATTTGCAAAGTTGCAACCTAAACCCAATCCAAATATTTTCATTTTCGGTTTGGTTTTGTCATTTCAGTTTAGTTTATATCGAATTGGTTCAGAGTGGTTCGGTTCAGTCGATCGATTTTTGGATTGGTCATAACACCCCTAATTCTTAGAGTTCCTTATTAATTAAAGGCTACCCTACTAGGTAACTTTGGTCGAACTACACGTGTCACTAACACTTGTGTTTCCAGACCCAACATCACCAATATTGCCACGGTCCAGGTTAGAGCCGGTAAGTCATTTCTTGTAATATTCTTCATTCGTAATGGAATGCTACTCCCCTCCCTCGTTGACGTAGGGTCATAGTTAATCAACGATGTCTGAATCATATAAATCTAGTTTCTCATGGTTTGACGTGTGTTAAACATTTATTTTTCTATATTTATTGTCGTGATTAATTTTAAGCATGTATATATTTGATCTAGATCTGGTAATAATCGTTTGTAACGGATTGACCTTTTTATTACTTAGTGTCTTAGCCAAAACATTAATAAATGTTTTCAGTGATAGATAGACAAATTATCACTAAATGTTCCGGTCTGTACACAGCTATAAAGCACAGGTACTCCATGTTTTTAGGGATAGCAATGTGGACACGCGAAGGACACGAACACGGGTACGGGTAAGATATGGCTAAGACATGCCACTTGGCGTGTTCAATAAAAATATTATTAAATACCAGTGGACACTGCTAAAAGGTGTAATGGGTACGGTACCCGACACGGATGGATGAAAAATAAAAACCATATGCAATATATTTACGTGTCTTTTTATTAATTAAAAAGTATATTTACCAGATGAGATATTCCGGAATAAAACATATATCGACAAAAGTTAGGGTTAATGCCGCTCAAACCCCTTATCACATCTCAACGCCTATCAAACTTATTCTCTCATCTCAACGGCGATCAAACCCATTCATATTTGTCATGGAACTTCTATCATCTTCGTCTTGTGAGTCCTCATCGTCATCAACCTTCTCTTCTTCGATCTTCTCACTCACTGAATATGTCTTCTACTTTCTTCTCTTCTGTTTTTCCCTTCTTCCCTTCTTCCTTTCGTAATTGGTTTTCTTTGTCCGGCTTTTGAAAAAATCAAAGAAATAGTTTTGGTTATACTCTTCCCTTTTGTTTGATTAATTTAGAAAAGTTTCATTTCAAATTGTGTCGTTTTTCTTGGATTATAAAAGTGGTTATGGAAAATATTGGTTCTACTTTGACGGGTAGTAGCTCTACGTCTACTATTGCTGTATCCTCTCACACTCAATATGACAATATGCCAATGTGGAAACACGTTATGAGGATAGAAAAATCAGCTAGGGGTGGAGGGAATTACTCCTTCTTATGCAATTTTTGTGGTGAGATATTTAAGGGCTCTTACTCTAGAGTAACGGGCCATTTGTTAAGAATTATTGGGAGGGGAATTAAGAAGTATTAAAAAGTCAGTGACAGTGCATTGGCCGAGTTAAAAAGAGAAGTTGATGAAGCTGCCTTGAGGGTGAAAAATTCAGCAGCTAAAAAAGTCCATTTGCCATGTCAATCTCAAAAAACTATTGATGGAGCTTCATTTGATTAACGAAAGATATGTTTGAAACCAAAAAAAAGAAAGGCGACTGGAAATTCGGCAATTGAAAAGGCATTTAATATGAATGCTCGAGAAGAATTGCGACAAAAGATTGCAAGGACGTTTTATTCTGCAGGCTTACCATTTTACTTTGCAAGAAATCCTCACTATTTTAAAGCATTTACAATGGCTGCTAACAGCAATCTTGATAGTTTTGTGCCCCCTCGGATACAATTCCTTAAGAACTACTTTACTAGAGAAAGAGAGGGAAAATGTTAAAAGGGTGTTGGAACAACTAAAACAACAATGGACAAACAAGGGGGTTACTATTGTCAATGATGGATGAAGTGACCCTCAAAGAAGGCCTTTGATCAATTTTATAGCAGTGAATGAAGCTAGACCAATGTTTTTGAAGGTGGTTAATTGTCAAGGTGAATATAAAGACTAATTCTTTATTGTTAACTTGATAAATAAACAATCATGGAAGTTGGAACCGATTTTGTAGTTCAAGTGATAACGGATAATGCTTCGGTGTGTCATGCGGCGGGAATTCTTGTTGAGGATATGTATCCAAAAGTCTTTTGAACACCATGCGTTGTACACACTCTTAATCTTGCTTTAAAAAACATTTGTGCAGCGAAGGACACCGAAGCAAATGCCATTACGTATGGTGAATGTAATTGGATCACAAAAATTGTGATGGATGCAATGGTCATTAAGGTTTTCATCACAACTCATTCAATGAGGCTTCACTTGTATAATCAATTTGTGAAATTGAAGATGCTTGCTATTGCGGATACTCGGTTTGCTTCGGTATTATGATTAAGAGGTTTAAGCTTGTTAAAGAAGGCCTTCAAAACTTGGTCATTTTAGATAAATGGACTTTGTATAGAGAAGACAATCATGGGAAGACCCAATTTATAAAGGAAAAAGTATTGAATGACTTGTGGTGGGACCGGATAAAGTTGATTATATCTTGTCCTTTATCGAGCCAATTTATGAGATGTTAAGGATTACCGATACGGATGATTCTTGTCTTCACTTGGTGTATGATTTGTGGGATTGCATGATTGAGAAAGTAAAGATGGCTATATATCGACAAGAAATGAAGCTAGACATTGAGGAGTCAAGCTTTTATGAGGTTGTGCGCACCATTTTGGTTAGTCGGTGGTCCAAAAGCAACACACCACTACACTGTTTGGCCCATTTGTTGAACTGTAGTTACATCATTAATTATTTACATGTTTATTTATATTTATATATAGTTTTACTTTTTATTTATATATAGTTTATTAGTTTTACTTTTTATTTATATATAGTTTTACTAGTAGGTATTATAGCCACCAATGGCGTAGTGCGGGTCGTAATCGAATTGAACCCCATAAGGATTTAGAAATTTCAACAGAAAGAAAGAAATGTTTACTTAAATTGTTCCTAAATGCTGAGGAGCATAGAATGGCTAATATTGAATTTGGAAGGTTTTCATCCGTTGATGGATCGTTTAACGACCATGATTCTATATATGATAGAGGGGTTCTTGAACCGAAGTTATGGTGGGCCGTCCATGGACCCAATACTCCCATTCACCAAGCCTTAGCAACAAAGCTACTTCGTCAATCTTCTTCTTCATCGTGTTCGGAGAGAAATTGGAATACATATTCTTTTATAAATTATGTGAAGAGAAACAAGTTGACTCCAAAACGAGTTGAGGACTTAGTTTACATGCATAGCAATCTTTGACTTCTTTCTAGGAGTTCTAATCATTATAAAGATGGACATAGCAAGATGTGGGATATGGGGGTGATGCATTTGATTCACTTGATGGTGCTGGGATACTAGAGATCGCAAATTTGTCACTTGACGAACTCAATTTGGATGAAATGTTTTTAGGAGATGAAGAAGAAGATGTTAGAGAAGCTAGAGATAGTTTCCCGTGATTGAGAAACAAGGAGCAACAACTAAACTATTTTATTTAAGTTTGCAATTTCTATTTTTTTTCTTTTGAATTTTGATCTATAGTTTCTATTTTATTTGATGTAATCTTTTCTTTTGTCGATATGACTTGAAGAAACTTCTTGTTTATTTTAAGTGCTGTTAAATTTTACTTGTTTGTAGTGTTCTTTGAATATGAGTTTGCATAATACATATTATTATATAAATATATTTATTTATTAATTAAACGTGTTCTTCACCATACTCGTGCCTAAGTTTTTTAAGATTTTTCGTATACACCCGTACTCATGTCTATGCTTCATAAGTACACAACTGTTCCGCATCACATTCATTCTCTATATATATTTCCCATATATATATATATAGAGAGAGAGAGAGAGAGAGAGATTTGTTTGACAATAACCCTGAAAATTTGCTAATTTTCATCATAGGTTATCCCTTATGTCCAGTTAGAGCTGTCTGGAATATCTTGTTCACAGGCCTACGTTGGCTTCCGTATGAGTGTATCCTTTGTTTCTGTTATACATATTTATATTCATTCTACTTTGTTTCTTCTGTGGGCCCCTCTTTGATCTGCCTTCAACCATACCAACAATATCCACTGTATTAATTATAATATTTACATGTTAAAATTATGCTACCAACGGCTCTTAAGCAAACACCCCCCCACCCAAATGCACGTTTCATGCTGCAGGACTATTTTTTGGTAAATTGTGGTTAGACCCGGAATTATATGTAGTCTATTAATTGTTACTCTAGACCCTCAAACTATACAATAATTCAAGAGCGATACTCATATTAATATAAAAGTCTGACATTCAATCTAGACATTATATATATTGATTAAAATGTAAGGTTCATATCAAATTCGTTATAACCAATAAATTAGAGTACGTGCTTTTATAAGTAAAATAAATGTGATCATATAGAATTACTCTAAATTATAAAGTATGCAAAACTGATCCTATTAAAGTTTTTAGTTTTTTACCTTAACCATATTAAGTACAAAATTTGTCGTATATGTAATAAATTTATAATCATTTTGGGTGGGTTTTGAGAGTTTTGAACGTGTACGTTTAGCCCATTAAAACTGATAATTGGATGAATTTTTTTGTTCACTCCCATAATTTAAGAACCCAAGTGAAAAATCGTTATGATCCTTTTATATATATATATATATATATATATTGTACATGTGATTAAACAACAGCTAACGGACTTTTAATAGAAGTGAATTGCAACAACAAAGAAAATAAAATATGAATCCAAACACAAATATGGCTTAAAAAATATGAGGTGCAAAGTTAAAATATCTATTTACCTAAAACTTTAATTTATCCTTCAGAATAAATACCGTCAAGGCCCTTAAAACTATTACATGTAGTTGTGCCTATATAGTTTTTAAACTATTTTTTGTACCCCTATGGCCCTCAAACTATGCATTTTGTACCCTACAGGCACCCTAGGGTTTATAACTACAAAATTTTCAATGACAAAATATGCATTTGTCACCAGAAATTTACATGTAGCGCTGAAATATGTTATTGTCGGTAAAAGTAACAAATTTGTATATTTCATCACTATACGTACACTATTAGCGACGGATAATATCATTACACCGTTAGAAAAATTTTAGCGAATATACCCTAAGGGATTGTTGGGGTATGACTGCACAATTTAAGGGCTTAGAAGTACAAAACATAGTTTAGGGGCCATAGTAGTAAAGTACGATAATTTAAGGACCATAAGGTTTATTTACTCTATCCTTTATCCCCATCTCTCTCTCTCTCTCTCTCACACACACACACACACACAAAAACATGAAACAACACATGCACATTGCTAACCGAGCTAGCTATTTATTTTATTTTTGCTGCTCCCTCTCTCTCTCTCTCTCTCTCTCTCTCTCTCTTTTCTGGTTCACAGGCTGTCAATGCGGAATTATTAGAAGTATGATTATATATTTTAATATAGGGGGAATTAAAGATTGCATTTTGTTGTTTCTCTAAGCTATGTAAAGGGGCTGGCATTAATATTGTTATTTTTAGCTGTTCCTCCTCTCTCTCTCTCTCTCTACACTACAACATACACTACATACTTGGATTCATCCGTCCTCTTACACACTTAGATTCATACATATATATACATAGATAGAGAATAGAGATACATAACTAAATGTAAATACATAGCTAGAGAAAAGAGATACATAACTCAAGATATATATATATATATAGAGAGAGAGAGAGATCATTGAAACTGAGAAGTACTGGCATTCGGGTCAAAGATTTTCAATGAGCCTCTTCAAGAAAATAATTCACTTTTCTTTTCAGGTAAATCATATCTTCCATCATTCTATTTCTTTTGTGTTACTATTGTTTGTTGATGATTCCTTTTTAATTTTTATTTTGTGAAAATTTTTTTTGGTTAAGACTCTCAATGATGTTAATTTCAAACTCTTTATTAGTTTTCACATGTCACATAATTCTCTCTATATATAGGGGACCCGTTCTGGTATGGACTGACTTTTAGCGATCAAATTTCTTTGCCAAAAACTAGTCCATACTAGAACTAGTCCCTGCATATATACGCGAAAAAAAATAATTTGGTTACATATACCCTTAATTAGAGAAATGGTGGGTGCTTGAATACAGCTACTTGAAGAAGGAGAAGAAGAAGGGCTTTATTATAGTCCAATAGTCCATATAATTGATCCAGAATTTAATTACAACTTTATTCGTTTTGTTGCATAAATATATGGATTAATTTATTTCAAATTAAAAACAAAAAAATCATTTTAGCAAACTTATGTGTAGTGTGAATTCTTTAATTACTTTAAACATGTGATTTGAGAATTAGATAGATGGGCGAGTTTATTATTATTATTATTATTATTATTATTATTATTATTATTATTATTATTATTATTATTACAAAAATCCCATCATTCTAGATAAGACTCAAACTCAAGATTTCTCATGAATTGGGGTGAAGGTTAATCCACTCACTCCAAATAAAGAGGTGAGTTGAGTTTTATTCAATCACGTTAAATTATTCCCTTTTTATTGTACAACTAATTCAGTAATTACTTTAGTTAGATTGGACCGAAGACTACTCGATCTGCTAGGTCCCTCTTCAGTCCATGCCTTAAAAGGCACATACTATTTTTTTTAAAAAAAATTCAGTTTAAAAATTTGATAAATGCAAATTGCAATACAAAAAAATTATTGGTAGAAATTGGAAGGAACAATGATCACTATGATGTGAGTGGAAGTAGAGAAGATAAGACATGCAATATGTAAAGATGAAGCACATTCCGATATATATGGATTTTCATTATCTTGTGTTGACTTTAAGAGTTAAGAGTTGTTGGATTATGGATCAAAGGTTAGAATCAGATGTTTCCGCTGGTGTGTTGCATCTCATCTTTAGCTGACTTGGTCCCAACTTAATTCGATCTGTCTCCATCTTCATGTTGCTTTCTTTCAAAAGAATGAAATTAACCCAATTCATAAAATAGAAATGCTACTAAAAATTGTAATTCAATTAAATTTGAATCATACATTTGTATTGGAGTCGTAAAATACTGAATGATAGTAATTGATTGAAAATAACATTTACTTTGTATTTTTTCTTTTTCTTTTTCATTTATGTGAGCTGAATAACATTTCTCTAATTTATATTATATTGTTAAGGATAGAACACTAAACACTTTCAATGCATTGTGACATATGCGAAACTAAAAATGGTCCCCCGTTAACATTTTAAAAGTCTATGAAATTGTAATCCAATTAAATTTAAATCACACATTTGTATTAGAGTCTGGGAACATAAAATACTAAATGATAGTGATTGATTGAATGCAATATTTTAAGTTTTCTTTTTTCTTTTTTCTTTTTCATAGACTAAATAACATTTCTCTTTATATTATGCGGTTAAAGATAGAACACTTTTCAATGCAGTGTGACATATGAAAAACTAAAGACGGCCCTCTTAACATTTTAAAGTTCTATGACATGTGTTATACTGTCATATCTTCAATAGCTTTTGTTAAAATAACATAATTGGACCTCCTCTAGTATTTGCTTAAAAAAGAAAGGTATAAGTATCTTCCTTGTTACAACTATAAGCGAAAAAGGGAGACGAGGATGAGACCTGAACCCATCCAAATGGGATGCGTGGGCTAATGCTACTTGTGCTAAAGTTTTTGGAAATGCCCCCTTAATATTTTTATGTTGTATTTTGAGTTCTAATTTAGGTGTTTTTACTTTTTATTGCCCATGGCATGCTTCGTCCTCCAAAATTAAGAGTTCATACTTGACTTTTGCACATTTTCTAAAGGATAACCTAATTTCCATGTAATAAAGGGTCAAAAATAAACTTGTTCACTAGCATGAGATTTGGTACATATATTGTTTATGTTCTAAAAAAGAAATTGGACTCTTAATTTAAGATAAAAAGAGTTATATCATTCAGCAAATTATGCATAAATGGTGAAAATTTTACCATATATATATATATATATATATCCTCCTCGTAGCTAAACAAGCTTTGAAAAAATATTTAGATTTTTTGGTAACTTGTTAAGGACACTGTCTTCCAAATGCGCATGCTACCTAATTAAGTAAATATTTAGCACACAAGATTAAATCCTAGTTTCGTCCTTCCTAGCACGTTGTAATACTATTCTTGGTGAGCATTTAAAATAAATAAAAATTACTAATAATATAATTTTCACTTTTGTAATTAATTTGGATAATAGATGTTCCTTTTGAAGATTCAGACAAACTTTTTTCTAAGGGTAAATTGGGTCTTCAAAGCCTTGGTTTATGCAATTCTTCCTAATGATATAATTGATGCGGATTAATTGAAACAGGTTGAATTGACCGGAGTAGAATACTAAAATTTGAATTAAGGAACAATGATAAATATAACGCTAGAAAATAATGTGATTCGGCAATTTCATAGTCCTTTCTCATTGTTATTATAGATTACAATAAACATGTATTTTCTTTTTCTTTTTTTGCAACTGTGCCTTTATCTAATGAAAAATACTATACTTACTGGATATTTATATAGGCATATATTAAATGGATTTTACTTTCACAAAATATAACAAAAATACAACTCGTGTAATGCACCCGATAAGAATATATAGGCAGTAAGAATTGTAAGTAAAAAAAAACTTATATAATAGACTTACAATAATTACTTGTGGGGTTATGCTATAAAGAGGGATTCCCTTACTTTAGCAAAAAGTATGGATGTCTATTTGGAGGAGTAAATTAATGATTTTTTTTTATTTTGTAGAGATGATCTATATATTTAGTAGATCATTTCCACCAAACTTCATAAAAAACCTCAATTTAGAAGTGGGTGTATTGAAAAATTGATATATATGTGCATTTTCGAACGTTGAAATTTTTGAAAATCATCTCACTTATTCCTAGGTTGAATTTTTTTAATGAAATTTGTGGAGATAATCTATTCATAATATAGATTATCTCTACAGAATTCCAAAAATTATTCATCAATTTACCCCTTTAAATGTGAATCCCTTATTTTTTTTTTTATTAAAGTAAGAGATTCTCTCTTTATAATCCAACTTGATGGCGTAATTATAGCAAGGATTTTTTGCTTAATTGGCTAGGGCTATCCTTTTAGATTTATCATTCCATATTTTGCTGCTTGTTCACAATGCGGACCAAGTTTCTTGACCTTGGGCTGTATAGATGCCCAAATTGGCCCAGCTGGGCATGTTCATTTTATTTTTTTTGTAAGAATCAGAAACAGACTAAAATAAACCAAATCAGCCAAAATAAGGGCCAAAATCCAATCCGAAAATAAAGAATTCCAGCTCTCCAAGTAACTAAAAGAGAACGCATAATAAGCTAAATCGTGAGCTAATTTATTCTCGTTTAGACAAACAAAGTCGAACGTCACATAGCTTGGGGCCGGGTTTCAATCTTTCATGTCACTTCCTCATTTGTCTCCCCCTGCATCCGATGACATAGGCGGCTTTTTGGTGGGATGTGGGGTAGCCTTGATGGTTACGAGATGGGACACTTCGCAGTCTTATGTTTTCCTTGGACTCGGCCGCTTATAAATGGAGGCCTTGGCGCAATTTCACTTTCCCTCCATATGATCTTATTTAACCCTATAGGGTGGTCTAGTGGTTAACTAGGTCCTTGTGAGTGATCGATCTATTTAGCAGGAGATTCTATATTCAAATCCCTCCAAGTACAAGTTGTTCCATATGATCTTATTTGTGCTTGTGCAAACCCTTCCTCTGGAGTTCTTCTTAGTTTTCTCAAATCTTCTTGCAATCCGGAATTCAGCTTCCTTTTCTTTTCACTTCAGGCCCAACATTCTTGCGAAAATGTCGTTGCCACTTAGAGCGAGGCTGTTCATTAAAGACATTTTATATATTTTGGACTTTTATGAGCTCTGATTCTTCTTCTTGCGGCACATCATGGAAGCTCTCGAACCCATTCAAGCCAATCCATGCGTTGTGATGGCACCGATGGTCGCTAATGTCTCGAGATCTTCTCCTCTTCCCTTGCTGAGGCCGATGCCTCTATACGCTCAATGCTGAGGCCTCTTGCTCTACGTAGGTCATTATTGGCGATATTGGCGCCATCGTCTCTTAAATGACATGTGAATCGAATCCGTGACACTACCATTAATGTGCTACAAAGCTATTAGCATATGACACTTTACCATTAAGCCAATTCTTAGATTTTTCAATTCTATATTTAAAAAACGAGTATATAAAAACAACAAGTATTGCTTGTACACAAAAATATAGTAATTTTATATGGCAGTTTGTGCAATTAATGAATTTTTTTTGTTGTGATGCATATTGTAGTCAATTTTGATTCAAATTGACTCTTTTGTTGTTGTTGTTGTTGTTGTTGTCTTTTTTTTTTTGGCAGGAATGGGAACCAAACTTGAACATGTAAATAATCCATTAGAAAGTTATTGTGGGGGGAGAGTATAAAGAAGAGGAATTGAAGATGCTACAACCACACAATACAGAGTCAATTAAAAAGACATTACTCATCCATGAAGATATATTTAAACACCAGGTGTGTCACTCAAACAAATTATCATCCTTTATATATATAATTCATAAGTAACACCATTTTCACATAATTAATGCAACCTTTTGTTTTTTGTTTTAAAAAAAAAAAACCACTCTAAAATGTATGTGTGTGTGTATATATATAATGAAATGTGAATAAGTTAAACTTATACAAGGGCAACACATCCCATCCTTTCTAGAATGATAAAAATTGCTAGATATTTAAAATTTCGTCTTAAATTAAACGGCTTAGATTTTGAAAGATTGGTTTTTATTCAAATGAGTCACCACCTGAGGCTTTATATTCTTTTGGCAGGGATTCAAAATCTAAATTATCTAATTCAAAAACTATTATTTTGATTTTCAGACTTTAAATTCTGACATTATTTTCATAATTCTAGAAGAGTTGGATCCTAGGATAACTAGATGTCTTTAAAGTATATTTATTAATGTCCCCCTGGTGCATTGGAACTGCTCCCACTCTTCTCCAAATCCCAAGGGGTTCCTTACTACTGAGACAATTCTCTCGCTCAAAATTAGATACTTAATAACCTTTAAATGAACTTTAAAACAATATGTTTTTGTAAGAAGTCAAAAAATAAGTTGAGGAACTATCATGATGACTTCATTAACATAAAAGTGTTAAAATATACATAACCTTGAACTAATGGGATACAAATTTTAAGAATTAGGCCATAAATATATTAATAATCTTATAATATCTCATGTGTCTCTTTAGATAAATTTATATATACAATACTATCATTTAAGGAAAGAACTTTAAAATTATAGCACATAATATAGTATAGCCAAAAGTATTGCATTATATATTATATATAAAATATAAAGTTAATAGATACTGTCCCCTTACGTTTTGGTATTTTTCAGTTTTTGATATTCAAATTCGTGAAACTAAAACCAAAATTTTCAAGTTGGTTTCGGTTTTTACCATACCGCTTCCGACGCCTACACAAAACATACACAACAAGCAGTGGCGGAGCTAGTAATCCAATGTAACCACAAGGGGGGGGGGGGGGGGGGCAATATATTTAAAGTACACAAAAACATAAATTATTTACTAGAAATTAGGTAGAAGGGCTTATTACACATTGATTTTTACCAAAAATCCAATGAATAATATTTTTTTGAATGAAGGGCCTATTTTTAATTGGTAATTAGTGTAAGAAGCCTATTTTGTTTTATATTTTAAATGAATATATTTGAATAAATTTAAATATCATTTAATTAATAAAAACATGTTATGTATTACCTAAATTACCCTTTTTTATGAAATTTGCACAAAAAATATGGACTGCAAAGTTCATATTGCAGTAAAATATGAACTACAAAGTTCATATTGCAGTGAAATATGGACTGCAATATGAACTTTGCACTAAAAATATGGACTGCAAAGTTCACATTGCAATAAAATATGGACTGCAATATGAACTTTGCACCAAAAATATCGACTGCAAAGTTCATATTGCAGTGAAATATGGACTGCAAAGTTCATATTGCAGTCCATATTTTAATGCATATTGGTATTTTTTAGTTTATTTTAAGGGCTGGAATGTCATTTTACAATGAAAAAAAAAGACACATGTTATATTATTAATAAAATAAAAAATAGGCCATTTATTTAGAAAAAAATTATTCCTTGGCTTTAGTGTGAAAATCTTTCTCTAATAAGACATTTTTTTTAATTGCCCCAATTATTTAAAGTCATAAAGTAGACTAAAAGTTAAAATTAGGGTTTAGACCAGCCTAAATCACTTAATTTTATGCAAATAATCACCTATTATACCAAATTACGAATTATGGCATAAAAAATTAGAAATCGTAAAAACACTAATATAAAAATTGAAACTAAGATAAAAATCTATCAATAAATACTGTTCTAAAATCAGAAACAATATAAAGTAGAGCAATAGAATCCATTATCAGTGGAAGTGGGAGATATTTTTAGTGATGAAAAATTGTTGTTAAAGGTCCAATTTGTACGGACCGGTTCGTTTGACAAATTTTCTATATATACGTATTACCTTTCAATGAAGAGGAACTTTCAGTGAAGAAGAGGGTTGCAAAAATAGGGCTTAAAGAATTTGGGTTTAGAAATCGTAACTCACTATATCAAAATTCGCTAACTGGTACGTAAGTTTGGCACGGTGCCAAATTTTGGTAGTTCTTGGCACATATTTAGCACGGTCTATCGCCCTGCCTGATCCGATACTGCAAAAGACAGTGGCAATATGGTGCTAATACTCATTTCATCTTTCCCACCTTTGACCTTATCTCCCGCCCTCTCTAAAAAGTGGACTTTTGACTTTTCTCTAAGATTTGAATAAGCTAAAAAATAAAATGCGCGCGCAGATCCCATAATTCTTTAAATAATGCCATAATAAATCTTAAAAAATACATTTATTATATAGTAGCTATGATCTTAAAAAAATAAATTATATAGTAGCTATGATTTTAGATTTACTAATTCCAATGAAAACTTATATATATAGTAGCACGGCTCGGAGCGGTGCCAAAGTCGGTCAACCACGGTGTAGAACCGTGCCAATTAGCGAATTTTGGTGTAGTGACTAATAGATATGGAAATATTTTGGAAGGCTTTAATCCATGGGTTTAAAATTGCGGTAGTGTATATATAGTTCTTATACAGATTAAAAACGTCGCTAAAACAATAGAGAAATATTTTGAGCGATAAAAAATTGATGTTATAAGTCCAATTTGTCAGACTAATTTGTAGTATGCCAAATTTTCTGTATATATGTATTACTTTTCAATGAAGAGGAACTTCATTCATGGGTCTCTAAATGGAGGGTAATTAGTAAAAATAGTTCATAAAGTTTGACCTAAATCTTTCACTCGTTTCTACAGTTTAATTTTTGGTTAAAACATTCTTAAAGTTTTATATTTTCCCTCACTCGTCCAAAAACGGATGTCCCGTTAAAAAGATGAATGGAAAATGCGTGTGGTTGTCACGAGCCACTCTTTTAAGGGGCATTTTTAGATATTTCAATTAAAATTAGAAATATTAAGGATGCTTAAACCGAAATTAAAAAACTTTAAGGATATTTCAACCCAAATTAGAAGCTTTAAGGATGAGCGAGAGATTTGAGTCAAACTTTAAGGGTCATTTTTGCTAATTACCCCTAAATGCATGTGATTAAACCCACTTTTAATTAGGGGTGTTGTCAGAAATCCGAAAACCGAATGAACGAACCGAGTCAATCCGTTGCGATCCGAAATTTTCAGAATAAAAAAAAACCAATACCGAAATCGAAAACGATTGATTTGGGTCGGTATGGGTTAGAGGTTCAGGTAACCCAAATTGGACCAAAAAAACCGAATCTTTTAAAAAGAAATTGCTAACTTAAGGTAATTATTTAAATTGTCTTACAACACATCGGGAAAAAAAGAAGAAGGAAGCTTTCTTACAACATTTATGTTATAAATGACTCAAGCCTGTAGACTATTTACATTTACAAATAATTGCCGAAACGTAATTATTAAAATAAACATATGTAACATTATTTATTTCTTTTGTAATGCCTTTTGAGTGAATCTATATTGTTATCATAGAAGTCTCATCAAAAGGAAAGTCAATTTAATTAGCTTCCAAATTAGAAGGATTAGTATACAGTAGGGACCACAAGTTTTGTACTGTCTTTTAGTTCTTTTTTTATTTTTAGTACAATTTTTAACTAAAGTTTTAACAATACACACACAAAAAAAAAACCCCACCACCAAATGAGACCGAACCGCAGCAAAACTAAATAATTTGGGGAGGATTTGGGTTCCACAGGTACGAAAACCAAAACCGAACCGAAACAAAAATATAAAGTTTGGGGAGAGTTTGAGGTACACCAATTTCTACCCAGACCGAAACCAAAAACACCCCTATTTTTAATTCATATTTGTCTTAAATGTAACAAGTCCATTGGCTGATGTGGAAACTTGTTGGACAACTTTAATGGCCACATAAAACCATTAGGTTGATACATTAGCATTCCGTTAATGGATGTTCAACGGTTGTTTATGATCCAACTAAAAATAAACAGAAAGTATATCATCGCTTAAGTCGAAAAATTAGTATGATACCCAAAGTGAAAATAGGAGACACATACTTTATACATTTTTGTGATATGATTAATCCTTTTTTAGTTTGCAATTGCATATTTCAGATCGAGATTTTTACCAATAAAATTATGCAGAAACAAGCATTTTTGGAGGTCATCGGATTTCTTTTATTAGGGTGCGTTCGATAGACAGGTTAGAAGATTGGCTAAGATTGTTCAATCCCATTCGGATGGGATAAAAGAATCTCACCTCCTAGCTAGGTGGGATTTGTTTTCTCAATCTTTATGTGGAATAAGATGTCTTTGCATGATAAATTATCCACTTTGATATTTAGTCCTGAACAACCATAAGATTATTTTATCCTATCATATTTTTATATCCTGTAACCTTAAATTAAGTACACAATACAAATGTATAATTGTAAGATAGGGTGTATGTTAGAAGAAATTAACGTGAAAATCGATGGGTTGATTTTATATATTTAGAAGGAAAAAATGTGGAGTGTGGCTATTCCGGCTTTAAATCTAATACTTTTAGCATTAAAAAATTTATCGCAAATGTATATATATATATATGGGTACATTTCCCATACGGACCGGTCCGTACAGACGGAAACCTTTAGTGACGATTTTCCGTTGCGAATACATTGGGGATATGCTTAAGATCCCGGTCCGCATTGGAAATTTTCTGATATATATATAATGTGTTTTAAATTATATACATTAAGGGGTCGTTTGGTTGGATGGGATTGACCTTCTTTAGAAAAAAAAAAAAAGAAAAAAACATGCAAAAGAAGAAGAAAAAACATTATCCAAATTTTTCGCCAATGAGGAATGGTTGAGTTAGTAAGGATTCAAAAACTTCACTTGTAAGTTTAGGTTCGAATCTTGCTACTAATAATCTCTCTTGATGGGTGATATATTAACCACTATAAGCGGTCACTGTGTAAGCGGTAATTGACCTAGTGGCATGCCTTGATTCTGGAATGGGGAAGCTTCCTCTCACCTAAACTTTTTGTTACCAAAAAGGAAAAAGAAAAAAAAAAGAAATGTAGTGGAGGCCACTACTAATAAACAAAAAGCCAAGAAATCACTAATTCGCAAATCTTAAGAACTACTGTAAGCGGTCATTGAGCTTAGTGACATGCCTTAACTCTGTGCGGGGAAGCCTCCCTCACCTAAACTTTTTGGTACCAAAGAAAAAAAGAAATGTAGCGGAAGCTAGTACTAATAAACAAAACGCCAAGAAATCACTAATTCGCAAATGAAAGCAGGTGAGTTATACCAAATCCGTAACTCATGAGAAATCGGTAGTGCAATTAGTGCTTTGATAATGTAGAAATATGAATATAATTACAATTTCCAGGTCAAGGAACTCCATCGATTGTACAGGGTTCAAAAAATGCTTATGGATGAGCTAAAACTTAAGATCGACCAAACCAAAATGTGGCGGGACCAACATCAACAGATCTCAAGAGATGATTTAGAACGCAGCGGCAGTTGCTCTGGTGACGCACCGGGAATCCCAAGAGGGTTTGATCTTGAAAGGCCGGCCGAGGAAGATTTCTCAGTGGTGAGGATCAATGGATCTAATGAAGACTGTAGCAAAATTGAGCTAACGTTGACATTGGGATGCAACTCTACCACAATTAAGAGAGAAAACAAAGAAAATTATAGCGAGCGTGACAATATAGCCATGGCCAACTCTTCGAGCGCAACATTAAATCAAGAAAATAGTTCGCGACCGAATTGGCTATTTCAGGATCTAAAGCTCGGGTAGATCATAGTCCTTTTACATATATGTATGTATGTAGTATGTATGTATCAATTAAGTTTTAACAACATTTTGCGTGTTGGGGCACACAATTTAGTTGCTTCTTGAGGTTTCACTTGGAATAATCGCACACCTATTTTCTTCGGACGATATTGTACATGTATCAATTACCTCAATTTTTAGAGTCGAAACACTCGTCATCTATTCTACCGCCCCCTCTCATCTATGCAGCCCATTTATTGAACGCATGAAATTTATTTAAAGATAAAATCGACCATAACTTGAAGTAATGCATGCAACTTCAAACAATAAGATGCAGAATGTCTACTCCGACATTAGACTGTATCCCTTATTTCTTTGCACCAAAACTTGCTTTTGATTTACTTTATTCTTAACCTGTGTGCTTTTTATGATTGTACCTTAATTAAAGATGATCATGGTCAAGCACTCATCGCCTATGTTTTAATTGGGTGTTCCCTGACTCTTAGACCCAATTTGACCAACGCTCCAACTCATATATAGTTTGCATTGGAGGGAGATGCGTGAGCAAGCAAGAGTGCTCCAAATAGTTAGAACTAGCAAGTAGAAACGGCGCCAAAAAGTTGAGTGCGATTATCCTTGATGAGTCTCAGTGTCGAACCATGTGGAGACCAAATTAGAAAGTTATATATAATAAAATACATATTATTAAGATAATAAGAAATGATGGATACATACAACTATAAGAATGTACAAGGCATTATCGCCAAAATCTAGTATATAAATGAGAAGTGTATTTCGGACCTATACTTAATCTTAGTGCAAATAGTTCAAAAGGGTAAAAAACACTTTAATCCCTTAATGTTTACATTCGGTCTCACTTTGGTCCTTGATGTTTCAATTTGCTCAAAAATGTATAAATCATGATTCACTATGGTCCCAAATTGGACGAAAGTCCAATTTCCCATCACTTTCCTACACGTGGAGTTCACATGTTAGTATTCCAAGGCCAAAATTGCAAATTGGCACAACCCATTGCTTGATCACCTCGTAACCTTATAACCTCCACACACATAACACAGCTGATCATAAAAGTTAAGAACATAGCAAATTTAGGGCTAATATTTACCCCTAAAATTTACAAAAAATCACATAAAACTTGTATGATTGAAGCAATCAATAGTGGTGAAAAATACTACAATAAGTTGGGAAGTGAGGACCGATGAACTAGAGATATTTGGTACACGATTCTATGGTAAGTTTTCACTACTCGTCTTCTCGGTTTGTTGATCTTCGTTGATTAGAATATGAATGCATGTATTTAAAGCTTGTTTTGATGAATGTATATTGACCTTGAGACCTTATTTTCTACTTTTCTTGTTTTTTTTTCTTTTCATTGTAGGAGATGTTGATATGTTTACTTTGAAAATACATCATGGTGTACAATTTCTGAATGTTCCTAAGAGAATATATGTTGGGGATAGCTATTACTTACGTTGATCATTGTGAAATATATAAAATATCACTTTTAGAATTAAATTAAATTGATGGTTACACAACTGGGATATCATGGTGATGTTAAAATTTATCATTGAACACTTGGTAATGAAAAGGAAGAGGATAGTATTTAGACACATTAAAACTAATAATGTTTTGTTAAAGTTTTATGATTACATCCCAATAAATAGGGGAGTAGAAATATATGTGGATTATAATTTTGTGCAACTAGATATCCCTAAGGAAGTAAATGACCATGTTTTAGATTTTCATTGCCTTGACACAAAAAAAAGGGAAGGGACTAGTGATTACTGATGATGATGATGATGATGATGATGATGATGATGACTCTTCTGATTGTGATTGGGGAAGCTTACTTACAAATTTTGAATTAACTTCCCGGGTTCAAATCTGTCCATGATGTCTTAATCCTAGTTCTTCTTCTGCGGTAAAAATTACGGCAGAAATTCCCATCAATTTCTTTTTCCTTGCTTAGCTGAATCGAAATTGAGTGAATTGCAGCAAACTATAATGAAGAATGATTTTTTCCTACGTTTAATGTGGTGATACATATAGATATATAAGTACATAATGTGTGTGTGTATATATCTATGATATATTGTTGTTGCTAGGAAGGGGATGAGAGTAGAAGGCGGGAGTTTTCCCTCCATTTGGGTAAACTGGCAATTTTAGCCTTGGAATACTAACATGTGAAATCCACGTGCAGGAAAGTGACAGAAAATTGGACTTCTGTTCAATTTGGGACAATAATGAATCACGATTTATACATTAAGGGTGTTATTCGAGCAAATTGGAACATCAAGGACCAAAGTGACACCAAATGTAAACATTAAGCGGCTAAGGTGTTTTTTATCCAGTTCAAAATCTCGTCAAGGTACTGTGGTGAATGTATTTTGAACTAAAGACCCTTTGGGAAGAGCCGGAAGCATCGCACATATTGATTTTGAAGTTGTAAGAGCTTTATATTGCGTGTACATTAATGGCCTTGTGCTTATCCTAATTTCATGAGTAATATATTCTAGGATCAGTATATATAATTTTCCATAAGATCTATTACGAAGTTATTCTTTAACCTTGTTTATGCAATACCGGCTATAACAATGGAACTTTATTAATTATCTTCCTAATGTTTTGTAACTATCATTTAACTTGTTGGTACCACATTGAACTTTCTCGTATTTTCAAAAGATAAGCTGAATTTTCATTAAGCATAATTGTATTATTTTACAGACCTATGTCACATTTTTAAGGTGATATCTCTAGTAAGACCTTTAGTTAGAGGATATACTATTTTCATATTAGATTATCCAAATCTAATTACTCTCTTTGATTAGCTTCCTCATAAAATTTGATATTTTACACTAATGTGTCTAGAGTTCCCATTATAGGTTTTACCAGAGACCATGTATATTGTAGGTAGACTAGCAAAATTAATCATGCGTCTAGAGTTCCCATTATAGGTTTTACTAGTAGGGCTATGAATTCTGATTGCACGTTTGAATTAGGTATGCACGTCTATTTCTCATAGATCCAATAAATAGATACTCCTCCTAACTATATTATTTAACCAGTAGTTGACTTGGATTTTGTTTCTAAGTTATTCTAACATGAATCGTGATATCCTTCAATAACAAATGGATGCTTAACATACTACAAGCCATAATTAATAGTCTTCTTTAAGGAAAAGTATTCTGATGCACTTTTCTGAATTACTTATAACTTAATTTGCGTAGCATACCGACTATGTAGGCAGTGTCAGGTTTTATGTAATGTATAACATATATGTATATATACATATATATAAGACTTTTTATTACACTGCATATCTATGTTAACCAAAGTATGCCTAATGTTTTTCATCAACTTAACATTAGGATTTAAAAAGTGGGTTTATAACTCTTGCTCGAAATGATTATGTCTCTTAAAAACTCTTTCAATATATATATATATATATATTGTGGTTGAGATAATGTAATATCACTGTCTTTTGTCACTATCTTGATTATTGAAATCACATCAACTTCCTCGAAATCCTTCTATCATGTCGAATTGGATGGCAGAAACTTTTTAGTTTTTTTTGACATACTTGAGATTTCACCTATATATATATATATATATATCTGCATGTCATCATTTACATATACTTGGGGAAGTCGGTTGATGTGATCTCAAATCGTTTTCCTAACCAATTTGACGGATCCTCAATACGAATATAGCAAGAACCTTAGAATTTTGTCGAAAGATGGAAGGTGGAAACCTTAACCCAACCCTTGTAATAAAAATTGAACCTTGGTATGTATGAAGAACGCCACAATTAATTGGTGGAGAACTGATTGATATGTCAAGGATAATTGAAATAATAAATTCAAATTGTTCAACAAGTTCGAATAAGAACTCAAAGGTGTTAAACCACTCAATAATTGCATACCATGATCGCTTCAATAATGTTTGACAACTTCCTTTAAATAGGAGAAAACAAAGCCTTAGAATCCTATTACAATAAATAAACTAATCCTACTTAAAAATAAAAAGAATAACTCCTAGAATCTTCTTAATGCAATAAGGAAATTAATAAACACTTTAAAATAACCCCAATACACTCCTAACACAACAATACTCTGTAATAGTTAACCATAATCCTTGAGCTTTAAGCAATAAAAAAAACTCCATAAATTGTTTTACTGCAAAAGTGCTTTTGCAGTATTCCAACGTTCAATTTATCAAGATTGTTTTACTGCAAATCATGATTCGAACTTCATTTTAAACATTGGGACTTGATTGTCATGGCTTCAAATTATCTTCCAACATCCTTAGCTGCCATTAAAATCGAAACTCCTCTATGCTCTGTAAATCCCCTTAAATTTGATTCCACATTTTATTGACTATGCATTGTTTTCCATTCTTGTTCTTCATCTCCTTGAATGATTCTCTAAGCTCTAGCTTTAGTCATCATCTCTTGGACCATAATTATGAGTGCCTCTTTGATCTTCCTTGCTCTAGCTCTGATGATTGGACCACTTAGAACCTGTATGAGGTCTGTAAAGTCTTCACTCCATGACGTAACTCCGGTGCAACTTTACTCCATCATCGGCCACATGAACCCTATTAAATAATGCAAATAAGGAAATGAGATCAAATTCAAATTTGCTAGAACGATAACTACAATCCCCAGAATGAAGAATATTTGCCATAGACAACTCCTAACTTGTTGGAGTTCTCATTTTCACATTTTTACCTTATATATATATATATTGAAGGGTATAAAAGTAACAGTCTGAGCTCATGACAAACTAGCATTATGCGAGCTCATGGTGGGGGATTTGTTGCCTCTAAGATCTATTCCTGAAGGTTCTGTTGTTGGCGATCGTGGTGTGTTGGCCAGGGCTTCGGGGGATAACGATATTGTTATTAAAAGGTACAAAAAGTGATGTCCGAGCTCATCATGTGTCCAAGCTCAGTGTAGATATAGAAAAAAGCCCTCTACCTAGGGACATGTGGAAATAACGCAGCGAGAGCGTGGCTGGCACGCCCAACTGCTAGTTACCAATTGCCCCTACATAACTATCCCCATTTTTCTCTCAACTCCTCCCCCAATATGGGAAATGGGAGTTTTGTAATAGTTAGTTCCTTCCATCTATAAAAGGAACTAACCCTAGTCATTTTGGGAACCGAATTCAAGCATATTCTAACAGTTAATTATCTATCAACTTGTAACCGCCATCATCAACATCAATAAAAATCATCATCAAAGGGTGGACGTAAACCATACCTAATATCCATTGGCTGGGAAAACCATCCTTCACCAAAAATCCGTGTGTGGTTTTATTAAATTTTTCTTGCGCATGTTCATAAATTTTGTCTGTGGGCAACATTCTTCGCCTAAAAAGATTTGTTAACCTTAAAACTAGCGCCGTCTATGGGAAACTACAGATTCTCATTTCAAGCATAAGAAAACCTATCTACCCAAACCACATATCCATCCCCAAACCTGAAAATTGTCTCATGACAGCGACCGTAACCCTAGACGTAACCCCGTTTCCCTTGGGGAAGAAGAAAACCTAAATGCCGCCCTATCCAAATCCAAAGATATAACCGTTTTGAACACCTTCCACCATGACCAATCACTAAAAGACAAAAATCCAACCAATCGTCCACACTATCGATCCACCATTAGAATACGTGACGACGAACCTTCTAAGCGCCGAGCTTTAACCCGACAATCACAATCCCTCCGAGTAAACCAGGGTGGCAACAAGGAGCTGGTTAAGCTCTTGCTGGAGAACAACCAACGATTGAGGGATATTGTGGTGGAACTAGCTAAAAGGTTCCCCTCTAGTTCCTCCAACCAATGAGACCATAAGTCTTTCACAAGCCGCTCTCTTGCAGGGCAAGACAAGAATAATGAAAATCCCTTCGTGTACTCACCGAAGGAGAAAGAAAGACACGGGGATAACAGGAATAACCTCGAAAAACAACCAGTGCATGCCGACAATCAGGGCATCCAACCATAAAAATCAGAGTCCCGGAGGGTTAATGCCTTCCTACGTATCGGGCCTAAGGGACAAAACAGGGTACAACTACCTCCAAAGGATGTCGATCAACCGCAAGTGAACAATCATAAGACCAATAAGAATCTCAAAAAATTTATCCTTAATGCCGTTCCGAACCATAGAAGGACAAAAGCCAAAACAGTAAGAAATCTAGCAAGAAGAGCTCTGGGGAGAGAAAGGCAGTCGCCATTCACAGCTAGGATTATAAATGCAAAACCACCACGGAAGTTTACTATGCCTAAGTACATTATCTATGATGGGAAATCCGATACCTCCCATCATGTTCGAGCTTATGATCAAGCCATGAACTTTTGGGAACTAAACGAGCCCCTGTTGTGCAAATGCTCTGCCGTCAATCTAGGCAAAACAGCATTGAAATGGTATTACCAGCGCCCACCAGGGTCAATAGACAGTTACCAAAACTTGACAGAACAGTTATGTGCCAGGTTTATAGCCAGTTCCCAACCTCCCAAGGGACTGGCCGAGCTCATGGCCCTATGGCAAAGGCAAAAGGAATCACTTAAGGACTACTCCAAGAGGTATTAAGACCTTTATAACGAAATTGAGGGCGATTAGCCCTAGGTGGTAATAACTTCATTTGGCCACGGACTCATTCCAGACTCTCCACTTTACAATGACTTAATAATGAAGCAGCCGACCTTCTAGACGACCTCATATGCAGAACCGAAAAACATTCCAGGCTAGAGGAAGATAAGATACAGAGAGGCCGTCACTTAGAAGAAAAAAATCCAAGATCTTCTAATGGGAAAAGAAAGAGGGAGGGCGATCATGAACGGGGAAAAAATAGACCTTCAGAAACGTCATATCGAGGGGTCAATACCATCTTCACAGAGCCTATTTATAAGGTGATAAGTAAGACCAAGCCGTTCTTTAAATAGCTGAGAGGCATGCCCTTAGATCCTAGCAGGAGGGACCCGAAAAAATATTGTTCATACCACAAGGACCATAGACACATAACAGAGAAATGCAAGTCTTTGAAGTTCTTCCTGGGGGACTTAGTAAAGAAAGGGCGCATCCCAGAAATTGTGAAAGAAGCAAGGAGTCATAAGAAGGAAGTCGAGCAAGCCGACCTCAAAGCGGTGGGTGTTATCGATGTCATTCACGTTGTACAAGACTCGTTAGCCTTAACCAAGAATGCAATCACGAATAGTTAGAGGAAAGTTCAGATGCAAGAACACATAGCCCCACGGATAGTCATGTCAATAGCGTCCGACAAGCGCACGAGGGATGGAGAAAGAATACCATAACAATTAAGCTTTTCGGACAGGGACCTACAGGGTGTAGAGGTCCCCCATAACGACGCTCTGGTTATAACACTCAAAATTTTCACCTGGGACTTTAGGAGGGTCCTCCTAATAGATCTAGGGAGCTCATCGGAAATCATGTACCTAAATCTGTACCGATCCCTTAACATCCTGCCAAAGGACATAATTCTAGTTAACTCACCAGTCTTTAGTTTCAGCGAGGATGTAGTGTGGCCAGTAGGTAGGGTTAGACTCCCAGTGCATATGGGGACCAATAGAAACCATCATGGAGTTCCTGATCGTTGATATCAATGCTCCCTATAATGAAATTATGAGAAAGAACTAGCTAGGGGCAATCAAAGTAGTGACCTCACCATTTCATCATAAACTAAAATTTCCCTCGCTAGAACGAATAGTAGAAGTGTGAGGTAATCAGGAACAAGCTTGGCTATGCTTTTACATAGCTTTCCAGGTTAACGACCTAGACAGTGAGTAGGTCAAGAGAATATGGAAGTCAAAATTCGAACAAGATCAGAAGGTGCTCATTATAGAGGAGACAAGCTCGAACAAATAGCAATCAAAGATCAGGCGCCCCATTAACGCGCAAAGCAGTGGGAGCCCAAAGGCAGAGTCCCAAAGGATCTGGAAAAGGTTTTTATCGAATAAGGCAACGAAGAGAAGTTCTTCCTCATTGGCAACTTGCTTGATCCAGAGGAAAAGCAGCAGCTCATCTCTTTCTTAAAAGAGAACATTGATGTATTCGCTTCGCAACCTTATGACATGCCAGGAATCGATTTCGATGTCATGTGTCACAAGCTCCATATAGATCCGACCACAAAGCCTATCAAGCAGAAGCCATGCCGAGCCTCACCCAAAGAAGCCAAAGCCGTAGAAGAAGAAGTACATAAACTTTTAAAGGCATGAGCAATCAAAGAAGCACATTTCCCAGATTGGATCTCCAACCCAATGGTAATGAAAAAGGACAATAAAAAATGGAGAGTGTGTGTTGACTTTACCGGCCTCAACATAACTTACCCAAAAGACAGTTTTCCCCTCCTGTGAATAAACTAATTAGTAAACTCTGGTGCATGCCACGAAATGATGTCTTTCCTCGACGCGTACTCTGGATACCATCAAATACCATTATTCCGGACAGATTAGGAGAACACGGCCTTCATCACCACTTTGGGACTGTATTGTTATCGTGTAATGCCATTTGGGCTGAAAAATGCAGGGACCACTTATCAAAGACTCGTAACAAAGATGTTTTAGGAGCATATTGGTAAATCAATGGAAGTTTATGTAGATGACATCCTAGTTAAAAGCAAGAAAAGGAAACCCACATATCCGACCTCAACGCAACCTTTGAAGTTCTTCGGCAATATAAAATGAAGTTGAACGCTGCCAAATGTTCATTCAAGGTCAACTCCAGGAAGTTCCATGTGTTTCTCGTCAATTACAAAAGGCTCATAGCAAATCCAAAAAATATTGAAACCATCATAAATATTCGAGCTCCAACCTCAATTAAGGAGATGCAAAAACTCACAAGAATGATAGCAGCCCTCAATAGATTCATCTCCAAGTGCTTTGACAGATGCCACCTATTCTTTAATGCCCTAAAAGGGGCAAACAACTAAAATGGATAGAGGAGTGTGACAAAGAACTAGAAGACTTGAAAGAATACTTGGCTAGCCCCCTATCTCAATTCCAAAGCCGCATGAACAATTGTATGTGTACTTGTTGGCTTCATCAAAGGCAATCAGTGCGGCCTTAATAGGAGAAAAAGACACAATCCAAAAATCGGTTTGCTAAGTCAGCAAGTCTCTGGTAGGACCAAAGCTCAATTACCTACCCTTAGAGAAACTAGTGCTCGCTCTAGTCACAGCCTCAAGGAAGCTTAGACATTATTTTGACGCCCACCCGATCATAGTTCTGACTTCCCACCTAATTCGAGTTGCATTACGCAAGTCCTACCTCTCTAGGCGAATAGAGAAATTGTAACATCCGGTTTCCTTATCGCTTGCAAACCGCGACCCATATCGCGTATAAGACAGAATTTGGCTTCGGATGGCCAAATTGGGTTCTGTAAAGGTTGGCATGGTTTGGAAACTTCCAATAAGTCATATTAACATATTTAAGTGTGTTACAATGACCATAAGTTTTTTAGGGTGGCTCGGACGGAAATCGGCTCGAAAATCACAAGTTTCAATCATACGCGATTAATGATTTTTTTCCGACTTTGAAAGTCAATATCTTCTTCATCCGGACTCCAAATGAGTCCCCGTTTTCGGTCACGTCTTCATCTTAATTCTTTCTACAACTTTCATGTTTGGGCCGAGACCCAATTCCAACTCCTTAATGCCCAAAAGTGGGTGTGAAGTCGAGCCGTTGACCAAAAGCTGAAGGAGGCAGAAATCAGGCCATGGATTATGCTTAATTTGATTATATATTACTGATTTTATGATAAGCCCCAATTTCTATACTGTTTTTGGTAAGATTGATACAAAACCCTTATGTACGGATACGATATGTACAGTATACACTACTACGCATGCATAAATTGTTATACTTAGGAATAAAGGTACTTTTGGCACATAATTATGTATGTATGTGATATTTTTGTTACACTAGAGCTATTGGTTTATGAATTATGAGATTTGTCACTTGCTAGGCCAATCCGTAATTATACTGGTTAAGGCCATGAGCTTATTTTGGATAAGTAAAGTATAATAATCTTAAGGGGAGTTTTATATTAAAATCCAGGGGTTGTATCAATATAATATCTTCCTTGGCTTGATGTCAAAATTGTGGGAAACATTAAACCCCTAGCGTTTGGTTTTCTTCTTTAAATAGTATACGGACTTGACTTAACTAGCTTAAGTGTAACAACACTACCACTACAAGTTCTACGTAATATATATGTATACATAATTGGGCAGATATAAATTTATATACATGTACGAGTTATACAAATATACGTGGAATATATGTATATACATATCTGTATATGTTGGATTCTATATTCTTATGATTTCATTGATTCGATGAGATGATTATTGTGATTTCATATCGGATGGCCACACCGTTCGTACTAGATAGATGGTGATTACCGGTAGCGTATAGCCTTAGTGGTTACGTGAGTATTATTAGTAGCGGCTGCGTGAGGTAGCATATGCCTGTGTGGCTGCGTGAGGTAGCGTCTAGGTGGACCTGGTAGGTGGTCCCTGCCTTGGGCAGAAGAAACCGAGTTGCCGGCTATCTCTGTGCACAGTAGATGTATGAAAATCCTAGACGTGAGTATGATATATGTGATTGATGTGATAGATCTAGTCGCGGTGTTGTGGCATATACAGTATGAGATGTATATACATATATTGCTTTTATTATACTTTGGGTTGGGGACATTATATATATACATATCACGAAAGGTTTTCTGTGCATTGGCTGCTTCAGAATTGTACTATATATATATATATATATTTAAGTTTGTATATACATATTTCTACCCAGAGGTGGTTTATTATAGAGAAACAGCATATAAACTATTTTCAGTATAATGCATAGCATGGCATGTATGGTTTCTAATCTATTTTCCTATACAAACCCTTATAGTTCCCACTGAGCCCGTTTGGCTCACTCCTATTTTCCAAACCAGGTTTTGCAGGTGTTCCCGGGGATGGTACGCTTATAGAGTCTAGATAGCTCTGACGGACTCTGATCACTTAAGTCGTTAGGAAACGAGTTGTGTACTAGTTGTTTAGTTAATAAATGTTTATGTATTATAGTGTTGTATTTTGATATAAAGCTTATTGAGATTGGGACCTCATTGGAGGCTTTGTATAAATGACTTTTCTTAAATGTGGAGTATCTATTGAATATGGATTGTATGTATATTTTAACAGGTTTTGGTATTGCTTGATAAATAAACTCCACATACCAGAATTTTTTTTAGAATGATTTTATTACTTGAACATGTTTTTTGTATGAAATTTTAAGTTTTACTACTTCTTAACCGTCGTCGCGTACGACTCCGTGGCTAACCGGGTCCCGAAGGTATAATCCTCTAAACGAGATTTCGGGGCGTCACAGAAATGGTCAGTTGAATTCAACAGATTCCACATTGACTACAAACCACGAACAGCAATCAAGGGCCAAATTTTAGTGGATTTTATTGCCGAATTTCATGATAATATAGTTACAAAACCTGCCACACCAGCTCCTCCAACTGGGGGCAGCCATTAGGGTCAACGAGTTCAAATGAGGCCGAGATGAACAAGCAAATGGAGAAGCTCGACATAGGTGAAGAATCGGAACATATTTGGAGTATTCATGTTGATGGTGCATCTAATCGAAATGGTGTAGGTATTGGCATTGTCCTCAAATCGCTAGAGGGACCAGTCCTCGAATTTGCAGTTAGGCTAAGTTTCGAGGCATCCAATAATAAATCAGAGTATGAGGCTATAATCCTTGGTCTTAAAAGGGCAAAAGCACTAGGTGTCCAAAATATCATAATCAACTGTGACTCCCAACTTATCGCCAATCAGTTAACATGGGAGTATTGCACCAGAAGCCAAAGAATGGAGTCCTATATGAAAATGGCCTAGAAACTGATAAGGTCCTTTACCTCGGCATACGTTGGGAAGTTTTCAAGGTCAAATAACAGCCATGCAGATGCACTAGCCACATTTGCATCGGCAGTCGACTCATAGATGAAGAGAACCATTGACGTGGAGTTCCTGGCACGGCCCAGCATAGAGCTAGGAACATATCAAATGATGTGCATTAACCTCGGACCTAGCTGGATGGATTCAATCATAGCCTATCTTAAACAAGGCTCCCTTCCATCCGACCACAAGGAGGCACATAAGGTCAAACTTCAAGCAGGCAGATACTGGATCTCGCTAAAGGATGTATTATACAAAAGGCCATTCTCAAGGGCGTATCTTCAATGTGTCCACCCAAACAGGGTTGAAGATTTCTTATATGAGATCCATAAGGGGAGCTGATGAAGCCATACTGGGGGAAGGTCATTAGCCCACCGAGCTCGTTCACAAAGTTACTGGTGGCCATACATGCAAATGGACACCTTGGGGTATATTCAAAACTATGAAAAGTGCCAGAAATTCTCACCCATCATCAGACAGCCAACCATCGACCTTCATCCCATAACAAGTCCTTGGTCGTTTACACAATGGGGATTGGACATTGTAGGGCCATTGCCGAGGTCAAACTACAAGAAGTATCTGTTGGTCGGCACATATTACTTTACTAAATGGGTAGAGGCAAAGCCCTTAACAAGAATTAAGGACCAAGATGTCAAATCCTTCATGTGGAAGAACATCATCACTCACTTTGGCATACCCAGAACTCTGATTATGGACAACAACACACAGTTTAAGAGTTCAAACATTATAGACTTATGTGATACTTATAAGATCAAACAGTCTTTCTCCTCTCCTAGCTATCCCCAAGGAAATGGGCAAGTAGAGGCATCAAACGAAGTCATCCTTAATGGGCTGAAGAAGACTGGGTGGAATAACTTCCCACAGTCCTCTGGGCATATCCTACTACTCCAAGAAGATCAACTAGCGAAACTCCTTTTTCAATGACATATAATACAGGGGGCCATCAAAGTTTTGAAGGTCGGACTTGCATCACTGAGAACATCGCTAGTTGATTCTAGGGGCAATAATCAAGCCCTAGAAGAAGCATTGGATGCAATCGAAGAAAAAAGGGAGGCAGCCCTCATAAGTCTAGCCTCTTACCAACAGACATTGATCCAGCAAAAAAGAAAGAATATAAAGCCCATAAGTTTCAATGTAGAAGACTTGGTACTCAGAAAAGTCACTTTGAACACCACTAAGCCCTCAGATAGGAAGCTTGTACCAAATTGGAAAGGTCCATATGTTGTAGTCTCCTCCAGTGGCACTGGAGCATATTACCTAAAAAATATGGATGGCAATGCAATCCAAAACCCATGGAATTTGTCTAACTTGAGGAAATATTACCACTGAATGACCATTGTTCAACTTATTTTATGCACTGAGCTAATGAAGCTTATTGTCTTTTTATGAAAGTTAAATTGTTTAACTTATTCTATGTACCGAGCTTATGAAGCTTATTTTCTTGTTATGAAAGTTAAATTGTTTAACTTATTCTATGTGCCAAGCTTGTGAAGCTTATTGTCTTGTTATGAAAGTTAAATTGTTTAACTTATCCTATGTACCAAGCTTATAAAGCTTATTGTCTTTTTATAAAAGTTAAATTAAAGCTTATTGTCTCTTTATGAAAGTTGAGTTGTTTAACTTATTCTATGTACCAAGCTTATGAAGCTTATTGTCTTTTTATGAAAGTTAAATTGTTTAACTATCCAGTTTACCGAGTTTATGGAGCTCATCAAGTAACAAAGTTAAATTGTTTAACTACCTAGTTTAATGAAATCGTTTTACTGATCAAACTATCCATGCTTACAAAGATGCATCAACCAAATCTAAGGAGATTACAAGCAATCAACATCAAGCACAAGAAGGAAAAGTGCATTTCAAATAGCATTCAAAAGAGATGCCAAAAAACTAATACATGTAAAAGCAAAAAAAAAAACCAACAATAATAAAAGAAAGCAAAAAAAACCTAATCTAGCTGGATAGAAGGGTCGTGGGTGCCAGTATCTTCCAACCAACCCTCTTCAGCAGCATTACCACCACCACTTTCTCCTTCAACATCACATTCTCCCTCACCATCACCAGCAGCACGAATAGCAGGAGCTTTCCCCTCCATTTCCTCCCTATCGTTAACAACATCAATCACTAGTGCCTGTACTTCATATTGGAAGTCGGCAGGGACGAAAACAGGGACCCTTAGGTAACTCTTATGAGGCACTTAGGCAGCGTCCAAACCTAAGTCATACCCAGCCTGGTAGAGCCTGCCCCTAACCGACTAATCTCGGCCACGTTCTTATTAAAGTAGAGATCGTAGCCCCTCTGCTCGGCCTCATCAAGCTCGTCCTTCCTCCTGGCCAGCCAGTCAGCCGTTTCTTTCTTTAGGCGCTCGTTCTCAGACCTCGGGATGTTCACCTTGCCTTTAGAACTACCCAACTACTGGTTTAACCCTGAAACCAATGCATTGCAAGTGTCTAGCTCTTTTTTCTTTGACTTTAGCTAGTCAGCAAGGGCTTTCTTATCTCCCTCCAGCTTTTTTAGGGTATCATTTTGGTCCCTGCAAAGAACCGCCCTCCTGTCACTCAGAACCATGAACTTCTGGGCAACTTATTTCTCATAAAGAACAAACAAATGGTCAACATCGATTAAACATCAAAGAAAATTGGTATGAGATTGGATCTTGGTCACTCACCTTTAAAAGGTCCTGAATAGCCTCGTTCCTTAGTTGGAGGTTAGGGAGGTCCTTGTGCTCGGCCACGTCATCAGCCTTTGTGATGTCGTACATAATAGTGGCTGCATCAAAGGGAGATCGGTAGAGGGAATCAAATTCCCTCAGGACACGATCTTGGTAACGGAAGACAAGGTGCCAATTTGGGTTTGGCTCCCCATATCCTTGTTCAACCACTTAAGGCCGAACATCAATTTATAGGTCGGCAGTCTCCAACCCCTGTGGAGTAACGTCTGCCTCCAAGTCAGTTGGGCGGAGGCAGAAGGATAAGTCACCACGGTCCTAAAGCCATAGCTTGGCTTCTTCCGAGTAGGCGCACCTTGGGCGCCCTCAGCAACCCCACCTACATTAGCCTCAGCTCGCAAGGCCTGACTAACGTTCCTTCTCTTTAGAGGCAGTCCAACCGTGTCTTCGAGATCCTCTTGGTGGTCAAAATGCCCAACGCCCTGGTAAAGTCACACGAGCTCGAGATCTATTGGAGTGCTCGAACTACTTTGGCTTCGTTCAACAGCCTTTCCTTTGCCCTTATCACCTGAAGCATGGTTGTTGGGCCCACCCAAATCTAGGTGCTGTCCAGTTGTTGTCATGCCTACTTCCTCAACTGGGCCTTCTCTGATTGCAACACCTATAGGGATAACTGGTCTAAAAGCAAGCCAAGCTCTGACCCTTAACATCTCTTCAAGTCTTCTCAGTTGTTTTTTGCCGCCAAGCCAATCCAGTTGGTTGAACCTTTCTTTGAGGAAGTCGGTGTCCCAGGGTGTATAACCAAGCAAGTTGTAAGCAGCTCAGGGGTGGTTTATTATCCGAGCTCCCATGGTTCTGTTGTAATTAATGACCGGGTTAATGGAGTCCCAGTCAATCACCTTGGTGCTCGGACGTGTGGGTTTAACTACAAAAAGAGAACAAAACAACATCAATGGGTAATAAAAAAAACATGTAATTGCACATAACAAGATACAATAGGGAATACTACCAACGTGGCTATGTATACGCCTTTTAATCTTTACAATATCCCCATCGTCCTTGGTGCCCCCAACTATCACCCTGCCCTTGTAGTACCCCCTTTCAAACTTGGTTAAACCCTTGACTAAGTTAGGAGCCCTAACCCGAGCTCTAAAATAGTAGCGCGAGGAGTTGTTTGGGCAGTTACAGAGGGAATAACACCAGAAGATCCCCCCCCCCCAAAGTCAATCTCACAACCAATAATTTGTTTAGAGCGACACAACCTAGAACTACCCTAACCCCATTGGCACTAAGTTGGCATAAGGCCATGTTACATCGCCTCAATACATCACAAAGCAGACGATCCAGAGGCAATCTTAACCCTGCCTGTTCGAAGAGAACATATTATATGCCAATCTCCCCATATCTTAGATTTATGGTGGGCTCCTCATTTTGCCTCAGGGAGCCTCACCGTGCATCCATCAGGGATGAACCGCTGAGAAAAGGCGGAGAGCTCTTCATCTCTAGAAACTATGAATTGCCCCATTTGTATCTACCCTTTCTAAAACCTAACCCTCAAATTGGAAAAATGAAAAGACGAAATGGTAATCAAAACAAAATGAGGGATAAGGAGAACTTACAGTGATGGAAAACTTCTTATGGGGAATTTAATCATGAAATTTTGATCGCATTTTTTTTAATTTCTCTATCGCACAAGACAGAAAGGAATCGTAGCGAGAAGAGGAAAATTTGAAGATAAGGAAGAAATACAAGTGCGTAAGATGGACGGTTCTTTTGTTCAAAATGGCGGTTTCCCCCTCTAAAATCGCGCCCCGTGATGAAAATGCATTTAATACGAGTCATTTCAATGCTTCTGCTAGCGTTTTTAAGTTTCAGCTAGCCACGTGGCATTGTGGGCCCCAATCTCCAGGTACAAGTGTCTGACCTCTAGGGACATGCCAAGATCAGACACTTGGGGGGGCAGTGAAGGGTATAAAAGTAATAGTCCGAGCTCATGACAAACTAGTGTTATCTGAGCTCATGGTGGGGGACATGTTGCCTCTAAGATTTATTCCTGAAGGTGTTGTTGTTAGCGATCGTGGTGTGTTGGGGCCAGGGCTTCGAAGGATAACGCTATTGTTATTAAAGGGTACAAAAAGCGATGTCCAAGCTCATCATGTGTCCGAGCTCAATGCATATATAGAAAAAAGCCCTCTACCCAAGGACACGTGGTAGTAGCGCAGCGAGAGCGTGGTTGGCGCGCCCAACGGCTAGTTACCAACTGCCCACTAGACAACTAACCCCACTTTTCTTTCCACTCCTCCCCAACATGGGGAATGAGACTTATCACCTTGTAAGAGTTAGTTCATTGCATCTATAAAAGGAACTAACCCTAGTCATTTTGGGAACCGAATTCAAGCATATTCTAACAATCAATTATCTATCAACTTGTAACCGCCATCATCAATATCAATAAAAATCATCATCAAAGGGTAGACGTAAACCAGACCTACTATTCATTGGCAGGAAGAACCATCCTTCACCAAAAATCTGTGTGTGGTTTTATTTAATTTTTCTTGCGCGTGTTTATAAATTTTGTGTGTGGGGAAACATTCTTCACCTGAAAAGATTTGTTGACCTTACATATATATATATATATATATATTGATTTTCTAATCAAACACTGCCATATTTAAACTTGAAAATCTTAATCTTACACTTGTAAATATGAAAACGGTACACCCTGCAAAAGGATTCACAACCCATGAACCTTACACACTGTACTCCATTGTGTATCATACAATATATTATAAGGAAAACATATATAACCCAAAGGTACACCTCACCTCCCATCCATTAACTGACCCAAAGGTACACCTCACCTACCATCCATTAACTGGGCAAGCATCTTCTAACAAAAAATCTCCGTCTTCTTGTGTGTGATTCGTTCTTTCATTATTGTCTTCACTATACTCTAGCACATTCAAACCAATCATTGAGTAACTAGTCATCAGATTTTTTTAACTATACAACTTCAAAAATTATATCCATTCGGAGATAAGTTACATTTTCATTTCAAAATAAAGCTACTCTTTTTTATTTATCTAAATTATTTCCTGCTTGCTTTTTTATAATATATTTAATCATTACCCTTTGCTCCCAACCACTATTGCCCCCACACCGGAGCACCACCAATCACCTGCTACCACTGTTGGAACTCCGACAGCTCTTGGTGGCACACTCTTGGGATTGATAAGATCTAACAACCATTGTGGATGAGAATGGAAAGAAAAAAATTCGACAATCCATTTAGTGCCACAGCAAACAGCTGTTTGAACAACAAATTTAGATAGGATCAATAAATATGAACTCTAGTCTTATAATCAATTTTTTCACATATCATCACCAATTTTTAAGAATTCAAGTACAATACTAGATTATCTGTCACATAAATTAACTAAAATAAAAGCTTTTATTAGTGGCAAAAACAGGCTTTATATTTGGTCAAAGAATAAAAATTATTATTAGATGAATGCTAGCTCTTACAAGAAAGTACAGAAGAAATAAATTAATCACTTTTTATTATTTTCCAATTTTACAATGAAACAAACTCTTAGCACTGAGTAACGTTTATTTAAGTATCAATGTAGAATTACTTGTTTTTATATTCATAAATTAATTCACGGCTGCGCAATCGCGTCGGATCTCGCCTTGATTCCCTGTCAAAACTCCGACCCGACCCAACTTGGTAATGGCAGTGACAAATGCTTGTTGAAAAGCTGAATTGCTAGAGGCGAATAAGTCAACGGTAGGCTTTGACCTTTGATCCTCATGGAGTATTTGATCCGAGCCAAACAAGCCCTTGCCTTGCTGAAGGTTTTGGTAGTACGCGTTGTCCAATCTTTGGGGGGTGTTTGGGTCCATGTTAATTGCTATCCTTGGGTCTACTTTCAATGGACACATCTGTCTAAGTTGAAGCGCGTAATTCGGGTTTAGGGATGGGTCAATCCGGGTTTTGGGGCTAAAGTTGTAAATACGCTTGGAGAATTTGCCGCAGTGGGAGAAGCCGATTGAATGTGCACCTAAAGAGAAATTAAAGAAGGAATATACTTACTTTATACACGGATAATGATAGATTTATTAAATTAAATGACCAAGTTATTAAGTTTATTGACATCTCAAAAAGTATATTGTTTGGTGTTTTAAACTGTCCAATGCATATCGCGAGTAGTAAACATCTCCTGTGCAGTGGACTAGTGGCATACCAAGAAATTTCATCCTGTGGTGCTATTTTTCTTTTAATCAGGAACATCGTGTGAATGAGAAAAAAAAAATTAAAGATTAGAATTATTTATATTTTTCAATTAAATAAAGGACACCAGTCCTTACCTTAAACGTGACGAAAATAATATTTAGACTGTCACCAAGAAAAGTAATGACCTATTTCAATTTTTCATTAGTCACGGATTTTTGAAATGAAAAAATGAAGATAATCCCTGTTGTCAAGGTCAAAAACCATGACATTGAACACTTGTCGCGGACATATTTTTGGCAAATCGATTGACTGCTGGCTATAGCACATACTCGGTAGCATATATATATATATATATGGCACGCCAGTGATCACGTGTGTTGGCAGTTTATTAATAAAAAGGTGAGAAGAAATATAATGAAAGGATTTCCGCGTTGAAGTTAAATTAAATAAAGAAAAATGCTATGGAGCCCAAAAATTGTACCAGAGAGCGCAATCATATCGGTCTGGGAGAGGCCATTAGAGGCAAACATGGAATTAAGCTTATCCAATCCAAAATCTGGGTGTGGAAGCCTATGTTGTACACTTGCTATTGTTGATATTCTCCCATCTCTTCTTCCCAATTCCACTTTGTATGATGGCCCTCCAGTCTGCCAATATGCAATTATTACAAGCATTAGTAGTACATAAATATTTTCAAAGCATCTAAATGAGTGATTCGCATTTTACATTTTTGAAGTTTGCCTATTTTCTCACTTCGATATTTATAAATCTATTCGTCTCATTTTAGTACTCAAAAGTTTGAATTGCGTTTCACTTTGACTCAAAATTGGATTGATCTTGTCAAGCTTTTGGACAGAAAATTGACGGGTCATACAATTTTAGATGAAAATGAGAAGCGGCTCAAATTTCGAGAATCAAAATGAGACGAAGAGAACATTAAGGATTGAAGTGAGAAAGCATACAAATTTTAAAGGTGTAAAAGGTCAATTATCCAAATTATATATATATATGTATATAATACTAGTACTTTCACATGGACATAAACATCTGATATAAAAAACTGACATATCAATATGTCAATTACTTAATCACACGAATTGTGTATGTAGTTTTTCATTGTATGTATGGGAAAGAGAATATTTATGAAAGTGAGCTTACGTACCAAAGCTACAACATCTCTGGTAGCCAAAGCTAAAATATCTGCACAAGAAACTTTGTTTTTACAGTTGGGATCAGCATCGAGAGCTGCCTTTGCTTTTATCACTGTGTCGAATCCATCTCCAGCGAGCGATATATCGTCTGGGTGATCCTTCTCCATCGTACCACTCGGCCCCGATGCCAACAAAACTGAAGCATCACAACCCTATATATATGTTCAAAAGCATACATGTGCGCGTTAATTCAATGGTTACAGTCACCCCTTAAAAGATATATATCATAGTCAACATGCCTCTTCTGTCACAAATTAAGACTTTACATCGAAAGTTAAACTTTAAAGATATTCTATTTTTACAATAATCAACGCGGAGACCTCTTCCGTCACAAATTAAGACTTTACATCGAAAGACAAACTTTAAAGATATTTTATTTTTACAATAATCAAGGCGGGGAGAGTAAGGAATTTTGTGAGGGGCAAGATTGATGCTAATGTTATTGATTTAGAAATTATATAGGACAATTTTTGTGCAAATTTTGTGCTAGCATGACAGACCTACGAAACTCTTGAGAGTTACGGACACCTCTTGACCACATGTAGAGTACTTTAACAATGGAACTCTCCCTTCAACTTTGATCAAAAGTATATCTAAAAGGTCTCCAAAAATATACTAAATATAAATGAGACCCAGAGAAAATAGTTGGACAAAATAAGAAGCTTCTTGAATATTTAATCTCTTATTTTTCCAATACTTATAATTTTTTATTTTTTTTATACAAGTAAAACATGAATATACCTTTTTTTATACTAGTGGTATATATATATACACCATGTGTTCGACCATGAAAGGGAAAAGAGAATTAGTATTCGCATGGATCAAATAGTGGTGGAGATGGGAGAAGGCCGCCCCTTTTTCTAGTTTTGCCACACTATACCAGTAAAATTTTGAAATTTTGGATTATTTTAAAATATAATTATTTATAGGTGACACAGGTAATACATTCAATGTAATTATACAAATTATTTGTGGGACATACATATTTTAAAGTTGTACGTTATAGATGAATATTTTTCTTAAGTCTTTTCAACTAAGCTGTCACTAGTTTACTTTTCAATGCACCATATATAATTGCCCCCCAAAATTAATTTGACAATACATATCTCAATACATAAAATACTAAAATCGAATGTTTTTTATATTTTAATTGGTTGATTTTGATATTACATATTTGACAAATACCAAAAATATCAAACCGAAAACTTTCAATTTCGTTTGGAATGGTTTTGATTTTAGTATTTCAAATCTAGATAAATATATATATATATATATATTAAAACTAAATACTACAAATGCTAAGCTAATATGAAACTAAATACTAAAGCAAAAATATCGAGAGTTGTAATAAGATATACATTTAACTTTATTATACAGATCGTTATATTTCACTAAGACACTATATATATATTTTACAACATGTTTCTACTTTATAATATATTAATTATGTTCTTAAATTTCAAAATTTATTTACAAAATATTACATATCAATTGAGATATTTTTTGCTTACAAAGTAGCTTGAGACAACTTTAAAATATAACAAATTATTTTTTAATGTGAAATATTAGTACTAAAAGTAGTGGCAAAGTACGTAGCTTGACCTCCATAACATTTATCAAAAGTTACCATCTGATTTTAATATATATAGTATAGATGTTTAAAAGTGAAAAATTACTATTTTTTAATTGGGTTAAAATGTAAATAATTCAAAAATTGGCAATTATTGTAGATATGCAGCTTTAACAAAAAGTATATTCTCTTTTTTTTGATTAAAAAAGTATATTCTCTTTAAACTTTGTGGCCCACAATTATGGATAAGTTTCATATGAAATCACGGGCATCATAGTTGGCAATTTGATAACAATTTCCTAGAATTTAAAAGGACAATGAGTAGAAAAGTATTCTTAAAACAAAAACTCTTTCCGGCTTAAAGTTAATATTTTAACATTTTTTATAATAAAATAGGGTTTTGTCACAAAATTTCTGCTATTTCAGTAGCAAATTTTTTTTTCTCACGCCCAAATCGTCATCAAATATTTATTTTCTTTAACCATATACAGTTTCAGCAACAAAAAGTTTTCGTTCCGCTTTACAACATAATACCATCCTTTAAGCAATAAAATTATCTATTCCAAAATATTTCATCACTAAATGTGACTTGTAGTAGCAAATATGACTTTTATTCCTAGCCATTTTCACCACGTGCTGAAAGACATTTTTCTTGTGTTAACCAATATTGATATAATTTGAATATAGTTTTTGTTATTTATTCTTGGGGAAAAATTTTTGGGTGGGTTTGGGTGTGGGGAGGGGTTGTGAATATTCACAAGTAATTAGTAATAGGATAGTGTTAACATGTGCACTAAGGACAAATAATAAAAACATAAATATAGAAATAACAAGAGCTCAACATGCAATAAATGAAAGAGCCTTATGCAAGACCCAATTTTTTGCGTTTATTGTAATTAAGTATACTTCACATTTGCCCTTAAGGTACAATTTAACATTAACATTTTCACATTTTCCTTAGTAATATAGTAGTAGAAATATTAGGTCGCCCCCGTGATCCATCAATGAGCATGACATACAAGCATTGAGTGCGACATTTGTTTTATTTTGACAACATCTTTGAAACTAAAATAAATTGATAATGTGTGTGTTATGAAAGCATAATATAAATGCATTAAGCATATATTTCCTTAATTAGACAACAGCATTTGTAACACTAAAAACATGAAAGAGGTAAAGCACACGACAAACCCGAACGAAGCAATCATGGAAGAAAAGGCGGAGAGTTGCCGGAGCGGTGACGAAGGTCTGCTGGAATTTTTTGGTCACGGCAGACGTGACCAGAGATTCGACATTCGGGCATGTGTTCTTGTAGAAGTCCTGCCTTAGTTGAGCACATGCAGTGGTTAGGAGGAGGGAGAAGAGAAGAAGGGAAGAGAGAGAAGAGATAATTATGCTTTGATTCACCATTTTCTAGTTGGTTTTAGTCCAAGTAGAAATAAAATGTTTGTGTTTTATTTTTCACATGTATAGTTGAGGTTGGATGTGGTTTCTATTTATACATAATGTGTAGAAATAAAATAATAAAACAATAGGGGTTGACCTTTTTACCCTTTGAAATTTACCTATATTCTCACTTTGTTCCCTAATGTTTCATTGGCAACATTTTGACTTCAACATTTACCTTTTCCATGACCCCAACCCAATCCCGAATCATTTGACCATTCCCCGCACCTCAGCTCTAACTAATTCCCCCATTCCTGCGCCCCCCCCCCCCCCCCCCCCCCCCCCCCCCCGGTACTCGAAACTGTGGATTTTTTTACCATCTCTATTGGAAGTCAAGTCAATTTTTAGGATAGAAAGCCCATGTTTGAAAAAAATTGACAGGGGAATTTAAGATGGAAATGCAATTCGGCTCAAACATTGAAGACCAAAATGTAGCAAATGAAACATGGGGGACCAAAGTAAGAATACATGTAAACTTTAGGGGGTAAAATGGTCAACTACCTAAACAACAGGCGAGAGTGGACTCGGGTGAGGTACACTCTGGCCACTCATTGAGCTTAATTTCTCTATTAGAAGTGGTGGTTGAATTGTGGCCGGTGACTAGTTGCATGTTTCCATTTTTATAATCATGTTCTAGGGAGTACATATGCATTTGCATATGATGTACAAATTTCTTGTAACTTGCGATTGGCACTCTATTGCAAGTTGGAATTGTGGATTGTGTAAAAGTTAGTCCGAACATTTCGCAAGAGTGAACCCTTAAATAAAAAATAATAATAATGACACTTTAAATTTAATTTCTAGTGTAATGTTTTTCCAATTACATAATTAATGGAGCAAAGCTTATAGCATGAAATAGGTTATATTTTTTTAATAATTAATTAAATTTAAATTAGGTTCAAAGCTCATCACTTTCTTTCTAAATCCTTCTGAGGGACAATTAACAAACTAGAGAAATTTATCTTAGAAAATGCGAAACCAGCGGAAATGCAATATTTTACTTACTCATTTGTTCATTTAACCTTTTTGTTCACGTGGTATTCAACATTATATATAGGTATAGTGGTGCTAGCAAGTGTACTAACAGACTAAGCCCTTCCCCGTTCTAATAAAAGTAAAGTAAAAATGTAGAGAACTATCTAAAAATATTACGTGCACTCTGTTAGACCAAGTGCCTCTCGAGTTTAGTCAAATACAAGCAAGTTGTATATGCTGGAAATGAAAAATTCACAAGATATTATTTGTGACTTTAACATCAGCTATTGATACATCCGCTAAAACTTGCAATCGTTACCTTATGTTTTATTCCACGCTTTATGAGATGTTTTGATATCATATCCGAAATGACAACTGCACGAACTACCGATGACTATATATACTAACGCAATTCAAATTATTGGAAAATACAACTATCTCATTGATCTGTTGGTCCCATTAACAATTAAGAATAGTTGTTACAAGGAACATCCCCAATTGCCTAGTATATTCCTTTCCCAAGGGAATTGAGTAATGTGAGGAAGAAATCCAAAGGCATAAATAAATAGTTTAATCACGTTCAGTTAACATTCCAATTTATTATTTGATGAACGCCTGTCAGGTTGAATGAGTCCTATAATTTCATGCAACTCATTCAATTTAAAATTGTTTGACTATTAGTTTACCCTATACCTATTTTTGGCCGGGGTGACAATTCGTGTTTTTAGTTATATTTTTGTTGGACACATTCCGACACAACGCGGTTACAAAAACGATGACACAAATTCAACCCACATAAATATGATATGACCGGATAGATGCAATTACAATTTTTGCATCCTAATTAATAGACACGTCTTAACAGTATAGTAGAAACGGAAATTTTTTTCTCTCATTTAGAGACACGATGAATACAACATAACTATAATATCGCATCAAGTTTGAACACGGACATTACATCACACAATACCATGTTAAAAAATCTAGATACAAAAATGGCACGTACACGAATTTTCGTATCAATTTCTTGCCCAATTCGTTTCATTCCTTGTTTATTGGGTCCTTTCTAAGATATGAAAGTTTGAACTATAATCTAGGGGCGATTTTAGTTTCAGTAGGAATAGAAATTAGGGAGATTCAAAGCGAAACCGAATTTTAAAATATGAGTTTAGGTTTCATCATCCAAACCCAAACCAGAACCAAACTTTTCGCTCGAGTTTATTTAGTTTTCATATATTTTTTTAAATAAAATTTTCAACAATAAATTATAGACGACCTCTGTTTGATGTTGGTGTGGCTAAAGAAATTTCCTAGATTAAAAGATTATTTTAATCTATAGATTATACATTTCACATCCATAACTAAATTCAAATAATGGATGAACCATCAACCACTTCATATAATAAACATAATTTAATACACAAACTAAGATGAAATAGTGCACACCAAATTAAAGTAAAAAACTATAAGGATTCTTTTCGTTCGCGGATTTAAAGATTTAGGAAACGAAAGTCATTACTTTTCTTTGATTGGTAAGTAGAAACTTCGGAAATACTTTCTTGGAAGAGGGGAAATTGGGGGGAACGTCATTCCACTCAGGTTTCATGAGATTGATTTTCCCTTCTGATTTTCCAACATTTATTACAAAAGTTTTGGACTACAATACCCTTACCTAAATATGTTATTGCCAAATTTACCCATTAAACTATAAAACTAATTTTTTAGCATTTTTTCCTACAAAACTATTAATTTTAGCATTTTTTTACTGTAAATATATCATTGATTTTGATGCAAGTTACCTCAAATTGCTAACGGGGTTAACAAAACAAACGGAAATAGAGGGAAAAAATAGAAATTTACAAAATACATATTTTACTGTTAAAATTTTGGATTTTAATTTATCCACTTTCCAGATGATTTTTTTCGATAAAATTTGGTGGAGTTGATCTCTTTTTTTTCTTATACCAACAACTACATGGTCTGTTTCATAAAAGTTGAGAAATGATAGAAAAAATTACTGAATTTTGTAAAAAGTGTGAATTCCTCTCTCTCTCTCTCATGGATAATAGTTTTGGTTGGTGAGGAAAAAAAATTCCTTGAAAAATAAGGAAAGATGGATATTTACTCTGTGATTGGTTAATATTGTCACATCATTAAATATCTTCCGATTTAGAATCCTCACTAGAGTAAGTACTTATTTCTCTTTGGTGAGAAATCTACTCGATAGATTAACCAATTACAAAGTAAAGTCACTGTAACTTTCTTTAAGTGACGGTCAACAATTTAGATTCATATGAAAAATGCATTTAAAAACATTCTACTTTTATTAGCATAGATTCTAGTGACATTATACTTAGTAACAGTTATAAATTTTGAAAAAGCTACTCTCATATAATCAAAACAATTATCCATTTACCAAAGTACCTATAATATTTCATTGAGAAATTATATTATATATTTTTAAAATTGTGCATTACTCTAATAATAAATCATGCCCTTTTGTTAATGACATTATATGTCCTATAGCTATTAGAATTAATAAAAGGACAAATTATAAAGGATTATTTTGACTTTTAAAATTTAATCACCACCACCACAATTATTATTATTATTAAAATTAGAAGAACCCGCAGATCACATGTGTGACAGTAGTTGTTATCCAGTTTAGATTCCGCCGCCCCTTCTTTTATTTCTTTGCATGTGCCCTAAGAATTTTGTTTTCTTCTCATTTAAATTACATATTATTTTATATACAATACGTGAACAATTTGCATATTGCATTCTTGTAATTAAAAATTAAACAAACGAACAACTAAAGAAGAGCCCACAGTTATAATCCTTGACAAGGGTCTCGGGTTTATGACAATTTGTTTTTCACGAAAAAATATAATAATAATTTTAAATTAAAGGTTAGGAGATATGATTAGCTATGCAAAAGTTTAAATAGATTATGAGAGTACTTGGAACTTGATACTGCTGAAATAATAAATCTCATGTTTGTATTCTTAAACAAACAAAACTTTGAGGTCAAGTCGCATGTTGTCTCGTAAATTTTTTAGTCTAGATATGAAAAGTTTAGTTTTAACAAAATTCATATAAAAAAAATTTAATTAAGGGCGGTGATATTGACCCCCCCACACGCACAACAAAAAAAAAATTTAAAAACAAATAAATACTTGGTAACACTCTCACTTTCATTTGGTTTTTTGTAACCGAATATGGTATATGTTACTCGGTTATGAAGGACCAAGTATAAATTTGATAATGTCTTACTCGTCTATCAAGGACCGAGTATATAGGCTTATACTCGGCCCTCAAAAACAGAGTAACAGACATCTTACTCGATTGCAAAGAACCGAATGAAAGTGAAAATGTTACTGAGTGTTTTTAGAGGTGTCAATATCTCCACTCAAAATTAACTCGAAGTGCGTACAAACTAGTCCGGAATACTCCAAACAATTTTAAAAAATGGATCGCCCTGGCTTACTATGTCAAAGGTTGCTAAAAAGACTAATGTGCGTTAACTTACCTGCTTAGGTCCAACCCAACAGCCCATGTGACTTTGGGTTACAGTCACCTTTATTAAAACGAGAAACGCGGCATACACCAAAAAGGAATTTGACTAAAAGAATCTCAATCAAATAATAATTTTACAACTTAAGGATTCCAAAAATAAAATAGAAAAATTGAACCTCGCATATTAACTAATATATTGATACCATATCATTCGAGTTACATTTTTGAGATTTTCTATGAGCAACCCATTGGTTAAAACTTCAACTTTCAATAGACAATAAGAAGATTATAAGTTGAATCATCTCTCATTTTCGGTTATTACATGGTTTTTTTTAACCATCAACCAATTGATCGATTAATTTTTGAAATTCTAATGAGTTATGTAACTGGGCTATTCCCTCCTCTAATAATTGTTCTTCAAAGGAACTTTTAAAATTGCTCTTATCAAGATTAAACCATGCGCACCCTTATCAGTTTTTGATATTAGTCAGCACACTTCCAATATGATACGAGACTATTTATCTTATATAAATTCAAATAATTAAAGTTTACCTTACAAATGTATTCATATAGTTGCCCAAGTTTGAGTCCTAACTCTCTACTCCTCCTTGAACCACTTGGATCTATTATTAATTGATTGTCCTTGTTTCTTTTTTGTTTTGTTTTTCTTTTATCAACTAAGAAGTAAACTTTATGTAATATAAGATAAGTAGTAGCGGTACATAAATTCCTTACCCATGAAGCCTCCGTTTTTCTATTAATGTCATCAAGGAGAGTTAGAGATGGCAACGGGGCAAGTCCGGGGCAATTATGCATTCCCCATCCTCATTCCCACTTCAAATTTTATTGCACATCTCTGTTTCCATCCCCGGATAACTGAAACATGAAATCTTTGTTTCTATCCCCATCAGGTTTAAAATGAAACTTTGTAAAAATGATTTCTATAATTAAATTTCATGACAAAAGTAACCCATTTAGCTCTTTTATTTTTTTAGTACAAATCCATTTTGCTCTTTAAATGAATGTAATTAGCATAAATGAACAATGTAGAGAAGCCAAATTCGTTAAACCATAAAATGGATATGAATACTTGTGTCAATATTAAATTACCAAAATAACCACATATTAAAAAAAATTCAATTACAATATTATTTTTTTGATGTATTACAAGACCCATGACTTTACATGTAATGAGGAAATTATGTAACCACTTTGCCAAATACAATCATTTATTAAAGTGTTTCAAAAAATCAATTATGATATTACACACGCATTGCATGTACTCCCTATTCTTATATATAATAAAGACTAATTAGAAACAAAAATGTTAATGTCAAATGTGTAAGGACCCTAGTTTGTGGGCGAGCTGCTATATGTGCCTAGATTAACTGCAGTATGTGCTGGCAGGCTACACACTATGGGTGTTCATTCCACATCGCTTGTGTGAAGTAAATTGATGTGTTATATATGCGCGGTCACTAGTCCTTCCTAATAAGAGACCTTTTGAGAGAAAAGCAAAACCGTGCGGGCTCAAACCCAAAGCAGATAATATCTTACTAGGCGTGACAATTGTCTTGATTCAAACTCAATAATTTTGTGTTGCCTTGCTTGGTTGTATGGTACAGGCGAAATGAGGTTGTTTTCGAAACCCCGATTGAGTGATTCTCTATCAACGGTCCTCCACCGGTTGGTCAATTTCGATGCGGCTATTTTTAGCAACATGTCGTGTTGTGGTTTTGGCATTGTCCTCTGAGACCACTTGGGGCATGCGCTGCCGTGGTACTCGAGTTGAACGGGAATAAATGGTTGCAGTTTTTGCTGTCGAGTGGGTTTTTGGGGCATTGTGGTTGAGGCAGTTAATATTTCGGTGGTTGATTCTCTCCGACGGTGTTCCAAATTTTGATATATTGGGTAATGTTCTAGTCGATACTGATAGGTGCCAAGTTGTAGATCTTTTACTCTTTGGTTAGTCAAAAAGAATGGCAATGAACTCGATCACTTATTGACTAAACAATAATTTTATAGATACAATTATAGGACACGTTGAAAGGACACAAATTTTGCCTATACCACGTGTTTGCATAATTATTTGAATTAAATCACCAAGTCTAACGAGCCTTTACAATTGCAATCCAAAATTTTTAACCCTCTCCATAATTAGTTAATATTGTTACATCGTGATTGATATTTTCATCAGGAAAACTTGAAATTTAAACTCTCATAATTGTATTAACAAATAAGTGAACTTTCAATGTATCCCACTATTCAACACAAATTGAAAACAGAAAAGCACCATAAATGAACCAACATTTTCAATGTTTTCTTTCCGTTAGCCATTCTCTCTCTGATTGTGATGTCTGTTGGTAAAAAATTCATTACAAGTTGTTAATATATTTAGGACTATTATTTTAATATAAATAACAATTGAATTATATGATAAGTTTGAAAAATAAATTAAAGACTCAGTCATTTTCCATGGAATTTCTGACTGGTGAGGATAAAAAAAAATTCACAAAAAGTTATAAAAATGTGGATGACATAATCGTAAGAAGTGAAAGGCATTGCGTCAAATCACTCGACTTCTAAATTATCACACAAATCAATTATTTTGTCTATTATTTTCTATTTTATTATCCAATAGAGCTTTCCAGTAACCCCTACCAAATCAAATATGGCTATTAGCAAAGTATTTTATATATATATATATATATATATATACCTATAAAAGCATATTCTACAAGTCATTACAACTCAAGGCCATTGGTACTTCAACAACAAACGCAAGCAAACAAAACATATTGTTCAAGAGTAATTATGTTATGCATTGAAATGGCAGGTGAGCTCTAAAAGTTGCCAAAAACACGAGCTATATGAATTGAGCGGCCAACAAACAGACCTTGTTGCCCTCAAAAAGTAGAAAACTGACATAAAATAAAAATGATTTCAAATAGACAACGAATTTGTGGCCCTCAAAACGTAGAAAACCATCAACATAAATTGAAAATAATTTCGAATTGACACCACGATTCTAGCAAAATCAAAATCCCAACAATGCAAACAAACCGTAGTCCAAGCATTATATAAAAGAACTCTACAAGAAAAATACGATACAGCATCATATTTTATACAAATCTCCACACCATTTTCTTGCTCTTTGCAAAAACTACTAAATAGAGGACCACCATACCTTTAAGAAATTTTAAGGAATTCTTTTTTCCGAAAATTAGTCCTTAAATGAGGGAAATCGAAAAAGAAGTATCTACTAATAAAGTCGCCACATAAAGTGTATGTATAGTATAATCCCATGCATAATTCTGCATTCATTGGTACGTTTGTCTAGACTTTTTTTTGACATTGCTACCAAACAGTCAAATCTGCTAAAAAACGCATAAGAACATTATTTTGACTAAAGGGGTAGTAATGAAATTTAACAAGGAATAAGGAAGGCAAAACAAAGTCCTTTTCCTGCCAAGACTCCAAACCACATATTGCAACAGAGCACCTGCAAAAAAAAATTCACTCAACTTTTATTCAGTAATATACATAAATATATAGGATATGTATTTGCATGGGGCAACGAACTTCCAAGGTCAACAAATCTGAAGAACAAGTGAGATTCAGCATAACAACGCACTTTGTTTTCACGATTTTGCAATATCAGACCCTCACAATGGGGAGAGATGGAGCATGCAGAGGATGGAATCCAGTTAGAATTCTAATGTACAAGTTCCATTCTCCGAAGTACAATACATGTAATACACAAACACCCAAGCATCCATCCTCCATTTCATTTTTCTCAAGACACAGATTACTAGCCTCTGGGGTCTAAAAGAAGGGCCACGATGTGGATCATTCAAATCAGAGTTCATAAACATTTGGTTGTAAAGCATGCCATGGAACTAATCAAAACTGACAACAAATTAATAAAACAAAAAGAAACCCTTGTCATGATACAAATATTCTGAAACTATATAGAAGAGCTTTTGTGTCACTGAGGTATTCTTAAGTAACATCTTAATTGCTGTGAACCTAGCATATTTGATCTATGAAGAAACAGATTTGAGGAGAATTCTACATCTACTTAAGTGCTCATTTGGTTCGAGTTTTTAGTTGTTTGATAAATCGACATTAGGAGTCTCTTATATATCAGGCAGTTGAATCATATGTTGATGAGCCTCAAACTTTCCATGCGAAATTACAATTTTGGATTCCATGAACAAACATAAACCCATACCAAGGAAGCACTAAATGTATATGAGAGGAGCTCATTAATCCTAGTGACTGCTAAACAATCAAGAGGTAAATGGCTCATTTTCCAGGAGATGGAGGCTCTGGGTGAAACTTCGATAGAAGCGGTAGCCAAGTCGGTAATAATATGCAAGTTCCAGTAGAAGGTACGGTGCATGACTGAGTAATCAAGCCAAGGGGGTTGGTGGGGTGATTTCTCCTCATTTGGTGGACCCCAACTTTATTATTTTGAAGAATTTTGTTAATCCTAAGAGTGGCACCCAAAATTAGATGGAAATGAGGAGGTGCAGATACAATGATACAACATTACAAGATTTTTATGAGAGACGCAAGTACATTGGCGAAACATTATTATATATATATTTGTCGTATTAGTAACATGGAATATATCAAAACCTCAACCAAATAAGAAAACAAAATCTAGAAATTATACAATACCAAACATATAATGTGGTGGCAATAATAAGTATTCAACAATTATTATTTTGAATCATGCGAATATAGCAATATCGACAAGTGGTGGGTTTGTTCCTTGTCAAATATGCATGTTGGTACAGGTGCTTGAAAATACTCGCAACCTGTTCAAACAGGCCTCAAGGTTGTCCATACTCTTGCATTGTTCTTCCATCTTTCAAGGGCATGATCACCCTCCAAAAGCTTGGATCTTACTTCAGGCATGTTCCCATGTTACATGCTGATTCTGCTCAAAAAGTTTCCTTCAGCAATATTTTGCCTAGCTGTTCACACAAGTACTAACTTGTAGCTTACAGCCAGAAAAAGTTCCTAACTTGTTTTGACTAGGTCCTTTAAAGCGTGTAAAACCTAGATGATTTTACCTTGCGTGTGTAAAAACTTTTTACACATGTGAGGTCCAAACTAACCTGAACTTTTCTAGGGCGTTGCACTCGAGTATTTTTATCTTCTACTCAAACATCCCCTTGTCATTTAATTACATGCTCTGATAGTTTGATTACTTCTACCACCAATTTAGGTTGTCCAAACCTCAAAGCACTTTTATCAGAGCCGGTTCGATGAAATTAGTCAATGATTTGATGGATGCCATTGATATACTTTGATGTTTCTATACGCTGGATGTGGTTATTGGCAAGAACTCAAGTACCAATAACTCAAGTAATCAAAGTAGAATTGATAACAAAAACGAACCATGAACTAAGTGATAATAACGAATCACAACAACGATGTTGAATAAAAGGTAATATATGTGATCCACTGATCTCACACAAGTAAATATATATCCTGTATTTGTATATATATAGAGGGAGAGAGAAAGAGCCTGATCAACACATCAATACCGATGAAAAGGCCAAATATTCAGACAACTGACTTGGGAGGAGCTTCAGCAAAAGTACCTGTACACAGATATAAACCACCAGCTTGCATATTGGAGTGTTTTTTCAGCTGCCCTGTATAACTTTCTGAGGATCAAGCTGCCCACTGCGGTAACTTGAGGGAACAGCAGAGAGTTCCTGCCTTCCTCTCCACTCTTCCCCCGGCTTCAGCGTTATTGGTTTTTCCACAGCTGCTGCCTCCACACAAAGCATATGCTTGTACTCATCGTCTCCAAAATCGGCCATAGCCTTCGCCTTCTTATCCCAAGGATTCCACACCACTGCATATTTAAATCAAATAGATCAAGAAAATGGAAAACCAAAAAAAGAGTGATAACAACTTCGTAGCTTCAGACAACAGAAACTGAAAAAGATGTGCGAGCATCGAGTATGCTTCTCCCTCAAACTAGAAAATTCCTAAATTACAAGTGTTTGAAAACTCCTCGTTGATAACAACAAAGTGAAACTTGTTTACTGCATTCACTTGCTTCTCCTTTCCTAAACCTAACTTCAGTTTTACAATAAGATTGCATTTTAAAACCACTAGAAATCCGATTGTAGTTTAGCTGGTTATCTTGAAAGTTCAGAAATTAGTTGCTGTTTGATAAAAGTTAAGCACCAGAAGGATTCATGTCAGTTGAAAATTAAAATAAAATTTCCAGTTTTCCACTATGCTTAATAAGTGATAGGTATATGAAAAATTCAGAACTAGGAATTCAAGACAAGTTTTCGAAGTGGTACTCTAGTATCTGCAGTCAAGAAAAATTGTAAAAATAAACCCTTCGTGTTTTCAGAATTATGGACTTCATAAATATATTTAAAAAAGGGATGCATTCCTCCCACTTATCCGTATTAATCAGATGATGTAAGATACTAGATGAACCACGACAATATCAAGACTACATAAAATTAGAAGTATATGGATGTAGCCAATCTCACCAGCATCTGGAAGTCCATCTTTGCGAATTACAAATGTTCGTTTCTTCTCATGATCCAAAATCGCTATCTTTGTTGGTGTACTGAGATATATCTTGTCCACCTGATTAACAGAAAATTTACATCATATGACATATTAAGCATCCTGGAGAACCACAGAAGGCAAGACAAGAATGATTTCCCAAACTTTACTTCTGATTCAAAAGTTATAGCATCCCCTTGTTCAGTAAATCGCTCCTTATTCTGCAAATTGTCAAGATAATCCAGCGTCTCCAATCCTTCTACCCGAACTTCACTGAATACAATAAAACAATATAATTAAAAGACAGTCCAAAACTGCAGAATATTTCACCACAATTACCGAACATTTCCAATCAAATTGCAACAAAAACGATAAAACTGTGTCATCCAGAGTTTCAATAAACAATCCGTCAATATGCCAACTAATTTCGTGGCCTGACACAAATGTATATACTTAAATATGTATTTATGTATATACAATTAACATACATATACACAATTTATATACATGATACGAGCGACTAGCACCGGCTTCTCAGATTCGTGTATTTGATGTTTTTGCTTTGTACAAGCTTATAGGGTCACAAGGGATACAAAGCAAGAGCGGTAGGAGGAACTGGTTGGGATGCAATCTGAGAATTGGTTAATGGAGAGGTTGCTCAAGAAGCAGGAGTGGAGGTCTGTGGAGTGACTCAAGCGAAATTAAGGGGACTGCAAAGTCACTTGGTATATAATTGTAAATTTGATCCCAATTTCAGTTTGTGTTCGTTTAAGATTTAGTTTAGATTTTGATTTCAGTCCCGAATACATATGCAGAGATGGAAGAGATTGGGAATGAAGAGAAAAGGTAGCATATAAAAGAGGTTATGGATTTTATATAAGGATAAAGAAGACAAGGGCCTTTGGTCCAATTCAAGATTTTATTAGCCTCTAACTTTTCTTAACTAATGAAAAAGCGAGACAAGTTCTTCAAATTGGATTTCTCTCAATATGCCACGTGGCCCTTGCAATTCACATCGGAGGCAAAATGGTGTCAAGTAAATATGGAGAAACATGGACAACATCTCAAAGTGGGTATCAAACTTGAACTAATAATTCTGAAGGTACAAAAGTCAAATTTGATACAATACAAAGGTACCAAAGTAAAAAGGACCATTTTGAAAATATCCAATAAAGGTACCAAAGTAGAAAGGACCCTTTTGATAATATCTGATAAGAATTTGATATAATTGATCTGGATCAAATAAAATCCAATAGTGTACACTGCCAAAGCACAAGAAGAATGTGACATAGACGCCTATCTTAACCTAAATCCAGACTTGGTTCAAAAACTGGACTGGATTATATGTTCTCCTTCCAGATATGACACCATAATTAACTTCTTGGTTATCGCTTACAGCTAATCCTACTCTTTCAAAATATATATATATATATATATATATATGTTGTCTCCAGAAACACATCCTTCGACATTCTGACCAATGTTTCCCAATGCCAGCATCAAAACTAAAAGTACATTTTCGGACGCTGGACTTTTATCTATAGTCCCCTTATAATGGAAATAAGAATGCCTTATATTTCTACAAGTAAATTCAACAGTATGTCAATATGCAACAATTGCGTTCATGAAAATAATTCAACATATAAAATACCACTAAACAATTAAACATAAAGTGTAAATACCAACCAATAACCTCAACGAAGTGAAGAAAGAAAAACCTATTCCGTTAATACCTGATATCTGAAACAGAAAAATAGGTATGATATGCAAACGTAAAGGTGAATGGCTTTCCGTCAGTGCTGGTATTTCGGATGCGAGATATCAACATCAAATCTCCACCAGGTCCCAGAGTTACCCTCAATCGAAACTCAAAACTACAGAGGAAAGTACATTGTAGTTGGATATAGGAAAACATTTAAAATGGAATATATATACTACACAAGGGAAAAAAAATAACAGAAACAATTCAACAAAAGGAATGCTTAAAATTAAGTAGCCTGTCTTAATATTGAAAGAAAGTAAGTTGGCTCTCAAACCGTACCTGTGAGGCCAGATCTTCAGATCATCTTCAGAGGGCTTAAGAATCAAATCAACATAGGCCTTGCTAGATGAGTTCGTTGGAAAAGGCGGAGGATCATTGTCAATGCTCCAAATCCTGTTTCTTGCAAATCCATGCTGCTCCAAAGATCCATTATTTGAGAACTGCAAAAAAAAGAAGCAAGTTCCTTGATCAAGATGAATACAGTCAAAGCAACAGAAAGGAAAAAGTTGAGGACCACATACCTGAGGAAAGCATATAGGAATACCACCACGTATTGCCTTTGGAGGCTTAAAGATAGCCTGCACATGGTATTAGAATATTTTCATTTTGGAAAATGGAAGAATACATCACAAACTAAAAATAAGTTCCTCATTAGATTTTTCAATATAATAATTTATAACCAGGGCAAGGCAAAAGAGAAAAGTTCAGCTACTTGTTTTATAGGGACTTTTTGAGTTACCCCCTTATTATTAATACGAAACTCAGGATACCCCCCCTATTTTACTAATCCTTTGAGTTACCACCCTGTTTTGTAACATTTTCAACAGAATGAGGCAACTGCAATAGTAAAAACAGGGGGGGTTAACTCAAAGGATTAGTAAAATAGGGGGGTAGGGGGGTAACTCAAAATCCCTTTATTTAATTGACAAAATATAGTTCCAGTACTATCTCAACTATCCAATACCTAGCACAGGTATGGGTGCAAAAGCACTAGAGCATTCATCTTCAAATAGCTAAGATTGAGTATATCTTGAGAGCATCTACAATCTACATGTACATACAGAACTTAAATGTTATACAACCATGTTTAAAGTATTCCATTTGTTTCTCCTTTTCTGGGGGGGTCGGGCTAGTGAAGATTAAACTTGTCGGTCTTTGTCCTCATTTTCAATTTAGCTATTAAAGTGATTAAGAGGACGCGATGTTATCAGTCCATCTGGAGCATGATGGACAAGTTGCAGTGGCCTTGTCCATTCATAAAAAAATCTCTAAAATCAGGAGCAACTACAAAGTTCTCAGGACCCTGATATATTGGGGAAATTTGTCCTTTTATCGTGAAGAATAATGTGAATGTGGATCAAAGTTCCAATATGCATTAACATATTTCACGGTTGGAATCATATAGTTCAAAGACTACTCAAAAACTAGTTGACTCAGCCAAGTTAATTCAGTTTTTGAAGATATCGAACTGCAACTGAGCCCCATTCCTATTTATTTGAGACAGATGGAGAATAATTTGTATAGTTCATTACAATTGTTCTAATTTCTCATAAATAATCAAGATTACAATATTACGAAGCGTTAGCTATTTATAATTACTTATTTGGCTTATATGTTAATTCTTCTACGATTAATATTGATTCTCTCTTACTGAACTAGGGGCATATTGTTCTGGTATGCTTAGGTGAAACAAAATTCTATAGGTTATCTTTGGTAGAATACTCGAACTACTATATAATATGGTTTAACCAAGTGGATCTGACGTGAGTATCAACAAGTAAACAATGCAATACATACTAGGTAATGATTTAGTGCTTATGTAATTTACCCATTTTATTGTTCTCTTTTTTCAGAATTTTTCTATATTTTTTTCGTAAGTTTTTTGGCCCTCTTAATAGTAAGTCGTTGCAGATTGCCCAAACCCAAGATGGAAATAGCGCAGCCAAGTCAATAACTGAAACTTTCAATTCATTAAGAGGGCTTATATTCATTAAAATGGCCAATGTTGTCTTCCTGCATTGATAACATTCCAAATCACCACTACCACATTATTTTTATACAAAACAGAACCTCACCACTTGTTCCTTACACAAGGAAGAAGTCCCAAATTGTTTCAGTGAAAAGCTTCTACTAATTTCTCTTTCTTTGAAGGTGTGTGACTGTGTGCAGCCTATTGCAATTTACTCGGACCATCTCTGTTTAAGAAGACTCTTGCTTGCATACAGCTGTACTTGTCAGTCTATGAAGGCATTTCTCCGACCAGAAAGTGAATTCATGGGTGGCTTATGTAGTTCACAGATTCAAGTATTCAACTAATAATCACAAATTTACAACCTGGTTTTTAATCAGAAAAGAAATTTTATTGAATGATTTAAAGAAAATGTGGACGAGAAGACATCCTCTAAATGAATATGGATTGTCACTAAAAGTATATCACCAGGTAATCCATGCTTCTAGGTATTGAAATTAGTATCGGCGTGAAGGGAAACAAAAATGAGTTGTGTAGGGAACCGAAAAAGGGAAACAGCTCCCCCCCCCCTCCTCTTCAAATTCTAAGAGTAGTTGCAGTGTCATTTTAGCTTGGCCTTTTAACTGGCTTTGCAGTTTACTTGCCCTATTTTTATTCGGCAGTTTGGCAAAAAATAGTGTAGGAACTTTTCCTTGATACCACAAGCTGTGGAGTTCTTTGTGAAGGGAATTGTTGAAAGTGGATGTCTTTTTAAGATTTATTTTGGGTCTTAGGATTGGGAGTGTTTTTCTTGTCAAAAAGGGGCAGCAATGTGTGTGTTCTAGGGGGATTATGAGGTTGCAAGAGTTTAGGACAGCCACTGCCTTTGGTTAATCCTTGAGGCAAATGGAGTTCCGTTGGCTGGTAAAGCAGGTTGGATAAAATCAAGCCATTGCTTCTCTTTGGGCATTCTCTTCAAGAGTTTTTGGTTCATTATCTGTTTCTGAAATATCCAGAGATTGGGGTGCAGCTTTCATATAGAGCTAAAACGGTTTATAAATCTAACGATTGTGAGGGTTTTAATTTTTTGAACAATATTTTGTAATAGAGTAATAGTTTTGCTGTTTTGGGGGTGCTGTTATGGTGGACTTCTGGTCCTCCAGATAGTTCTTATCCGTTAGGTTGTATTGTTATTTTTATCAATAAAAGCGTGTCTCTGATCAAAAAGAAAGATTATCTGTTATTTACAAGGTGTGAAACATTAGATATCAGACTCCAGTTTGGGAAACATCTGGGATGACGTGGTGCAAACGGGGTAATACCCTTAACTGCAGGCATATATTTAACTAGACCTAGTTTACTGTGGCTTTGCCAATCAATTTAAGAGCTCATGGACTTTGGCTGCCCATTAGCCGCTGGACCCTTGTACTTGGAACAAGTCAAGTTTAGGCCATGGGTTACCATAAACTTGAGAGCTTAGTACCTCAATAAGACCAGAAAGTGAAAATCCCACATTGATTCATCTATTCAGGTTCTTACTCGAAATTCTTGGAGCCACAAAGCCTTTAATAAAAACAATGGGGTTAGTCTCACCTCTTAGTTGCAACATGTACTCCATTGGACAAATCTCGGAGGTTTGAGACAGAATCAACATAGACTAAGAAGGCTATGTGCCATATTGCCATTCATGAAAAGTGACTGAGGTGATTCGGAAAAGGTTTATCTCCAAAAGGACAATTAGAAAACTGGCTGTAGACACGGATTTGCATCCCCTCCTACTAAGGGTTCAAACCATGTTAATCATCTTGACCAAGGTCATGCTAATCCCATAACCACTGTCTGTTACTACGTATAACCCATGTCTATATCACTATTCCGGTTACTCGTGACTACGACGCCATCCTCATTTACAGAGAATTACACAAGCATAAAACAATATCCACAATATAAAGGGGCCATCAGCATAATAGCGTTTACATTCTAGCTATTGCTAATAGTAATGGAGCTAATAGAGTTTTTAACCTTGACGATGGCATACTACATTACTTTTCATAATTATTGGGTAACATATTATTGATAATAAACTTATACCAAAGCACTACAAGCAACAGCTTTAAATATCTCATAAGCAAGCCACATTACAAAGCAACATTGGTCAGCAATATCCATGTTCATAGAGAACTACACTTACCTGTGGCAGTATCAATACATATAGGGAATTACTCATGCCTATGGAAAATTATTCGTACATATTACACTAGTTAACTTGATTTTAATCAAATATAGATTTGAGGGTAGGTTCGATGTGCATAAATAAGCCACATCCTGAGATCTCTATCACATTAAATATTATGAGAACTTCATACTTTAAGATGGGGATCTCAAAGGACTATGTGAAAATAGGGTTTAAATCAAATGATAATGTTAATAAAAGTAGGCAGTGTCTGCCATTTTTATGCAGTTCTCTGAGATTTCCCTCGGGTAAAGTCTGCTAAGTATGAAAATATGGGATAAGTCTAATTTCGAATCACAAATAGGGGGCAAAGTCGTAAAAGCACTTCTAAGATAGCAATTACCAACCCAGTGTCACCTAATGCGCCGACGACAAACGGAGTGCATTCACAAATCAAAATGCCAACTCTAGCAACCCCCTTTTCTGACTTGCATAGAAATAGGAAAAGAGGCATATAGGTTCGCATGCACTAACATACATACGTATGATATCAAAAATATTAAGGATTCTGTTGTAGTATTTAATCTTCATTCAAGCAAGCTTTATATCATCTAACGAATTGCCACCCAAAATAGCGTTCCAACTAAGCCTACCCCCACCACCTGCATACTCGGTTAGGTAATGTACCACACACCAGCATCCCACAAATTGGGTAACAATGTGCCAAACATTTAATTGAGGAACATTAGGGGGTTTCTGGCGAAGCTTCAACATTGCGAACTGCATAAATTTGTACAGCTATTACATATTCCTTAGGGTCAAAATTCATTAAGTGGTGCATGGCATTATTATAGTAGTGCATGGAAGTACCTTCACAAAGCTTCTCTCTTCTAATCACATCGAATTATTGGAGGTGAACTTAGGGTTGATAATGAAATCTTTAAATCTAATTAGGAATATGGAAAGGGTAGGAATATAAGATGGAGAGAGGTTAAAATTGACAATATATTCTTTTTTTTCTCTTCTTGTGTTTTGGGGTGGGGGTGTGTTTTGTGGAGGAAGAAATCTGGCATGGGGCTAAGAATGACCAATCTCTTTCTCAAGCTGATCAAACTTCAGCTAAAATCCCTCCGCGTGGGACGGTTAGATCAGGCAGAAAAATTAGCAAATAAATCATGCTCAAAGCTCAATTTAATTACTATGGGGAAGTGTGGAATAAACCGAAAGCATCTCCTCAATCCCTACAGCAATTCAGTTTATTGCTTTCTCCTAAACTTTTGTACTACTTTTTTTCTATGTTAGATGGGATTCGTCTAAGGATCCCATAAGGTTTGTGTAATCTCAGCACATGAATCTCAATCTCTTAGTCAATCCCAATCACATACAAAGGTCACAAGTCAACCATCGATTTAGTGCTTGATCTTAGCCATCCATTACTACAACCGCTATCACCTGTGGCTGTGAGTGAGACCCCTGGGTTGAGTTTTAAGGAGACTTTCTTGTAATTGCTGAAGCGCAGAACTTTTCAGAAGTCTCTCCTCTTCTTATATTCACATCGTAATAGACAACCCTCTACTCACACCCAACTATTCCCATTCGAAATAGGAAAATTACTAGCCTCCAAAATCATAATTGATAATATAACAATGCTTAAAGGTCCATCCCTACATTTTCTCTTTATTTACATGTAGTTAATAGCTGCTCCAAGAGAACCTTTAATAATGTGTTATGAAAATCATACATGTCAATGTCACTTATATATAATAGCAAATAGCAATTGAAAATGTCACAATGTGTTTAGATTGTGCTCCAACTGTTTCTTCTTTTACTTGCATGTAGAAATTGATGTCCAACGAAGTTTTTGACACATGTTAAACAAAAGGAGAAGAGGGAGGGAGGGAGAGGGCAGGGGTCTGCCAAGAAGGAATAGAAAGAAAAAAAGAGAGAAAAAATAGAAAAAGGAAGAAAGGAAACGCAGTAGAAAGGACACTAATGTGACTGTATTTTGGCAGTTTGTGAGAAATAACTTCTCAACAAGTGTCGTAAACAAATGAAACACCTACTTTACTCAAAAACACAACTAGCAGGCACTTTTTTCGGGAGAATATACAACCAAGGTGAATGTTAAATCTATTTTAGAGCACTAATGCAAGAAAAAAAATAGTATATAATCCCAGTATCTTTATATTAGTTTTTGCCTTTTTGCTGGGAGGCTACTTGATAAATAAACAGATGCAACACAAACTCGATAAAATGCACAGTACCTTGCTACTAACAAAGAGCAACTCTTCCCCATAATCATTCTTCCAAGATGTCACGTGAGCCCCATACAAATATACCTGTATGGAAGGATGAGGCCATGATAAGAAGTATACACTAGAAAAATTGCAAACTATAATAGATACACCACAAGATTGGAGGATTAATGTCTCCCTGAGCATCTAAGGACTTCAATACAGTGGAAATGGTGGAGAATCATTAAAACTTAAACCATATAAGCACGTACAGATTCGCATAAATAAAGGTGAGCCCACATCCTAATTCTTGGTGTCAAATATTTTCGAAGGCAAAAATGTAAGTTGAGGTGTTTCTTGCTTAAAGCCGAGGCGTAAGCCTTTCGTGCAAAACAAGAAGAAAAATTTGAATACAGCTCAATTGCCACACCATGTTAACGACATAAGTTCACGTCACAATTTACAATACTTCATGACCAACCAAAACCTAATAACATATGGTCTTCGGAAAACAATTGTAGATACTGAAATCAACATAAAATTATAGCGCACAATTGGCAATTAATACAACACTTTTTCTTGTTTGCAAAGATATCAAAATACAATGGAGCTTGAGATAGCAGCGTCTCTCAGCTGATTTCAATGGAATAGAAACCAAAATAGAGGATGCATTTATCCCCTCTCTCCTCCCACGCTGTCCTATCAGCTTTGTTTCACCTTTTTATTTCTTTTCTTTTTTTTGAGTTCTAGGGTATGATTTGAATCGAGTATGCAATAGTAGAGTCTTTAACATATTTGTTTTGTTTATTTGCCCATGGTAGTCATTATCGTACGATACGCGATACGTATCGTACGATACGTCTCGTTACGGGAAGAAAACGGTACGTATCGTGAACTGTATCGGATTTCTGTGTGTATCGTCCGATACACTTACAAATATCGCGATATTTGGGCGTATCGTGTATTTTTGTGTATCGCACGATTTTTTTTTTGGAGGCTTTTTTTAGCAAAACGACGCTGTTTTTTTTTTTCCGGAAGTAGCTACATCTCATCTGAACGACTGAACCCTAAAAGTCTAAAACAATTACGAAAGAGAAAGGGAGAGAGAGAGAAAGAAACGGCGCCCAAACGGGAAAGAAGGAGAACTCGAAGAGCTTCCACTCGAAGTCGAAGGAGTAAGAGAGACTACCTGACTTGCTGTAGTCGGCGGCGACAAGCTCTGCGGCGAGTTGGGGGAAGAAGAAGGATGTCGGTGGAAAGAAAAAAGAATAAAAGGGACAATATATATATTTAGAGAGAGAACCTGGTGGAAAGAAAAAAGAAAAAAAGGGACGAATATATATATTTAGAGAGAGAGCCTAGCTAGCCTACTATTTTCTTTTGGCATAATTAGTACAAAAATAAAAAGATAAAAGAGGAGGAAGATCGGAACAATGGGAGGCCCACAATTCTATCTATCAATGTTTTTTATTATGTAAGTAAACAGGGCTTTTATTAAGCTCACATGAACCTTATTTTTTGAAGAGCCCATTAACTTTTTATATTGGGCTTTTTAATAATTAATAAAATATATATTTTATAATAATATTTTTTATTTATATGTATGTTTGGTGTATGTGTATATGGGTTTGTATATATAAAAATATATATTTATATGAATTTTAAAATTAAAGTGTATCTTACGATACGTTGCGATACACGATACACGATACTATTTTTTGGCAAAACGATACGCATCCGATACACGATATTGACTACCTTGTATTTGCCTTCTTTTATACTAAACATTAGAATGCTACAATAATCTTGAGAACAATACACTATGCATACGCCTTGAAAACCCTAGAAAAGCGTGTGGGTCTTTTCTTCAACACCTCAACTCTTTGCACCTAGTCACCTATGCACATTTTTGCTAGTAAGTGCCAAAAGGCATGACCTATATTGCACGCAGCCACAACCTTTGAAACACTTCTCTAAGTTAAATTCTTGATGAAAATACAGACTCATTTACTTCTCCCAGTCAGCATTGAACTTGGTTAGAAGCTCTTTGCAAATAAGCTTTTTATTCAAATAAACAAATTGTAATAGTATACCACCAAATCTAATCTGAATAAGAATAATAACCATTTCCTTAGACACTTAACAATCCTGACAATAACAAATTTATTTGGCAAATAATCAAGTGATGAATTCGTCTTTTGGACCAGAGGAATGTCTCTGTCTCTTACTTTTTCACAACCTATTCAAATGAACGTGGATGGAGAGGAAGCCGAACCCAAAATCTCCCAAATGTTAGGCGTAACAACCCTGGTGTTATGGAAGAACTGCTGCTTGTGTGGTGGCTGCAATTGGTGGTAACATGCTACACCGTATGGGTGTTCATCCTACATCACCAGGGTGTAGTACACAGATAAGTTATACATGTGTCATGGGGTGACTGATCCTTTTTACTAAAACTCATACAAGGCTTTTAAGAAAAAGGCAAAACCGTGAGGGCTTTGGGCCCAAATTAGACCATATCATATGGCAGACTGAGGTGTGACAGTGGTAAGGGCCACCTAGCCACTTGCTATCCTGGTGGTTAAGAGGGATGAATACTTCATAACTCCACAACAATGAAATCAGTTTATTTTTTTGATAGAAAACAAAATTTTATTGATCAGGTAAAGGACTTACAATACAAGCAAATGCTAAAGAACATTGTATAAGACATCCACCGGAACTAAAAGCAACAAAAGAAAGTAATTCCTATGCCTATGGAAAGGTTACAAAGAACAAAAAATCTAACCCACATATCCATCCATAAAGCTAGCACAATCCAAACTAAACAAAAAACGCTCAGTATCATCAAAAATGTTCAAAGCTTTAGACCATAAACCAATCAGAAACTGTGTATGCTCCCAGATCAATGAATTCAGTTTATGACTATAAATAAATCACGCTATATTGAACAATCTCCCAAGATCAATCAGAAACCATATTCAAAGTACTCAAAAATAGAATGGCAATATTCTTGTCTATGAAAATAAGCTAAAGGCGACGAGTTTCCTATTGCTAGCAATTGAGAGGTTTGCTAAGAGGACAAAAATGTTTTTAGCAAAAAATTGGAACTATCACTTAAAAACCATATATATGAACATTAATCCCTTAGGTTCGTTTGGTTCAAGCTTTAGGAAAGTTAATGATATTTTAGATACCAGGAAAGCTCCTCTCCTGGCATTTGAGATTCCTTATTAACGTCTTGTCAATATTGGAACTCTCGTTTCCCCATATTGACAATAATTTGCTAATATATTATTAAAGGTAAAAAAAATTAAAATGTGTTACCATATTATAATGCAAAAGAAAAACATCTGGTTATTTGTTCAAAAGATGGATAATGTTGTCAAAAAAAAAAATTAGGAAATGATTCTCAGGAATCCTCTTTTGCTAATTTGCTTCCCCCCCCATTGAATATTGAAATGCAAGGAATTATCCTTCCCATCATAGGAATCCAATATTCCCTTGTGAAACTCCAACACAAACTTGGAATCTTGGATGAACGGGAATTTAGGATTCCAGGGAAGATCCAAAGAACGAACCAAACAGAACCTTCTTGCTTCTAGTGCAAAGTTTTCTAGAGATTGTTTATATATATATATATATATATGTTATAAAATTTAGTCCCTCAATGGGTGCAATCAAGTCGTATTGTGTGACCCGGCAGCTTACCGACTTAGTCTTCAGTATGGCTAACTCCAAACAAGTACTTGAGCACTTTCCGGTGACACTTTTTTATGCAACTTCTATGACATTTTGCATACATTCATGGCGAATTTTGAGTGCTAGAAGAATATTTGATTTGAGTGGGAATAATAAATATCCACACCCAAAATCAATTATGAACACAAAAACCCAATGCACAAAATCAATTATCCATTTTCATCATCAGAAATTACAAAAACTAAAGGTCCCTCAACAACAGAATTTTCAGAAAGAAAAAAACAAAAAAAAAGACCTTACAGCTCTGGATCCAATTCATATGAGAATAAAAACAGTCAGATACAGTGACATATCTATCTACTAGATTATTCTTAAATGAAGATCGTTCGTTCGTTCGTTCCAGATTCATACGATGATAACCATCAATCAATCAACTCAAACAATGCCCTAACATTAGGAATATTCAAAATCAGAGCTATCTCAATCAAATCAGTTTTTTTTTTTTAACAAACCCTAAAAAAATAAAAAAGCTAATAGAAAGAGAGAGAATTGGGGAATGGTTTTGTACCTCAGCAGAACTGCCACGGACCTCGCGAAGAATGACCTTGTCGAGGCCATTGACGCCCTTTGTAATCTCAACTGCAGTCGACATCATCTCTCTCTCTTCTATCTCTCTATTCCCATAACCTACCTTTTTCAAAATCCGCAACAGGCACCACCCCTCTCTCTCTCTCTCCCCTCTCGCGAACACTCTCTCTCTCTCTCTCTCTCTCTCTCTCTCTCGAGAAATTGGTATTTGTAAATTACTGCGTATTGTCCGGGTCTAGATAAGTAAGAATTACGCGTTATGAAAGTTATTAGTAAATCACTGATTTTAGCTCTCGTTTGCTACATAAATAAATTATTTTTTTTAATTATTTTATTATAAATTAATAAATTATAAATTATTTTATTTTAATAAAAAAATTATGGCATAATTTTTTTCATATAAATTTATAAAATAGTTATAAGTTATATAATTTTAATTAATTTTTTTTATTTTAAGTTTTTAGGTATTAACTTAATTTATGACTTTGAATACCGGTTAATTTTTGTAACCAAATGTTTAAATTATATCATTCACGAATTAAGAAATTTTAAGTTATTTAATTCGTAAATTTGAGGACAACCAAATGAGTTTTTGAATTAATGTGTTCATTAAGTTTATCTCTTTGATAAAAGTAATAACGAATTTACTTTTAACAAATATGATTTACCTATTAGACTTATTAATTTTAAAAAAATAATAATAAATATAATGTTTATTAAATATGAAAAAAACGATTTAAATTTTTATTTTTATTTTTATTTTTTTAGTTATTTTTTTTCTTTACGACCTTATTCTAATAAAAAAAATGAAAGTCTAAATATAGAGAAAATTAAGAAGGAAGGATCTTGAATTTAGATAGAGGGGATCTCATCATCACCAACTTTTTATTTTAAGAATCAAAATTTATTTTTATTTTTATTTTGGTCTACAAATCTTATTCTCTATCCACTAAAAGACATAACTTTTAGACTAATAAAATCTAAGGTTTTATTTAAATTATAATTTTTTGCACAAAAGACGAAGAATTAAAATTAATTTAATTATGAAACTCCTTTATATTATTATTATTCCTATAATATCCTTGTCATTTAATTGATTAATAAATTAAATTAACCTCCTACAATCTTGTATAAACTAAAGTGCAGGAAATCAAATAATTTGAAATTCAAATAATCATAACAAATTAATCAAATTGACTAGTTACTAAAATATAGGAAATCAAATAATTTAAAATTCAAATTCAAACAATCAAATAACTTGAAAAACCTAATTAACTTGACCTGTAGCGAACATCTAGTTTTTAAGGCTTGAAAAAAATATACAATACATTGAATTTATCTGTACAAAATGTCTAACTGAGACATAATAATATAAATTTATAATTGATCAGACTATCCGATCATACAAAAACAACTTTGTATGTGAATATGCCTATGACTGTGAACAATTAACATGTAAACAATAATAATCTTTAGACAAATAAACGTTAATAAAATTCAACTTAAAGATACAAGGCATATTAGGTTTTATATACGCACTTAAGTTTCATATACGTGCATATATCATACATATTAAATTACGTAGATACATTAAATTTATATATATGAATATGAAACATATTAAGTTACATGAAAAAACAGACATATTAAAAGAAAAAAAAAACCCCAATTAGCAATAACAACCTCACCAACAATAGGAACAATAGCAGCATAAATAATCCAAGCCTCCTTCATCCTCATGCATATATCTATTTATAAAAAGATGTCTCTAATTGATGAGAGTTCATTCCAATTAGAGGTTGGATACATAAATATATATATATATATATAATAATAATAATAATAAGAAGAAGAAGAAGAGAGAAATCCATAAAGGAACATATTTATAACATACATTTACAATCCCTACTTTAATTAGCTGAATGCTATATTTGGGCCAACATAATAAAAAATTAAAGGGATGAACTATGGGGATATTCTTGAAGGGGAAAGTAAAAAAAAAATGTAGTGACTAGATTTAAAATTGCAAGGAATGATTGTAGTGGTGATGGCTTGATGTTGATGATTGTCATTGATTTTTAGAGTAATTGAAATTCAAAATGATGATATAGAGTAATGAGAGAATGAATTATCATTTATCACATATAGTGAGAATTTGAAAATTCACAGTTAATGAACAATACATTTAATTTGAAAACATAATTAAATTAGTTAGTGAGAAAAAGAGAAAGATGGTTAAAATTGGATTACACCTATTATTGTAATTAATAAATAATAATAATAATAACAACAACAACAACAACAACAACAAACTAGATGTAGTATCCTTTTTACAAAACTTTTTCCTTAATTAAAACGTTTGGAGTAAAAACAAAGGGCTTTTTGCTTTTAACAAAATCCACTTGGAAAAATAGTAATTGGCCCAAATAAATGGATAATTATTAAATATATATTTTTATAAATATTTATAATATGATTTTTTTTCTTTTATGTTTTTCCTATTTTATCCTTTTTTAACTTTTTAAATTTATTATTCACCTAAAATTACATTTAGTTGTTGCTAGAATGTATATCTTTTAGGGATTTCTATGGTTTTAAATTCAAATTTTAAAAGCTTCAAATTTGAAATTTCGTAAATGTAAATTATAAATGATAAAATTTTAGTAATTATTAACTGCCTTAGGATAAATATATACTAAAAAAATTAAGGAATTGACTTGAAGTAAATGTAAAATATCAAACATTAAATTTGAGACATCTAGAAGACATATTAAACATAAATATTACACACAAGGTAAAACAAAAAATACGGTCATATTAAAAAATAAATTACACAAGTAAAACTAAAGACAAAGTTATTAAAAATATCAAACATTAAAACTTAGTGCAACTATAAGACATATTAGTAGTAAATATTATATATATATATATATATAACTTAAAATGCGGTTATATTGAAAAAGACACTATATATAGAAATAAAACTATAAACATAGTCATATTAAAAAAGATATTACACAAGTACGACTAAAAACATAATTATATTGAAAAATACATTACACAAGTCAAATTAAAATATAGTTATATTAAAAATGATCCAGGTAAAATAAAAAATGCAATATATTAAAACTATCAAGATAAAAAAAATGTTAAATATGAAGGAATCTAGAGAGAGTGGTCCAAAAGAGTGGGAAGAAAGAATTTAGTAATTTTCGAATGAACGTTTTAATAATTATTATGCGTGCACCAAAAAGAAGATTACCAGAAGGTCACTTAAATCATGTATTAGATGATCATAACAACACATAAATCCATAATAGAATATTTGTAGATCCCATATATCGCAACGGACAATAAACATGTATTTTTTACTGTCATGTTCCTCATCGTAATGGGGGGTATGCACCACCAAAACTAGAGGTCAATTTTTAAATCCTTTGTAAATAAACGAGCAGTAGTTTGTAGGGAGGGTTAGAGAGAGATGTAACCTTTAATTTATTTGTATTATGTGTTATTAACTAATTTAAAAAGAAATATTGGTAGCTATATATATTCATTTGTTATAAATATATATTATTAGTTATATTAGAACTAATGATAACTACTATTAGAGGTGATAATATATCGATTATTAAGATGTATTATATATTGCCTAAAAATGAAGGGGATAACAACATTGTCATTCAATAAAGAAAAATTATTCTTAAAAAAGTTAGAATATTGGAAAAAACAAATTTGGGTTGAAACCAAAACAATTGAGTTGAATTTTAAAAATTGGGCTATTCACTAATTTGTTAAAGGTAATGGGTAGAACCCCCTTAAAATCTTTGGCCAAATCTTAATTTGCTATAAAAACAATGACTATAAACATTGTGTCTTCAAACAATTTGGCCAAGCCATTTGGGACCTAGAATTAATTTTCTGTTTTTTTAAAGAGAGAAAATTAGGGAGATGAAGGAAGGAGAAGATGGAAGAAGAACTAAGGGCTTAACTAAGGGCAAGGGTAAAATCCTCAAAAAAAGAGTTATGTTGGGCATAAAATAGACAGCATTAAAAAATAGGGGATTATGTCTAATTAAAATTATTTTAGAGGATTTTCCCAAACATTGCCTTTAGCGTAAGAGTTAAGTCAATAAACCCAAATTCTTATGATTGGAAAATAAAATTACTAACTAACTTAATTCAAAACTACTAATAATTATCGTATGACATCAAAAGCAGACACAGATGCCCATGTTTCAATAGTTACCCGAAGATTGGATTAGCAACGATTGTTATTATTCATCTTGATATTTTTGATATACTTTGAGGCTGTTTGGTTCCTCCTTGAATTATGAATTAGGCTATTTTTTATTTTATATTTATTTGTATTTGATGGGAAAATTAATCTATCATAAAACTCAAATTGAATAATTTTAAGTAAAACTTAAAATTGCTCAATTTTAAAACTACATAATTTACTCCAACTCTATGTCTCGAGGAGATCTAGTGTTTACAATTATACTAGATGTCTCTAGATGATTTTTTTCAAATAAACAGAGGAATTTAGTACATGCTTTATTTCTGCATTTAGAATGTCTCATTTAAATCTTTCAAACAATTATTAAATTAAAATCAATTATTTATAAATATAGATATTTACAACATGAATCAATCCAAGAATTATGTAATTTATGCAACAAACATACCTTAAATTGTCCCCCACTATTTTCATAGTACAAGCTCACCAAAAATGTAAGTGTAAGTGTAAAAATATTATAATGGATTTCCTTATGGGTTTGTCAAAAACCCAAAGGAAGCATGATGCAGTGTGGGTGATTGACCGTATTACCAAATCTACTCATTTATTACCAATTTGTGAGACCGGCTCTCTTGAAAAACTGGAAAAATTATATGTTGGTAAAATCATTGAACTCCATGAGTTGCTAATGTCAATTGTCTACAATCGAGATTCTCACACTTCTCGATTTTGGGAGGCTATTTAGCAAGCCATGGGTACAAGGTTAGATTTCAGCTATGTGTTCCATCGTCAAATTGATAGACAATCGGAAAGGAAAGGACGATTCAAATTAGGGATATTATAGTCAATCCGAAAATCAATCGACCGAATTGATCCGCACCAATCCGAAAAACACCGAACTGAAAAAATCAAAATTGAAATGTACAAACCAAATCGAACTTTACACTAGACACAACAAATAATGCCGTTTTCTATCTAGCCTTATTATTATTATTATTATTATTATTATTATTATTATTATTATTATTATTATTATTATTATTATTATTATTATTATTATGTTTTTTGATTCAAATACTAACTTAATTACACACCCATCTTTTATTATTTTCGTTCAAACTCCGTCGCTGTTTCTCTCAAGTCTTAAATCTTAAGCTTCCATACCTTTGTTGCCTTTTATCGTTTTGAGCCACTTTTGGGACTATTTTTAGCCACTTTTATAGACTATTTTAAGACACTTTTGCGAACTACTTTAAGCTTGTTTTGTGATCAGTTTTGCAACTGTTTTTGGCATGTTTTTAGGCTTTTTTTGGACAGCTTTTACATAGTTTTATGGACTGTTTTGTTCAAGTTATTAGACTGTTTTTAGCAAGTTTTAGGAATATTTATTTTACCAGTTTTGTGGAGTGATTTTAGGTAGTTTTGTGGACTATTTTGAACCAATTTTGGGACTATTTTAATATTGATTTGTAGTGGGTTTCTAAATGTTTAATATTGCACTATTATAATAAATTGATTTAAAAAAATATACATAAAATCCAAATAAAACCAAATCGAAAAGTTTGGGTTAGGTTTTTAGGTTTCGAAGATTTTCAAACCGAACAGAACTTTTAAATCCTGGTTGGGTTTGCATTTCTTGATTCCCACCTTAACTGAAATCGAAAACACCCTGAATCAGATCCTGGAGGATATGCTTATATCATGCATTTTGGACTTCTGGGGTAATTGAGATGATTTTACGCGGATAGTCAAGTTTGCCTACAACAATGGCTTTTTAGCTAACATAGACATGGCTCAATATAAAGCTCTAAATGGTAAACCCTATAGGTCCCCCGTGTACTAGATCGAGGCTGAAAAGTAATCACTATTAGGACATAGTTAATGCAAGACACCACCAAGAAGGTCAAGTTCATTAGGCAGCTTTTGGCAACCACTCAAAGTCGTCGCCAAAAGAGGTGACGACCTCTTGAATTTGAAGTTGTAACGCCCCCAGTTTAATTATCCACGTCATTTCTGTTTCATTTTCATTTAGTTGCTAAATGTCATTTTGGATGATTCATATTGAGATTTAGGTTTATTTTATGTGGTTCAACTAATTGATTATGCCATAATAGCGTAACTTAGTTTGTGGGATCAATCGTTCCATGGTTTGGGTGGTCCAAATTGAAATTGAGGCATTAATTGCATGTTTTGACCTTATGCGATTTCTAAAATTTCTACCATTTTTAGGAGGCCATAACTTCTTTATTTGATATCCAAATGAGTCCCCGTCAGTGTTAAAAGTTCGATATCGTTCCCCTCTACAAGTTTCGTTGTTTGGCCTAAGATGAGATTCCAGCATATTGGGGACCTAATGGTCAATGCAACAGGCGAAATTTTTGCTGAGCCAAGTAAGATCGATCTTACTAGGGTCAGTTTTGAGTAGATTCAAAACATAATACTTTTCGCCCAGAGTAAGATCGATCTTACTACTAAGCTTGATTTTACTCATCAGACCCTTTTTGACCATTTTGACCCGATTTTTAACCTCTAAACAAACCATGTCTTCTCATTCTTCTCACCTTCGAGTTCAAAACTTAGAGAGAGAGTAAGGAGGGGCGAATTTGAGGGTTTCTTGGGGGATTTCATCTTTGATTCAAGATGGAAACTTAGGATCGTCATTTCTACCACTTTCATCTCCATCTTCTTCTTCATCTCATCATCCACTATTGTTAGGGGAAGAAGCAACTACTTAGGGGGATTTCGAAATTCAGGGGATTTAGCTTAGTTAAACTCTCTAAACTCGAGATTAAGCTGGGAATCTAGTATCAAAATCTACTTTTAAGCTTTTTATTACTTATATTATGATTTATCCTCTTGTTCTTGATAAAACCCTAACTATTCTAAATGGGTTTATATGTGAATGATGGGGTCTTGTTGGTTTTATCAACTTGATGGTTCAAATGGCCCATATATGTGATAAATAGCTTACTATAATTATTATTTTAAGTTATATGTTTCGTCTACACAAAAATCCACTTAGACTACATGTTTTGCTTGATAGCCCTTAACACTTGAATTAAATTATATCTTTGTTCGTCCAAGTGATGGGATTCCATCTTGATATATGTGATTGCTTGATTGCGAATATTCCATAGATTGGTCCACAGGTTGGTCCTTAAAGGCTGGGACTATAAGATGGGACACAGTGCCCTTAGGTGAAAGATCCTGAAATCGTGCACGAAAAAATATTGTGTAGGCCCTACTGCCGCATGGTTGAAAGGCCCGAAATGCAGAACCTGTTAGAACTCTATATGATCGCTTGATTGACTAAAGTACCAGTTCAGATTATGTGTTATGAGTGGTTATGAATTGTAGTGGGAATTTTTATCACATTAAGTTAACTAATTGTTTTTTTTTAAAATTATTATATATGGTTCCCATTGAGTCTGTTTGACTCACCCCATTATTTTCTTTACATGTACTTTAGCGGAAACCGTCTGGGAATGGGAAAGGAAATGACTCATCCTTTTAGATAGCCTCTGTACCCTTATATAATCGAGGGTCCTTCACGACTGAAGGAACAATACTCCTCAACCTTTTACCCATGTTATATATAAATATTTGTGTGTGCATACACTTTTCGGAATATTATGACTTGTGAGTTATTCCGTGATTGTTAACTTATGCTTAGGACCTCGTTGGAGGGTTGTTTATATCTTGTTTTGTCTTTCCTTGTAATGTATGACTTGTGTTAGAAGATATACTATGAATTTTAATTTTATCGTCTAGACTTTGCATGTTTTGTCATCTTGAATTGTCATTTTAATCCTGCCGTTGACATACGGCACCCGTGATTAATTGAATTCCGAAGGTTTAAACCTCACAATGGGATTTAGGGCGTCATAAGTTGGTATCAGAGACATAGATTTCTTATTCCTTTGCCGAAGAGTTGGGTATATTAAGGAGGCTAATTTTGTACTATTTATTCTATTTTGTTGCCTTGATAATCAGGGACCAGAACTCGAGGAATCAGTTTTATTTTTGGTGTAGTAGCAAAAGAACTATTGGATTATTTTATATTCAGTCGCGGCACAATGGATGACTATACTATAAGTCATTAATTGTTTGCCACTACCTGGAACTGAAACAAGATAATGAATTAAGTCTTACGCAAAATGTTTACTCCGTTACTCCTTGAAACTCCCACCTTGTCTTTCAATTCCATGTTATCTTATGATCCTTGTTATATTAAGCTCCATTTTTGTCCTTCATATAGAATGCGGCCTGAGAAAAGAAGTAAGAGACCAGCTTACCGGCATAACGACCCGATAGAGGGTGACCCTGTCGAAGAACTAAAACTCTGGAGATAACCCAAATCAAGATTTGGCTGTCAGATTGGAAAGACTATGATGAGTGGATTTTTCAACAAACTCACCGAGGTTTTAAAAAATAGCCATGGTACCACTAGTGGCGTCGGTCCTAGCCGCGCCCGAGTCCCAAGGAACACTACAAATGACGATGATGATATGGAAAATGACAGAGGCATGAACCCCAAGGAGGGGAGGGCAAGGAAGTTTATTACTTGAAAAAGTTCAACCGTCTATAACTACATAAGTTTAACGGGTCAACCGGACCTGAAGGCCGCTGAGGGATAGGCTCTACCATGTTCACTCACAACTTCAAATTCTTAGTGCTCCTGAGCACATGTGGGTTGGATTTGCATCCTTGAAACTTGAAGGTGGCGCACTACGTTGGTGGAGGCCTATAGGAGGACCTGATGCAATTGCTAGATGGGCCGAGTTTGAGAAGAGCATTCCGCGACAAGTATCTCTCAGATGCTTACTATAGAGCTAAGGCAAGATGAGTTTTACAACTTGATTCAGGGCAAGATGTCGGTGGAAGAGTACCGTCTAAAATTTGAGGAACTTAAGTATGTATGTGGGAGGTTTGCTAAATCAACAAAAACAAGATAGGTTCCTTAACGGCCTTAAAGCTCATTATCGTTGAACCATGGGATTTACAGACTTTCCCTCTTACAAGGATTGTGTAGAAGCAGCGCTGAGGCTTGATAGTCAGTATGAACAAACCGTACGCTTCATGGGACCATCGAGTAAAAAAAAGCAATGAACCAAGAAACATATAGAACAATAGGCAAGAAGTCATGTTCCAGCTCTGAATCTTCTGGTGGAAATGATACTAGTAGCGGTGGTAGCAGTGGACCTCTGCACCGAGGTGTTTCATTTACTCTAGCCCTGGATCATTATGCCAGAGACTGCCCGAGTGGACGGCAAGGGAGAAATTCATATTCTAGTGGGGGACATGGGAGAGGATACAGTAGTGGGAGTAGAGATCAACAGGGCAAGGTCTAGTAGCCGTTCCTCCCAATCTTCTTATCAGGATCAAACTTTAAGTCGAAATTAATATCAAGGAAGTCTTCAATCTCTAACATCAATCATCCTCTCGTCCAAGCCAACCACAAAACCAAATAATTCAAAAAGGTTGGTTTTTCAACCTAACCCCAGTGACAGATAAGGAGGATCATGCAGTAATGGAAGATAGTCTTATTCTCTTTAATACTTGGTGTGAAAGTTTTATTTGATATCGGTGCATCTCATTCCTTCATATCTGCTGCGTGTGCCATAAGTTTCGGTTTGTAACCAAAGAGATTAGAATTTTCCCATCAGTATTGGAACACCTACGCAAGTAGTAGTATTTATTTGAATCATTATTGTACTACCATCCATTTGCCTTCATTCTGAATGTCATATGGAAGATGATTTTATTGTTATGGACATGAGTCCTTATGATTTAATTCTTAGAATGGATTGGTTAGTTAAGTATTAAGTTATGATAGATTGTTTTGCCAAGAAAGTTACCATCTCCCATCCATGGGGAGAAAGGGTTATTTTCTTTGGAGAAGATTACGGTTTGTGTCCCGTGACTTACGCCACGAAGAGGGAGCAACGAGAATATATAGGTTGGTTAGCAAGTATCGTGAGTTCCGAAACTTACTCCTTTAACTCCTAGCGATGTCCTGGTAATTAAAAAATTTCTTGATGTGTTTCCAGATGATTTCTATAGTTTACCTCCGTATCGGGAAATTGAGTTTAGCATTGAATTAGTGCTAGGAACTGCACCAATCTCGATTACACCTTATCACCTAACTTCGATTGAGCTTAAAGAGCTAAAATCTCAACTGGAAGACCTTTTAACAAAAGGGTTCATTCAACCCAGCTCATCCCCGTGGGGAGCACCAGTTCTTTTCACGAAGAAGGCTGACGTGTCTCTTCATCTATGTGTTGATTATCGACAATTGAACCGAGTCACCATTAAGAACAAGTATCCCCTTTCCGCATATCGGTGATTATCTATTTGATTAACTTCGAAGTGCTTATTTCTTCTCTAAGATCGATTTGCGCTCGGGATATCACCAATTACGTGTTCGTGAGATGGATATTCTAAAAATCGCCTTCCACACTCGCTATGGTCCTTTTGAGTTCTTAGTTATGTCCTTTGGGTTAACTAATGCACCAGCTGCATTTATGGACCTTATGAATCGCATATTTTGACCCTTTCTGGATCAGTTCGTGGTAGTTTTCGTTGACGATATCCTCATCTATTCCCGCACTGAGGCTGAACATAAGAGGCACCTACATATTGCACTTTAATTACTTAGGGATCATCAACTCTATGCAAAATTTTCTAAGTGCAACTTTTGGAGAGATGAAGTGGAATTTTTAGGGCACATTGTGTCACGAGGATTTATCTCTGTGGATCCAGACAAAGTCAAGGCTATATTGAGTTGGAGTCGACCAGCCAATGTCTCAGAAATTTGTAGTTTTCTTGGGCTGGCTGGTTACTATTGACGGTTTGTCGAAAACTTTTCACGCATAATTGCTCCCCTTACCCGCCTAACCCAGAAAGGTGTACCCTTTGTATGGGATGACTGTTGCAAAGAAGATTTTAATTGCTAAAGTATTGTTTGACTACTGCCCCAGTTTTAACCTTGCCAGAGAGAGGCTTAAGCTACATTATCTACTGTGATGCATCTCGTTTGGGCTTAGGCTGTGTTTTAATGCAACTTGAACATGTAATTGCATATGCATCGCATCAGTTGAAGACTCACGAGAAAAACTATCCTACACATGACCTTGAACTTGCCGCCGTTGTGTTTGTGTTGAAAATTTGGTGCCATTACTTGTACAGAGAAAAGTTCGAAGTGTTATCCGATCATAAGAATACCCTGTAGTTGAATTAGCGTAATTTAGACCCGAATCCTCGAAGTAAATTTTAGGAATATTGATTAATCCTGGATCTTGTATAACATAAGTTTAGAGTGGACTTAGAAAGTTTGGGGTTGATAGTAAGATTTTGTAAGTATGGGATAAAATGTTGTAATTTACTCAAATTATCTAGAGAAATCTAAGACTTGCCTTCCTTTTTCCATTGTTTGGCCGACAAGAGACAGAGAGAAAGGGCTCATTTTTGGATTTTAAGCTTTATCTCTCTAGAGTACTTGAAAGACTAGAAAAAATGACTTTGAAAGCACACTTTTAGAGTTTCAATCTCGGTTCACCATTTGGTTAACATTTTGATGCTGGAAGCCTTTAAATTATCTTTGGGATAATTTTTGGTAAATTTAGAATTTTTTTTTGTATGATTTGGGTTTGATAATTAAGGCTAAGAGCGGTGTAGTACATCTGCATATGTGAGGATGTGTATATGGAATGGATGCTTAGCTGATAATTAAGGCATAGAGCAATGTGATCACATGCCCAGTATATATAGTAGAGGATTGTATATGGAATGGATGCGTTTAATTAAGGCTATAGGCGGTTATTTATGTGATACTTGAGCCCAGTATATATAGTAGAGGATGTGTATATGGAATGGATGCGTGCCTAATAATTAAGTATAAAGGAGGCTCTGATGCATATTTATAGGGCTAGGAGTGTATATGGAATGGATGCTCCAGCAAGAGCGGTATGTTTATGATACATCTGATTTAGGGCTAGTGTGTAAGGAATGGATGCCATAATTAAGGCAGAGCAGTTATGTTTGTGATACATCTGATGCCCAATATATAGTAGAGGATGTGTATATGGAATGGATGCGTGCCTGATAATTAAGGCTTGTTATGTTTATGATACTATGCCCATTTAGCGGTTATATGGAATGGATGCCTAATTAAGGCTTACAAGATTAAGTATATATAGATTGTATATGGAATGGATGCGAGATAATTAAGGAAAATGTATGTGATACATCTGATGAAAATTAGAAGATAATGGAATATATGTCGGAATAATCTTTTTACAAATTACTGAGGAAAATTTTATCTGGTCATACTTTTATATATGTTTCTCTTTACAAAAGAAGGGATGTTCACTGAGAATGGGTGGGAAGGCAAAAAAAAAAAAATTTTCATTTTTGTTTACTAGGAAATTCTAGATGGTGGCCTTTGATATAAAGGGAAATTGAGGACTTGTATTTCAATACCATCCTGTATTTTGATAATGTTTCGGCCTTGAGGTGTCGTGATGGAGGCTACATGAAGCAAACTATTTTCAAAATGGTGTACCTAATTTAGAAATCTTACAAGATTAAGTGATTGCGAGACAGGAAAACGATGAAAATTTAATGGAATGTCGGAATAAGATTTTATCTGGTGTACAAATGGAGAACATTTTCCTAGGAAATGATGGTGGCCTTTGATATAAAGGGAAATTGATTGTACCTTATTTTGATAATGAATTGAAGCAAACTATTTTGGCCAAAGCCCATAATCCTAAGTTTACCATCCATCCGGGTAGCATTAAGATGTACCGGGATCTGAAACGCACATATTGGTGGCAAGGTATAAAGCATGATGTAGCATTCTCCATTTTGCACTGCTTGTTGTGTCAGTGTATCAAGATTGGGCACTAAAAACCCGGTGGACAACTTCAACCTCTTCCTATTCTCGAGTGGAAGTGGGAAAATATTACTATGGATTTCCTAATGGGATTACCGAGAACCTAAAGGAAACACGATGCAGTGTGGGTAATAGTTGATCATCTTACCAAGTCGTCCCATTTTCTACCGATTCGTGAAATAAACTCCTTAAAGAAACTAGCAAGGCTTTATGTAAATGAGATAGTTAAGCTCCATGGAATACCGTTGTCGATTGTGTCTGACCGTGATCCTCGATTCACTTCTCAGTTTTGGGAGGCCCTCCAGCAAGCCATGGGCATAAGACTAAACTTTAGTTCAGCCTTTCATCCTTAAACTGATGGGCATTCGAAGAAGACAATTCAAATTCTCGAGGATATGCTAAGAGCTTGTGTTTTAGATTTTCGAGGTAATTAGGATGATTATCTACAACTTTCCGAATTCACTTATAACAATAGTTTCCAGGCTAGCATTAGTATGGCTCTTTATGAGGCCTTGTATGGTAGACCTTGTATGGTAGACCTTATAGATCACCGGTGTGTTGGACTGAAGCCGGTAAAGCTTCGTTACTTGGGCCGCAGTTAGTGCAGGAAACCACAGAAAAAGTCAAGATAATTAAGCAATGCCTGGTTACTTCCCAAAGTCGTCAAAAGAGTTACACTGATAGGAGACGTCGACCTCTCGAGTTTAAAGTGGGTGATTGCGTGTTTGTTAAGGTTAAGCCCCATCATAGCGTTGTACGTTTTGGAAACAAGGGGAAGTTGGACCCTAAGTACATTGGACCGTTTAAGGTTACCGAACTAGTTAGGTTAGTTTCTTATCGTCTAGCTCTACTTCCTTCACTCCAATGTATTCATAATATGTTCCATGTCTCCATGTTGCAAAAGTATGGACTGGATCCATCATATGTCATTACTACCCAAGAGTTAGATATCAATGAGGATGTTTCCTATGAAACTTGGCCGGTAGCTATAATCCATCGAAGAGAGCAAGTTCTTCAAAATTGAGTGATTCCTCTGTTAAAGGTCATTTGGCAACACCACGGAGTAGAAAAAGCCACTTGGGAGCTTGAATCAGAAATTCAAACTAAGTATCCACACCTGTTTCAATGAGGTACATTATAATCTTCCTATTCCAATTTCGGGGACGAAATTTCCTAAGGAAGGGAGATTGTAACACCCCTAGTTTGATTATCCATGTCATTTCTGTTTCATTTTCATTTAGTTGCTAAATGTCATTTTGGATGAGTCATATTGAGATTTAGGTTTGTTTTATGTGGTTCAACTCATTAATTATTCCATAATAGCATAACTTAGTTTATGGGATCAATCGTTCCATGGTTCAGGTGGTTCGAATTGAAATTGAGGCATTAATTGCATGTTTTGACCTTATGCGATTTCTAAAATTTTTGCCATTTTTAGGAGGCCATAACTTCTTTATTTGATATCCAAATGAGTCCCCGTTAGTTCCAAAAGTTCCGTATCGTTCCCCTCTACAAGTTTCGTGTTTGGCCCGAGATGAGATTCCAGCATCTTGGGGACCAAAGGGTCAATGCAACAGGCGAACTTATTGCTGAACCGAGTAAGATCGATCTTATTAGGGTCAATTTTGGGCAGATTTAAAACAAAACACTTTTTGCCCAAAGTAAGATCAATCTTACTCATCAGAAATTGTTGATAAACCAAACCAATGCACTTTTTACCCAGACTAAGATCTATCTTACTAATAAGATCTGTTGACCTAGAAGGTCTTAATCTTATTTTAATAATAACAATAAATCAATCATGTGTGTTGAAGTTATTATAGCCACATTTCAATCATCATTCAATCTATAACCGATTAGTCCAAACCGAGATCATTCCTCTATAAGCAGCATTGGATAAGACAAGAAGATCAATCTCATCACAATACAAATCCATGAAGCTCAAAAGATCAATGATCACATGTATAAGCTTCAAGACAAAAGCTTCAAATGAAGATCAAATTGAAAAATCAAATCGAAGCATTCAAAGACTCGTTCATTTGATATTTGAGTGAGTGCTTAGGATTTATGTAAAATTTCTTATTTGATTATTTATATAGCTCATACGTTTTGATATAACATTCTTAGATTGATCAAAATAAAGTTTAAACTAAAATCATTTCAAAACATCATTCTAGCAAAAATCGGTTTTGAAATAAATTCATATTAATTTCAAAAATAGGTGTCTTAGGAACTTATTTTTAAGGTCCCCAAAGCATTAGAATTGATCTTGAATCTTATATGCAAAAGTGTAAAAATTGGGATTCTTGGCCTTATAGCCTGATGGACAGTTTGATCCATCAGTCGACTGATGACCCAGAATATAGCCATTGGATTTCTAATTTTTTTACCATTTTTGGTACCAAACTTCTACCAAACCACAAAAACGGCTATATCACTTTTGGGACTATATATACACTATCTAAGACACATTTTGACCACCTTGAATCATTTATATACTCCATACTTCATCTATCTTCAATATCAAAATATTCAAGAAATTGTTTTTGATCAATCATTCTTATTGAGCTAAATCTTGATTAAATAAGCAACTCTAGTGTGAGCTTCAATTGTATTTCTTAAACACCTTAGAGTTGTTGTTCAATGGTGTGAATCACCAAACAATCTATATTCAAATTGTGAGAGGTAAATCTCATAGGAAAACAATAAGGTAAATTTTTGTTTAATATTTGTGAGAAGTAAATCTCATAGATTAGCAAGAGGGATTCTTGTGAGAGTATTGTGATATAACAATACTTGTAGAGTGTAGTGAGACAACAACAATTGTAAAGGTTTGATTTTCACCTGGAATAAGATTGGAATTAGTGGAACTTCTCGGGGAACTAACCGAGCGCGGACTATGATTTGGTAAACCAAAACCATGAGGACAAAAATCCTTGGACTTTGAATTAGTTTAATCTTTCTAACTCAAGCTCCTTATTTGATTGCATTTATATTTATTGATTGCTCTTGGGACTGATTGCTTGATTGATTCATTACTTGCATTCCTTATTATATTTGTTTAGTAAATTTGTTTTGCTTAAACATTTTCGAAAAGTTTTTTTAATTCCGCATTAAGTTTTTAAAAAATCCTATTCACCCCCTCTAGGGTTGTTTTCCGACCAACAAGATCAATCTTACTCATCAGAATAGACCATTTTTGACCCGATTTTTAACCTCTAAATAAACCATTTCTTCTCATTCTGCACACCATCGAGTTCAAAACTTATAGAGAGAAAGAGAGGGGCGAATTTGAGGGTTTCTTGGGGGATTTCATCCTTGATTCAAGATGGGAACTTAGGATCATCATTTCTACCACTTTCATCTCCATATTCTTCTTCATCTCATCATCCACCATTGTTATGGCAAGAAGCAACTACTTGGGGGGATTTCAAAATTCAGGCGATTTAGTTTGGTTAAACTCTCCAAACTCGAGATTAAGTTCTATTGAGGTGGGAAACTAGTATCAAAATATACTTTTAAGCTTTTTATTACTATATTATGATTTCTCTTCTTGTTCTTGATAAAACCCTAACTATTCTAAATGGGTTTATATGTGAATGATGGGGTCTTGTTGGTTTTATCAAATTGATGGTTCAAATGGCCCATATATGTGATAAATAGCTTACTAGAATTATTATTTGGAGTTATATGTTTCGTTTACACAAAAATCCACTTGGACTACATGTTTTGCTTGATAGCCCTTAACACTTGAATTAAATTGTATCATTGTTCGTCCAAGTGATGGGATTCCATCTTGATATATGTGATTGCTTGATTGCAATATCATATCCATAGATTGGTCACAGGTTGGTCCCTAAAGGCTGGGACTATAAGATGGGACACAGTGCCCTTGGGTGAAAGACCTGAAACCGTGTATAGAAAAATATTGTGTAAGCTTTATTGTCGCGTGGTTGAAAGGCCTGAAATGTAGACCTATTAGACATCTGGATAGTCGCTTGATTGATGAACTACCAATTCAGATTATGTGTTATGAGTGGTTATGAATTGTAGTGAGATTTTTATCACATTAAGTTAACTAATGCTTTCTTCTTAAAATTATTATATATGGTTCCCACTGAGTCCGTTTGGCTTACCCCATTATTTTTGTTATAGGTACTTTAGCGGAACCGTTTGGGAAAGGGAAAGGAAATGACGTATCCTTTTAGATAGCCTTTGTACCCTTATGTAGTCGAGGGTCCTTCACGACTGAAGGACCAATACTCCTCAACTTTTACCCATGTTATATATATATATATATATTTGTGTGTGCAAACACTTTTTGGATATTATGACTTGTGAGTTATTCCGTGATTATTAACTTATGCTGGGACCTCGTTGGAGGGTTGTTTATATCTTGTTTTGTCTTTTCTTGTAATGTATGACTTGTTTTAGCAAATATACTATGGATTTTAATTTTATCGTCTAGACTTTGCATGTTTTGTCATCTTGAATTGTCATTTTAATCCTGCCGTTGACATACGGCACCCGTGATTAACTGAGTCCCGGAGGTTTAACCCTCGTAACGGGATTTGGGGAGTCACAAAAGTGGGCGATTGTGTATTCCTTAAGGTCAAGCCTCGACATGGTATCACCCGATTTGGGAATTACTTTCAAGCCCATCTCCTTTTATTCCCAGTGGCTCCATCTATATGGTACTCATTCTGTCGCATCGCATAGAGGTACCAAAGGTGGGACGGGTCCTAGTGCACCAGTTGATTTTATGTTAATGAGTGATTTAAAATGATGTCTCCAATTAGCACATAATATGATTGTTTATGCCATATGCTTAATAACAATGAACTTAGCAATGCATCATTTATATAATATGAGTTTTGAACATTTCCGTGCATCCATGCAGTGATGAAAACTTAAAAAGTCTCCAATCCACTATTATTCGACTAGCTTTTTTCCCCTCAAATTCACATATTCTTGTAATGTATTTTCTTTTGTGCAAGCATTTTATATACATTATGATGGAGGTTTTCATCTCTCATAAATGGCAGCAATTTCCTTTTAGCCAGCTATAGTTTTCACCCTCCATTCAGACAACTATTTTCCATCCCCTCTACATCTTATCAGCTCACATGTTTTTTTTTCACTCTTATTCATACATCACCAATAATCCTCATTGCATATAATCACAATGGCATTTATATTTTTCCTCCTAAGTAGATCATGCATGGTAGCATATAAAATTTTCAAAAAAAAGACTCATGGTTTACCCCTATGTGATTATTTAAACATATGCAAAATATATCGTGTAGTATATATGTGAGGGATATATAATGACTTACTCACGTTATTTAAATGATCAATCTATAATCTATTAAACTCCTATATCACATATGCATGTCATCTCATATTAAGTATTTTGAAAATAAGACTTTGGGTTATAATTGTTGTTTCACATCACTTACAAATCAAGGAATTTTTACCAATGAATTATCATAGGAACCTAAGAGAATTCCTCGATTTTATAGCCATTAGTATAAGCAAGGAGTGAGTAACAAGCCCATATTATTAAGAGCATGTGGACTGGACTCAGGATCTAAGTGAGGAGCTAACGAACACAACCGAACCTATCCATATAAATTAGTAGCTTTCGGTATCTAAAGCAAAAAAGCTCAAGCACGAACCAAAGCTAATCAGCTTACCTAGCACATCCATCCAACCAACTATTTTGGTGCTAGGTAAACTCTTAATGTACTTAGCTAAGTGCAATGGTTCCCTCGGGGACCAAGGTTTGGATGATTTAGAAGTTCTCTCTTCTTCACTTTTCTTCTTCTTTTTACCACTTTTACCTATCGGCTTGACAGTGGTAGACTCTACATTATCCTTAACTTGTCCCTTAGGAGATGCGGGAACTGAGTTAGGCTTTGTGGGAGTGTACTAAGCCAAATGCTTTAGAGCAAACCTGCAATACTCAAGCGAGTGCCCCTTTCTATCCCAGACCTCGGTTGTCTTTTACAAAGTGACCCGACCCAGCTAAGATGTGATCTAACTTTTTAGACATATTCTCAAGATCAATCTTGATATGCCATTTTCTCTACTTCTTTTTCAAAATGCATACCCTCGCGAAAGAAACAATCATGTACTTCCACGATATATTCAAGATTGTCTTATAACTTTACATTATATCAAGAGTAATTTTCATAGTATACTTTACTTCAGACAACTGGGCCATGAGTGATGCATTATTTTCTTTGAGATCTTGCAATTTAGATTTGTACACTTTTTGTTCACTTTCATTTAGCCTTTTTAACAGCATAATGTTACATTTTTCGGCTTTAATCAGATTGTCTAGTGCTAAATCATAGTCCACTTCGAGATCAGATTCTTATTCAGTCTCATCCTTGGGGACAATGGATAAATTTTAGGATGAAGTATACTTAGAGTTAACACCCCCCTAGAGACTGACTCCGATGCATGTTGCTTCACCCCAACAACAAATGAAATAATTTTCTCACGGCCTTCACCAACATCCTTAATACTCAATGTAGAGTTTTGAGTGGCTTTCGTACTATGTGAATGATTGATCCCATAAATTACATTTCTAATCACTTAAACAAGACTCAATTAGCTTCTAGTTACTACCTAAAATCGAAAATTGCATGTAAATTTAGTTTAAGCGTGAAAAGAAGGCATTGCATTATATTTTTATACTACTAAGCCATTTTGCAGGCCTACATTGGTTAAGCAACTGAGGTTGGATACAAGAAACAAGGTTGAATGCGAAAAAGTGCAAGAAGAAGGCCCGAAGAAGAACTTTGTATTCATTCCGAGGCCCGAGGCGAGGAAAACTCAGCAAACTACCCCCAAAGCTCTACCAGGAAGAGAATAGCAAGTTCCTAATTATGAATGAAGTGAATTCAAGTGTCCAAGAGTGATTCCAAGAGGAAAAAAGCTCAATTGAATCGATTCTTAAAGTTTATAAAGAAAACTAAGAATTGTCGTAAAAAGTCCAAAGTTGTAGTTGATCAAAAATTTTATCCATTGAGAATTTGAAGAAATCTCCAGAAATAAAAGTTTTAGATATTTAAATTACCTACGGGTAGGCGAAAATGATGCATCAATCGAAATTCGGAGCAGAAAGTTATGAGTAAAAGAAAAAACCATCATAAAGAAAGGGGCCCAATTTTATGTTCAAATTCAATTTTAAGCCATGTTTCGGCCCGTTTCTTCTAGGGTTACTAAAACCATGACTTGAGACACTTATGTATCATATAAAAGGGATGATATCTTATATTTTAGGGTATGAAACAATTTAAAATTGAGACAGGGAGCACCGTGACCTTTTTGTGAACTTTTGCGCTGCATCTGAAGATCGAATTTGAGAGTTTTCTTCTTTAAAACCTTATAACTATTGTTAGGTTAGTTTATTTATGATATTTTGAGGCTGAAATATCAATGTATTCAACATTAATTCATCGTTTAATTTAGTTTTTAATTCAAGTCTTAATCGCGTACCGGGTAAACCCTAGTTTTCAGTTTTCTTTCAATTTAATTGCTTTTGATTGTTCGTTTGCTTTACTATTCATAGATTGGTTAATTTAGATCATATATATTTTAGAATCAACCTTAAACCCTCGTTTTCGGGGCTGGTTTAATGCTTGATTCTAGTTTTATATTTAAATAGTTTATAGTTTTTTCATGATATTCATGTGTGAATGATTCATCATTAAGAATATAATTTTACAGAATTTTTAGGGTTTAAGTCAAGTTTGTTAAGTTTTTGTCAGTTTTGAGTTTGTTTACTATTTTAGTCGTAATTTTTTTGTTTTAAACCGAAATTTAGAAATTCTAAAGTCAAAAGTTTTCAAATTTGATTTTCTACATTATTAGGTATGTTTCGAGTATTTTTCATGATTTTTAAGTTTATTTTCATCTTTGATTTGATTATGACTAGCTAAATCCTTTGTTAAGGGTCCGTAGTGAAAAATACGTAATTAATCTTTGAATGTAATCTAATCTAGGTTTGAATATGATTTTTCCATTGTTTATAGATCACATACTGATTAAATGAGTATTTTCTTATCTTTGCATGCGTTAAAAATATATTTTCATAAGTTAGCTCAAAGATTCCATTTGATTAAGAACCGTAAAAATGTCGATTCATGGATTTTTGCACCAAAACCCTAACATGGCTAATTTGAGGACGGTATTTATCCTTTAATTAGTTAGGTTAGTTTCTTAAGTGAATTGTCTAATTTGGCACTGTTTTTGTATTTATTCGCTTAAATACCGAAAAAGTGCTAATTCTGACTTTCGACATTCTTTTTAAGAAGAATTTGTTTTGAATCACGTTCAAACCTTATAGGAGTGTTAAACTACTGATTTTTGAGAAATTTAATCAATTTGGATTATTTTGTCACATATTAGCAATATTAAGTTCTAAATTACACTTTTTCAAAGTCATAATCTTCACTATCGAATTCTATTACTCAAAGCTAGTATATATAGTCTTTATTACGCATGGGCTATCATATACTTGTAGTAGCAATATAATTGGATGGTTGGAGAGTATATGAGCTAAATCTTAGAGAAAAATCTTGTTTAAACTTAGATTTGGATTACCCTATTGGACTAGTTTTGTACTCCCTAACTACGGATACCCTTAACGTTTGTTTCTTATTAATTTAATTTCATTAATATTCTGATTTGTTTAGTTAGTGTACTTTTTTATTTAATTCTAGTTTAATTGCATGTTCTCTTAGTGCATTTAGGAAGCCTTTTAGGTAGATAACTTGCGCTTGTAGATTCCCTTTACTTTTGTACCATAGAATTAGATTTGCCTTTAGTTTTAGTTCAATTAATTAATAGTTTTAATTTAGTTTCATTTTCTTCTTTATTCCCCAATTCTATCATCTTTTCTTTTCTTTTTCCTTCTTCCCTCTAGAGAGATACCTAGAAGAAATAGATTCCTTACCTTCCCTGTGATTCAACTTTGGACTTTTCTAAGTATACTATAACTTGGCCGCCTGTACTTGAGTGTAATAACTCACTCTTTTTGCACGTTGTCAATGAGGCTTGTATCTCTCATCTCACCCGGCTAAAACAAGTAGCGCGTTCAAATGCTCGATGCCCATAGCCATGGCATTCGAAGCGTTCATCTTCCTTAGAATATTTACCTGAGACTTTATTGATGTTTCTCATGTTCCTATACCTTCTATATTTCTGGTTTCCTCTCGAATTTGTTGAGCCTCTCATATTTTGGCCACCATTAGGTCTCAATGAGTTTTTCTCATTCCTGGAACAGTTAAGGTATTTGTTAAGATTTTGTGCAAGGAGGGCCAATTCATCCTCATCGATGGAACCAATATCATCCTCTTTATCACGTTCATCATTTGCTTTAGTCATTTGAGCTTCAACGCCAAGGATTTCTCTTTAGGTTATGAGTATTTGTTAAGGATGTCTGTTTCGAATGTTTGAAGATGGTCTAGTAATTCATTCTCAGTTAATGAATTCAAGTCCTTACTCTCTTTAATGGTAATTATCTTAGGAACAAACTTTTCAGGTAGAAACCTAAGTTTTTTCTTTACTATTATCGTCTCTAAAATGGTTCTCCTAAATCTATAAAACCAAGATTCTATAGGGTTCGGAACTATATTACGGATTGGGTAGTGTTAAACACTTGTTCCGACCTGTAACACCCTGTATTTCATTTTCGTGCCAATTTTCCTCTTAAGCCCGTTTAAGACCAAACCTCTGTTGGAGGAGTTAATTTTCGTTCTAGAACCTGTTTAGTTGATCTAACACTTTTAGAAAGTCATTTTAATGATATTAAAGTATATGTGCATAGTTGAATGCATTTCGGGACTCGTGGTTAAAATTGGTAGTTAACGATGAAAATTGAACTTTTGCCGAAATGAATTTTTGGCTAATTTTGAGAGGCCATAACTTTCTCATACGAAGTCCAAATGAGTTCCCATTTGCAGCTATAATTTCATCTCTTTACTTCCTACAAGTTTTGTTTTAAAACCGAGTTAAGTTTGAGTCATTTTGGGGGTTGAAAAGGTCCGACAAAAGTGGGATTTTTGGAAAAAAAAAATATGGCTTCAGGGAATTTGGCCTCTGATCAATCAGAGGTTGGGCAGCGTGATTTTTTAACTTTTCCTCTTGCTGCATATTCACCCTTCATCTCTGTTCTTCCACCACTCAACCCAACTCCATTAGAGGACTAGAGAGAGCAGAGGGCTCAATTTTGGTGAGATTTTGAGAGATCTTTGGCCATACTTAATCATGATACAATATTATCATCAAATCATCATCACCATCTTCATGTTCTTTTTCATTCTTACCTTCCACCATTTCTAGGGTTCAAGCTTTTAACTGGCGGATTTCATGATTTCTCAAGTCATGGCTCGGATCATCACTTAAACCTCGACGACTTAGTTTTAATAAGGTGGGAATACTAGTACCTAAACTTGTTTCAAAGATTTTGTGTTGCATCTTTTCTTTCAAAGAAAATATGGGGATAAGCTTGTTGATACACATACATGGGGCTTTGGGTTTAAGATTTATGATTTGTTCTCTTGATTTCTACCTTTATTGTGGTAATTTCATGTTTAAATATATGAATCTCATCACATGCTAGTATATTACGAGCCCTAGTTGCTATCCATTGGTGCATATACGCTTATGCTTAGTTTATGGTTAGATATATCATGTTAGGATCTAAGAATGCGGATTCACGCTAGATTTCAATTATATTATACCTTGGTATGAACTTGGTACCCTAGAAGCTATACATAATTGTTCCTACATATATTATTGAGTTAATACGGGATTAATTTGATAAGTATAAAAGAAATTACATGTTTTCCCCAACTTTACCTTAAAACCCCATTTGCACACTAGTGTGTTAGACTAATATTTGTATGCAACTATAAAGAGATTTGTATATATATTTAGTATATGAGATGGGGTTATATATGTATTATGTTTGCATGATGTAGATAATATACACATGCCATTGATTTACTAATATTATGACTTTAGTGGAGACCCATTATTTTACCAATAACCTTATTTTCTAACTTAGTTACACATTGATAAATTGTGGGTTTGATATATACTTTCACTACCAAAAGTTATGATGATTATATACTTGAGATACACATGCTATTTGATGGACTAATTGCTTTATGGATAGTATTCTAATAAACCAAGAGTTTATCACAAATAGATTATTAGTCCACTTATTAGAGTTATTCATTTCATGGATATAATCTTGTGATGGTTATTAGTTTCTTAAATGGCACATGTATATTAGATACATCTTAAGTTAAAATTATTATCGTTGTCATTTAATTTATCTATCTATCACATATACATATTTGGTTATACATATAGTGTGTATATATGTTTTATGTTTGGTATATAATAGCTAGATAAGCTTTCGGTAAATGAGTATATTCCTTGGAGAATACTTTCTATTAATGTGCTGATTTTATAAGGTACTAATGGTCCATGGGGGAGACTTAGCCTTGGTTGCTACACACCCTGATTTGTATAGAGGGATCCCACTTTGAGAGCGGCATACTCTATGATCCGTAGGGGGACCTAGCTTAGTGCATACCCTACACATCTAGGTAATCCGCTGGAGGATCCAGCCTTGGGGGCTGCATACCCTAGCCACAATAGAGTAAATCTTAGATGTCCGATGTGAGATGAGACTGACGACTATAAGAATAGCATCTAAGTTTATCTTATGATATACTTTATTATTATCAGGGTTTACTTATATCTTGGTGATACATATTTTGTCGTATTTACAGGGATGAAATATGTAACAACCCCGCCTTAATCTACAGGACAACACCCGTAATTAAGACCTGGAATGCTACTAACCCATCTTAGATTGACTAAAATGGGTATATATGTAAATACATAAAGAAATTCAAATAGTAAAGATCACAAATGTTAATCAACAAGATAGAAGAAGATAGTACTGCACATAATCATGCATAAAAGTAACAAATATACAAAACCAAACTAAGCAGGTGCAAGTCAGTAGATAACACTTCGGGCTAGTCGTGGCTTCCCGAGATAACATATACATAACAAAAATGAATCTGTATCAGAGCCATCTATTTTGTTCCTGAACCCGTAGTCCCGTTACCATCGTTCGCCCCCTGTGTACCTGTAATTGTAAATAAAACACGGGGTGAGCTCACAGCTCAGTAGGGGGAAAGTAGAAGGGGGAAGTTTTGAAAATATTCCTTGATATATTACTGTAAACCAAGTAAACCTTTTCATTATACAATCTAAACATTATTTGTAACATATCACAAAATATAACTAGTTCATGATGATGCGTGCTCATGCATATGCACGTTACCTCCCTTTGTGTCAACCCATTTTGAATTTTGACGATGCATGCCGATGAGAAACTAAGCCAAGATAGCCATATAGAATCCATTCGCTCCAAGAGCATACAATATAATCATAGTTTCTGTCGACGAGAGCCTGAATTGAAATTTCATCATAGAATCCATTGCCTTAAAATGGCATATCATCATCATACACAGGAAGTGGAACAACAACCCGTCCATCTTCCATATAAAAGAGTCAAACTAATGGTGCATTACCGATGCTTAGGTTCCCGGGTCTTCCACTGGTGGCTTATAGCGGCCAAACATTCTCCCCCAGGGGTTTAGGGCTTTTCAACCCAAGGGTACCAAGCCTTGCCTATTTTCCTATCCCGGCAAGCACCATGAAAACATATATTCATACAGAATTCACATAACCCTTGGTCATCCACGACCAAGCACAATCATCATCCAAAAATCTGTCAACCAATCATATCCGATAAGACAATATCAAGATAGAAATGAAGCTTCCATGTAGCCTTCGAACAGAGTTATATATAAAATGAAGCTTTCAGCATCATAATAAGAGATATATGCCCATCCGATAGTCCATAAGGGAATCCGGGCTTGCCAAAGAATCTTTAAAATTACGGTTGACACAATAGTGATGTACAACATGCATATATGCTCTTTATGACAACTAAAAACAACACATGCCACTTGAACATCATTCTTTATATAGCCATGTTCCTCAGCGCATACATAACCCATTTACAAATCCACTTGGATACAACCAAGCATGTATATCCAAGGAACATCACTTATAAGTCTGTATTACATAGATATCAAGTTCAAGCATCACGTCTTGTTTTAATTCATGCATCTTATATAAGATAAAAACTACATATACCATATAAATTCTCTTGGATTCATGTCCATATTCTTTGGTGTATACAAAATTCTTTACTGATCATTTTTTTTGTCAAACCAACACATATACATCCAAAGAACATCCGTATGAATTGTTGATATGTGAATATAGAGCTTAGAAGGCATATCTTGCTTCTATTCGTGTATTCATAACTCAAATATTCATGAATCAACTATTTTAACTAACAAATCCTCAATCATGTTTCACATCATCCATTTATATCACATATAAGTTATTTAAACCACCGATTTCAATAATCGAGCAAGAATCTAACATATGTGTATAAACTCATTTGAAAACATATAAACAAATTTATTAAGTTACAAAAACCAAGAAAATCCTCCTACCTCATGTGTATAGACCAAAAGAATGAAGAAAGTTGTGAACTGAAGCCTCGTTCGGTGTAATCCTCAAGCTCTTACGTCACGATGTCCTTAGACTAGGAAAACCCCCGAATTAATGATGTATAAACCCAACCCAAGTAGCCAAAGCTCACGCTTGAGTTTTTATAGAAGAAAACCAAGGTAGAAGATGATGAATAGTACCTTAGAGATGGGTTTGGATGATTTCAAGCTTGAATCCTTAATTCGGACCGAAAGATGCATAGATATCTTCCTCTTTCTCTCTCTAGAACCCTCTAGAACTCCCTAGAGGAGTATGGAAGAGTTTGGGTCGAAGTTGGGGTGAAAAATGACCAAAAATGACTTAAAAACGAGCTTAAATCGGTGGGAATAGTTTACTGGCGGACCGGTATGCCAAATACCTAATACCGGTCCGCGGAGCACAAATTTTCCAAAATTTTGTTGCCCAACGGTATGCCAAAAAGGCCATACCGATCCGCGGGTAATTTTGATGTGCGGATGCACTGTTTTTGTTTTGGCCATAACTTTTTTCTCGGAACTCCAATTGAGATGATCTTTATGTCCACAGAAAGGTATTTCAAAGATATACAACTTCCTAAGAGAAAGTTTTCTCAAATTCTAGGTAGATAATTCCCAGAAATTCACCAAAGACAGCGCTTTGCCAAAGCACTACTGAATGACCAGAATTTACTAACCATCCTACTTTGCATGCTGTTTTGACCAATGTGGAGTATGAGTTAGCTTTCGAAAAAAACACAAAAGTTGTAGAATGCAACAAATACTAGACACTCACGCGAACGGAATCTCAGTCGAATAAATAGTGAAAAAATTATGATAGCTCAAAGATAACTAGAATTAACAAATCGCGAATGACCAAAACTTCTTATTTACCAACCGAAATCGATTCGGACCACCCAAATCACCAAACGATCACTCACATGAGTATAAATAAGCTAATATAATTTAATTTAAGACAATTTAAAGTATATGGTATTACAAAATAACACTTAGTGTGCATTGCTTATAGCATGGTACTTATATATATGTGTGTATGTGTGTGTAGTATATATATATATATGGAAATGATGTACACATATAAGCTTGACCCATATTACATTCATTACTGCACATTGTGTGTGTGTTTTCCTATGTGTACTTTATTATACAAACTCATATAGTTTCCACTGAGCCTGTATTTGGCTCACTCCCATTTTTCAAACCAATTTTGCAGGTACTATCCCGGGACGATACAAATATGAAGTCTAGACACCTCTGATGACCTTAGACTACTTGTAGTTGTTCATAGATGATTTAACTTTCATATATATATATATATATATCTAGTAGATTTGTATAATTTGTATAACTAAGTTGTATTCAATTTTATTCATAAGAGATGTAAAGCCTTTTAATTAATGGTTGGACCTCGTTTGAGGGATTGTTTTTATATGGATTAATTCGATTTTTACATGGTTGATGACTTTAAACGTGTGGAGTTAGATTTTTATTTAAACCTTATTTTATTATTTATAGGTTTGGATTTATCAACTTTATGAACTCTACTTGCCAAAATTTTCTTAAAATGAGGCACTACATATAATTTACTATTAAATAAGTTTTAAATTGTGTATTTTAAACTCGCCGTAGCGTACGACACTGTGATTAATTGGGTCTCAAAGACCTAAATCGTCTAATGGGATTCGGGGCGTCACACACCTTCTCAATCTCTAGTGATCTTATGTGTTTATTTTATGTTGAAAAATATAGATGCCTTCACTAATTTTTTTATGCTTTTTAGAAATGTCATATCTACAACCTAATTTTGGGGAAAACCGGGGGAAGGAATTAAAAACCTTGTTTAAAGAGAGGTTTAATAGATTACCTTCCCGACGATATAAAAATAATAAGAAAGAAAATAAGAAAGAAAATAAGGTACTGTAGTGAACCTCTAGTAGATACATGCTTTTCCTCTTTAGATATTTTCAGCAATTCGATTATAGAATATAGCACTTCGATTGTTGAGACTAGATTCAAGATTTCTTCTAAAAAGCAGATGATACTATCGTAAGGCTTTTGAAATCAAAAAATGTGAAATAAAGGTGAAAATGTACTGTAAATTTTGTGTCCTTAATCCTATGGGGTGTGGGGGTATTTATAATAGTCTGGAGGTTTGTCGTGCTACAACCCTTAACATTAAACAAAGTGTCATGTGACAAACCCCTACAGTAAAGCAATTTGTCATAGGACAAATTGTCTCATGATGGGTTATGTCATAGTGATGTGTCAGAGAGAGGTTGGTTTATGTTTTATGAGTTTGTCATACTATAAAAATGGTTTGTTGTACTACAAACCCTCCAGAATCTTTTTTGGTGTGTTGGTGAGTTATGGACTCGATGTGGACTTTTTGGGAGTTTTATGATTCTTGTAGAGTCGTAAATTGGTGTGTCCACACATGTTAATTGATAAATTATAAGATTTAAAAATTCTTGGATTTAAAGTCTCACGATATATTTTCAATTTAGGCGTTATTTTAAAATTTTCATATGGTTTTATAAGTATTAGATGTGGCGTCAGTTGGGCTATATGATTCGAGATATGGGTTGTGCACACTTGGTCCTAGTTATTTTGAGCATGCTCAAGTGTGAGTTCGAACCAAATTAAATATCATCTTATGTACTCAAACTTAACTCATAATTTATAACAAACTTCAGCCTTGAGTTGAGCTAGCTCATAATAGCCTAAAATTTTGAAAATACCAATTCATAATTAATAATCATAAAGGATGATGGTGCGTTGCATGTGGATGAAGTTTAAACTTTAAGGAAGATAAATATGTTGACGTCCTTAGTTGCGTGACCTAGTACAATTGGGCCGGCTGGGCCTAGCTCGGATTGAGCACAAATTTGAGGCTTTAAATTTTATATACACTCGACTCAGCTCAAACTCAATTAAAACTCAAACTTCAATTATAGCAAGCCAAAGGGCGGGCTTGGGGCTAACTCGGCACAATTGACGGACCTAGTTAGATGGATTAAGTTTAAACTTTGTAATTTAACACGAAATTTTTAAAACGAGATATTGAAAAATAGGGCTTACTTGAAAAAGTTTTCTTCAACGATGCAGGGAATAATATTTTTTTAAATTAAGGGACTATGTTTGACCAAATTGCAAAAGGAGTGCAAAGTTAACTTTGCATTAGACTTTTGAATTGTAATTTTTTTTTAATTTTTTTTGAAATTGTGCAAAAATAAATTTGCACTACATGGTTTTTTTAGCATATTAATATAAATAAGTATTTAATTGACAGTGCTTTAGAATAAAGTCAACAAATTACATATTTAAATTTACTTTATTTATAAAATACACATGATAATTTTTTAGGGTTACGCAAAACTAAGTTTTCACTCTTTGTTTTCTAAAGTATTACTATTTGACGTTGCTTTAGAGTTTTATGAGTGAAATATAATAATATACTTGTGAAAAAATATAAAGATATCATGTAAAACAAATTTGTATTAAATTTTTTGGATTGCAAAGTTAAGTTTGCACAAAACATAAATTTGTGCAAAGTTTAGTTTGCACAAAATACATTTTTTGTCAAAACTCTCATTTTAAAACACAATTAATAAATAGGCCCTTATTTTAGAAAAATAATAAAAATTAGGCCCTTCTTTCCAATAAATATTATTTGGTGGATTTTTTACCAAAAATATTGTCACCTTTTATCCCATTTTCAGTTTTTAAAACAACACCAATTTATTAAAGCATCTCCAATCGTTTTGTATAAATTTTGTGTAAATCCTACGTATCAAAGTGGGATTTACATAGAAATAATAAAGAATTCGTTTTGTACTCCAACGGTCTGTTTTAGACTTTTGTGTAAATATTAAACTACCAATTAGATAAGCACAAGTGAAACTTATCCTATATTTATTTCCTTACTTTTCAAATCCATTTATTTTTAGACACGAGATAAGGGAAAGTAGACGCGAGATTATCTGACGTGATTATGTAAATTGAGTTTGTATTTTACACAACATTTTTACACAAATCCTAGGTGTCAAAGTTTCTTAAAAGAGTGCTGGAGATTTTTTTTTTACAAAACGTGTAAATTTTATACAAACCAAAATTATACACTACAATTGGAGATGCTATTAATATTTTGAAATCCCATCTTTTTAGGAATTCATAATCAAACAAAATTTAAGAAATCTTGCAAAAAAGAAAAGATTAATTTTCTAAATAATGCGATTCTTTAAAATTCATGCTTAAAACCTTTTGAAAAGAACATGCTCTTACATACTTTTATAGTAAAAAAGAATTATTTCTTTATATTTAGCTTTCAGTGTAACATTTATAACATATGAATCTTTATTTTTATTATTGTCAAAATATATGGTATAACTTAGAGCATCTCCAACCGTTGTGTAAATATTTTTGTGTAAATCTTATGTGTCAAGACACTTTTACACAAAACTTGAAGTGTAAAAAAAATATGCTCCAATGGTACATTTTTAAACTTTTGTGTAAATTTTGAATGAACTAATAAGATAATTATGCATATTAGATATTATTTTTTGCAATTTTTTATTATTTTTTCTTGAATTTTGGTTTACATAATATTATAACAACAATGGATCTTGATTTGTTGGTCTTAATGAGTAGATTTTAGATATATATTTTTTTATTAAATTATATAATTTCTATTAAAAGTTAGAGGCAATTAGATATAAGGGCTCATTTAAATAATAATGTAATTATAAAGGACACTTAAAAATAAGTCATGTAAATTAAGGACATTATACAAAAAAGACACTAATAGCCCTTCCTTATAATGTCTCACGCTCATTATTACACTAACAGCAACCAGAAGGTGCTAAATGCATTTAGCACCTTCTGAACAGCAACCAAAAGGTGCTAAATGCACAACCAGAAGGTGCTAAATACATTTAGCACCACCTAGACAGCAACCAGAAGGTGCTAAATACATTTAGCACCTTTTGGACAGCAACCAGAAGGTGCTAAATGCATTTAGCACCACCTGGACACCAACTCGAAGGTGCTAAACCACAACCTGAAAGTGCTAAATGCATTTAGCACCAGCTAGAAGGTGCTAAACCACAACCAGAATGTGTTAAATGCATTTAGCACCAACTAGAAGGTGCTAAATCACCACCAGAAGGTGCTAAATGCATTTAGCACCAGCCAGAAGGTGCTAAACCACAACCAGAAGGTGCTAAATGCAATTAACACCAACCAAAAGGTGTTAAACCATGACCAGAAGGTGCTAAATGCAATTAGCACCAACCAGAAGATGCTAAACTACAACTAGAAGGTGCTAAATGCATTTAGCACCAACCACAACATATGTAATTTTATTGCCAAGTATACACATGTATCTAAAAAATTACCAAAGTGAACAAATAGACTACTAAATGAAGAATATATATATGTACACGTCTAATAACATAAGTAATTTTTTGCCAAGTATACACATATATCTAAATCAAATCTAAGAAAAATATATATATATATATATGACACTATACATACAATAAAAGTTTATTGAAAGTATCAAACTATCTAATTACTCTATTTGTAAAATGAAACAATCTAATATAGGAGGTCTATTCGAAAACACCAAATAATTCTCGTAAGGAGTCAAGTTCAAATCAAACCAGAGATCTCTCCTCCCGTCCCGTTTCTTCGTGACCGTGCATTCTTTCTGTCTATGCCACCGCATGTGGCCGCCTAATGCTTGCCCTATGGTGAACTCGAGCCCACATATCGAGCACAAATGCGTCTTTGACTTATAAGGCATTGGTGAACTGCTAGGTGTTGGTGGTGATACCATAAGCCTCTTGTGGCAGGACCTGTGATGGATCGAACTTCGGAGGCATTTCTCCGGCGAAGGTTTGTAGAGAGAGGAGAGAGAAGTGGGGGTGGATTTTAGGGGCAGCGATGGGAGAAGACTCTTTATTGCTGAAGAGATTGGTCATTTTTGTTTAGGGTATTTTTGTCCATTAATATTTATCATTTTCCTTAAAATAAATTAATATTATGAAAAGTGTCCTTATTGTAAAACCAAATTATAAAATTAGTACTAATTCCTTTTATTAAACATGAGTCCGTCCTTAGAATTATAAAATATTACGGAGCGAGGCCCTATAACCTATTATCTCTAAAAGTTATTACATTTTAAAGTATTATAAAATAATTGAGAATAGAAAAGGCTGATGTGGCAGTGTAAACTTGGGGTGTATTTTACACATTCGTTTTACACAAAAGCTAAATTTAAAAGACTGCTGGAGCTCAAAATTTTTATAAGTTTTTTATATTTTACACAAAACCTAAATATACACTACTGTTGGAGATGCTCTTAATTGTTATGCCTTGTAAAATTGTATTTTTTTTTTTTTTTATTCTTGTCGATTTCATATTGAAATAAAAAATGTTTTTGTCTAAAAAACTTAATTTTGTGTGGATATATTAAAGATCAGACACTTTGGGTGATCACTATGACCCCTTCGTAATAAAGTTTAAAATATCACATTTCTAGTGTATATATTTAAGTTATTTCCCTTTTTAATAAAAGTTATATATTGAATTAATTATTTCCTTTTTAAAAATAATTGTACACTATGATAAATTTCGTATAAAATGATAGTTGTGGGTGGTAAAAATCTAACCAAACCCAATAAATCCCTATATCCTCATCAAGCCAAGATCACACACAATCAATATTGGCTCTAGATAGCCGCATCCAACAATTCTAGCTTGCCGTCAGTTGCACAGACCAGACCCAAAATATCCGCACCTCACGTCACGTGAAAGTGGCGTTAGGTCCGCTCTGATACCATATGTAACCAATCGGATTCTCCCCCAAAATGGCTAGCCCAAATTATTTAGGTTCATTGTTCTCACATATATACTAAAGACCTTTTCATTATACTACATATGTATAATATTTTGGGTCGTTACAATTATACCCAATTCGATAGTATGTTCTCCCTTGTTTGTGAATGTTCTTCATTTGGGTCCAATGGCCTTACTAAAAGTATTTACAATGATATAGGTTTTCTCTTAGAGAGAATATGTGGCAGTGATTGTAAAATTATAAGAATTGGATCCTATATGTATAGAATTAGGATTACAATGTTCATTTTTGTCATAACGGAATTTGGTACCTTATATTTTATGATAGTATAGATATGTTGCATACTTGCATTTCATGAGATACTTTCACCTACAATCAATTTTGAACAAATTTACTTAATACACGTATTGTGGGAAGCTAAAAATAAAAATGCTTGTTGGGCCAAGATGTCCCTTGGCCAATGGTTTAGTCAGCCCAGAGGTAACACTACTAGCCTACATGAGAACACATACTAGGCCCATTAATCTGAGTGAAAACCCCTTCTAGACGAGATGGTTGTGTCACATCGAGATGGTCCATTCCACCCGAGATGGTCAAGTGTAACATGTCAAGGCACTTCTAACTCTAATGTGAACCATGGGTAAAAATAATTAAGCAATGTCAATATGATTCATGCCAATTGTAAAGTTCTAGAGTAATACCAAAGTTTATCTTTTTTTTTTTAGTGTTTTACTGTTAATCTTAAAAGTGTATTGTAAACCCTAATCAAATAAGCGTAAGGCACATGACTAAAGGTACAAAATCTGATTTATCATATCTACAGAGAGGAAATAATATACACAGCTATTATGAGCTCTCATTGTAATCATCTTCCATTGCTTTAAGCTAATATAAATATTTGCACACATATAGGGTGGACGTACAGCTGGACCAACAACAAAACTACCCAAAGTTCTTTTAAACAAATTCTAGTCTCTTTTATTTTTTATATTTAGTAGGTTGTTGGTTCTTTTACCGGTTTCAAGCTACATACCATCTTATCACGTGGAGTGACTAAATATTTTTTGGCACCCACATGTATTATGCATTTCAAATGGGTCATGTAGAGCATACTGTATGAATGAATATTGACCTTATATTCTTAAAGTAATCAATTCTAAATTACATACTTATTATATGGTAGGGATTTAAATCGAGTATAGCATGACTATAGCATTCAACATTGGGATATTGGAGAAAGCTAAATATTTATTATTATGAATGTAAATTTGGATCATGGCTTCTTTCTTATCTATTATCTTTACAACAAATTTTGTAATTTTGTGAGTGAGATTGATTTAAGTGATTTTATTTAATGTTTTAGCCTTTTCATAATGGTTTTACTATTATTAGAAATTTGTTCTTCTTTTCAAAGTAGTCTTCTACTCTTGATTTTTATTTTATTTTTTAAAAAATAATCAAAAGAATTAATTTTTATGACTGATCATACCAATAAAAAAATCAAACGAAAGAAAAGAATTTTGAGTTTGTGGACTGAGTTATCGAAATCATAATACAAATTGATATTCCATTTTTTGTATGTCCATTTTAATTGTTCTATTGTTTTGAAGTACTATATTTGTTTTTATATGTTTATATGGGATTATGGAAAGGAGATTATGGGAATAGTTAATGCTTCCTTATAAAACTAACTGTGTTATCTCTGGTGATTTATAGAGTTATATTAACGTTGATTTTATATTGTAGAAGTAATTAATACTTTGTGCTAATTCAGATGACATAAACGGAAAGTACATTAAATCCTCTTTGTAGTTTATCACTTTATTGTTATATAAGTAGTCCAGTTATGGATAAATGTAATTTTCTATTAATTAAGTTCAAATGTCGTTGCTTTTATGGACAAGAGAAGAAGTTTTCAAATTATTGGTAATAACCAATTTAAACTTGGATACAAAGATAAGTTTATAATAAATTTAGAATATTTGAAGAACTACAATTAATCCATAAATTATAAGGTTTGAAAATTCGTGGATTTAAAATGTCATGATATATTTTCAATTTAGGTGTTATTTAAAATTTTTCATATGGTTTTCTAAGTATTAGATGTGGTGTCAACTGGGCTATATGATTCGATATACGGTTTGTTCACACCCGCTCTAAATTATTTTGAGCATGTTCAAGACTGAGCTCAACCTAAATTAAATCTCATCCTATATGCTCAAACTTAACTCATAATTTGCAATAAACTTCGAGCATGAGTTCAAGCCGGCTCATATAAGATTAACAAATATAGTCTAAAAATTTGAAAAGACCAAGTCATAATTAACAATGGTATGTAGACTAAACCACAATATAGACTGAAAAGTCTAATTTATATGTTCTAAAATACAATTGCATAAAATCATAAGGATGACGGTGTGTTGCATGTGGATGACGTTTAACCTCTAAGGGCGATGGATATGTTGACTACCTTAGTTGCGTGACTTAGTGCAAGTGGGCTGGGCTAAGAACAAATTTAGGGCTTTAAATTTTGTACACACTTGACTCAGCTCAAACTCAATCTTCAATTATAGCAAAGCCAACGGGCTGACTTGGGGCCTACTCGACCCAATTGATAGCCCTAATTAGATAGGATTAAACTTAAACTTTGTAATTCAACATAGAGTTTTTAAAATCACACTAGTTTATTAAGATGTTGAAATCCCATATTTTTAGGACTTCATAATCTCACAAAATTTAGGATATCATATTTCAAAAAAGAAAAAAGTTAATTTCCTAAATAATGTGATTCTTTAAATTTCACGCTCAAAACCTTGTGAAAAGAACAATTCCTTACATAATTTTACAGTAGAAAAGTTGTTGGTTTTTTTTTTTTCCTTTTTTCCTTTTTGTGTTTTTTGTTTTTTTTTAATATTTATCGCTCAGTGTAACATTATACCATATGAATCTTATTTTTACTTTCATCAAAACATATGGTATAACATTTATCCTGAAATTCTAATTAAATTGGTTGGATACCCAAATTTAGAGTATAGTTAGGTATACACAACACCAAAATGTGTGATCAGCAACATTTTAAAAAAAAATATTGTAAGAGTCCGGAACACTTATAATTGTTATAAGTGTTCTACACACTTACTAAAAAATTATTACTGATTGGGTTAAATACTAATTTTACCATTGGCCTATAAAAATAATTCAACACTTTTACCTTTAGTAAAATCCTATTTTTACCTCCAGTAAAATTTTATTTTTACCTCCACACCTATCACACCTACCACACCTCACCTACCTCCACCAAAAATTACCTTTTTGTTATAAGTGTTCTACACACTTATTAAAAAATTATTACTGATGGGGTTAAATACTAATTTTACCATTGGCCTACAAAAGTAATTCAACACTTTTACTTCCAGTAAAATCCTATTTTTACCTACAGTAAAATCTCATTTTTACCTCCACACCTACCACACCTCACCTACCTCACCTACCTCCACCAAAAATTACTTTTTTGCCCTTCATTTTTACCAAATTTACCTTTTTGCTATTATACATTTACCTATAAATACCTCATCATTCATTCATTCAAAACACACAAAAAATATATCATTCTTCTCATACAATACCATCATTCTCTTCCAAGATCCATCCATCTCATTCAAGAGATATAAAGCCATTGGCAATACAATTACAAGTCAATTTTAGAAGGATCTTATACTCTCTTTTTTCATACCCCAAAAAATACCAATAACCCTTATACACTCTCTCTCATACACAGTTTATTATTTGTTCTATTGAAATATTTATAATCCTAATTCTATACTTATAAATAGAATTAAGGAAATTATAGAGAAAGAGATTGATAGCTTGTATTATCATCCAAATTGATTGCCTTTGAGCTAATACAAAGCAAGCACACACAAAAGGAGGACGTACTGCCAGACTAGCATAAGCGCTACCGGAGGAACCTAGCTTAATAAAAAATGTCACGTGTTCATCATTGCGCCGCATTTATTTTTTATTCACCAATATTCACTTATTGATTGGTTAATTATCTATTTCTAGATTTTGACACTATCAATTACAGTTTTGTCAAGATAAACGACGGACTTTAGCACTTATAAAAAATATAAGTGTTTGCAACCGTTAAAAAAATAAAAAATATACTCAGTTGTGAGAATCCGCAAATGCGACCTCCGGGTCTCGTCCCCGTTCGTTGGGCGTCTGAAACGTCGGAACGGGTTACGTCGTTCCATTTGCTGGAATATACTCAGTCCCTATGTTCTATTTCTATGCAAAAGGGTTCGTTCAGAGTCGCCAGTACGTTTTACAGAAAACGGACAAAAAGGGTCTGTAAGAGGAAAGGCTATAGACAAGCCTTTCTTTATACGTTTGTCCGAAACCAATTCTATAGGGTTCGGACATTGGTTTGGGAATGTGTTAAGCAATTCCGCCCTTTCGGTCTCTATTCTCTTATATTTTTATTCGTTGAAAAACTACTTTTACTGACAGTCTACTACTTTCTAAGTGAAAACCCTTTGGGGAAAACGGGAAAACTGAAAACCTTTGTGTTCCGAGATCCGATTCTTTATTTATTGAAAGATGTAAGTACTCAAAACCTTTTGTTTTTGAAAGAGTCCCGCATTATTTCTCGATAATGACGGCTCTTGTGTAGTGATTACTTTTGTAAAAGTAATCTTTATATTGGAACTTAATTCAATATGGAATTAGAACTCTTGAGATTCAACCGGGCGTTACAATCTATGAAACAGATAATATACACTGGGCTTAATTCCTAAGAAGTTTTACTCCGGGTTTTGAAAACAGGATTTTATCCATGGTAATATACTTACTCTTCTGGTTTTGCATGGTTTTATCAGGGTTTTTTGTTTTGAAAACGGTAGACTATTTATAACTTGGCAACAAGTTTTCAAATAAAACGTGGAAACCAAAAATAAAACAAGTAAATTATTTAATGTTAAATACAGAAGAGACTCTTTACTTCACGAGAATAATAATAAGAAAGAAAATATGATACCGGAGAGATTTTTGGCGATGATAATCTTTTCCTTCTTCAGATATTTTCGAGAATGATTCCAGAGACGGGACACGTCGAGTGAAATAGATTCGATAACCTAATAAGACAATAGAGAATAGATGAAATATGAAAATCAGATTTAAAGTTATAATTCTTCAATCCCAAGTTGCTGTCTTAAACCCTTGGGGGTGTTGGCCTATTTATACCTCGGGGAAGATATCAGAAAGGGCAAGTGCGCGCGACAATGTGTCAATGTCGCGCGACAAACGGCTGAAGTGATGTTTCGACACTGATGTGTCAAGGTTGGTCTGGTGTCAGTTTGTCGCGCGATGTATTGTCGCGCGACATCATTTGTCGTGCAACAATCTCTCTTAAAAATGGTTTGTTGGCTAACAAACCCTTTCGATTTTCGGGTGCTCGGGTGGGTCCCGAATCCAAAAACAGTTTCCGAAGGTTTAGGGTTCTTGCGAGGGTCAATGGGGTGTCTATTATAATTTATTATCACTCTGTTTATTTCTCCCCCAAATAACATTGCAAGTTTATTACGATTGTGTTTTGCCTTTCTCTCCCTCTCTCGCTCTTCATCTATTTTAGATGTTAGAAGTTCTTCCCATCGTCTCCTCAAGTTTGAAACCTTAAATTGATCATCTCTTCACCCCGATGTAGTTGAACCCTATTTTTTTTGTGATTTGATTCATACACATCGACACTGCATAGTTATGTACTCCTTAGATGCTTATTAATTTTCCTTTTTGAATGATTGAGTTGATTCTTTATCTCTTGTGTTTGTTTCAATATATTTTTTTTATCATACAGACAATCACTCACTCTCTCAATATAGTCGCTCATTCCATCTCAGATTCATCTTGCTACCACCTGTTGGCCAGTGATTTAGATTTAAAGTTGAGGCTTGGAAATTGGGGATTGTTGATGCTCGGTTCTTCATTCTGAGTTAGGGTTCGTCAATTTGGTAAGCTTCTCACTGTCCATGCATTTCTCTTACTTTAGAATTGTAATGCTTGAATACACACTTGCATACATATATTCATAAATCAAAGAGTTTATCGCTGTGTGTTTGCCTTTTGGTTTGGAATTAATTATAGGTAATTTTTTACAAACTTCTTTCGTCTAATTAAACTTAAAATAAAATAGAAGTAATTATAGTTTTAACTACTGAGGCAAATCCCGGATTTAAGAAATGAAAGTATTATGTTTGTTAAAATTGCAATTAAAATATTCAAGTAGATAGTCAAATTCAATTTTTAAAAACTATTAGTATAAAGCATAGGGAAAGAGGGTGGAATTGGGGCTATGGTTATCTTCATAGTAATATAAATTACTCTTCTCAGTAGAAAGGAAGTCTTAAAAATAGATAGCTGCTGCTTTTTTGTCGAGTGCATTCTATCGTTTTGTGCAAGATGATGTTCTTTTATCTAGTCTTAAAAAAAGTTATTCCACTCTGGGGTGGTTGTGTCCTATATTTTTCCGTGGATAAGAAACCATAGAACCCAGGTGCCTTATCTAGCCTTGCACCATATCTGAACTGTGCCAAATATAGGGTCAAATAACTTGATTATAAGGATTGTTTGTACAGTAAACTTACTTGAAATCTAGTGCTTTTTCTGTAATCAGAGATCTCCTGGAATTTGAAAAAGAGATATTTTAGTTTAAGTAGAATATAAAATGTTGAATTAATGAAGTTTACGAATCCTACCGACTATGAGACGGGCTTTGTTTGAATAGAGTTAACGGGTGCTTCACTCAACTGCGTAAAAGCAAGAAGGTATAGAGTATAAATGGAACTGATCAAATATCAAAAGCTCATACAACGTGTAGATCATGCCCAAGTTATATCAATTAAATTAAAAGATGGAGTGATATAATCTTTTTTCTTTTAAGTTTGGTTTTGCGTTTGCAATATCTCTCATTACGCACAAACACGCATAGAACATATGTATATATATTGGCCACACATGTATATCTACATATACAAAAAATAAATGCACTTTCCATTTCAAATTAATAGCCCACTATTGAAAATGTTAAACAAAAGAATGTTGAACCCGATTTTCCAAGGATAGAAGATCTTATCTATGATTCGTTTGAAATGTTTCATTGTGAAATTGATAATTCAACAAATGAGACTGCTAAAGGGTTCAAGTTTAAAGAATTACAAGGTAAAGCTAGTGAGCCATTATATCCATCGTGCCCCAAGAGACATGCAACACTATATTTTCTTGTCAAACTTAATAATGTGCAGATAATATATGGTTTGTCAGACAATAGTTTTACTGATATTTTGGGAGTTTTTGCCAGAGGGGAACACAACGCCAAAGAATTACCCAGAGATGAAGAGCATTATTAAAAAAGTAGGTATGGATTATGATATCATTCATGCTTGTAAGAATGATTGTATTTTATATCGGAAAGAGCATGCAAATAAGGTGAAATGTCCAATATGTAACTTACCACGGTATATAATGGGTTTAACATTTGAAAGTTCCCCCTAGTAGAGTACTGTTAAAGACAGTGAGACATTTTCCCCTTATTCCAAGGCTAAAGAGATTGTTTAGTATCCCGTGGATTGTAAAGGAAATGACTTGGCACGCTCGTGCACAATCCAATACTAATATTATGGGTCATCCAGTTGATTCTTCAGCTTAGAAATCTGTAAGTGTAATGTGGCCTGACTTTGCTGCCGAAACACACAATGTTCGTCTTGGTATAGCAACTGATGGATTTAATCCTTTTGGCAATCTTAGCACCACCTATAGCTGTTGGCCTGTTATTCTTGTACTGTATAATCTACCACCATCTTTATGCATGAAAAATGAGTTCTTTATAATTTCAATTTTGATTTCGGGGCCAAGTGGACCAGGGAAGGATATTAATATTTACCTAGAACCATTGGTAGATGAGTTAAAACAATTGTGGTTCAAAGGTATTATGGTATATGACTCATATACTAGATCTAATTTTACAATGAGAGCAATGTTGTTGTGGGAAATTCATGACTTTCCCGCTTATGGAACCTTATCAGGTTGCACGGTTCAGGGTTACAAAGCTTGTCCCATTTGCGCGGAAGAAGTGGAATCAGAATACCTTGAAAAAAGTACGAATGTTTGTTATCGTGGTCATCGGAGGTTCCTTCTACTTGATCACAAGTTTAGAGAGGATAAAAGCAACTTTAACAATAAGGCTGAACATTGTAAAGGTCCATGACGGTTGTCAGGTTCAAAGTTTGAACAAAAGGTGGCATGTATCAAAATGAAAATTGGTAAAAGCAAATTGGCAAAAACACAAAAATAAAAAAGGGGTAATCATGAGGTTGACAATACTACTAGTCCATGGTATCGAAGGTCCATCCTATTCAATTTGCCATATTGGAAAGAGCATGATGTTCAACATAATCTAGATGTAATGCACGTGGAGAAAAATGTAATCGATCATCTATTGTCAACTATTATAGATGTTAAAGAGAAAACAAAAGATGGAACAAATGCACGTAAGGATATGAAGGCCATGGGTATTAAAAAGAAGCTGTGGTTGACTACCAACGAAACTTTTGGAAAAATTGTTATACCAATAGCTGCATTCACTTTAAGCAAGAATGAAAAAGAAATTTTCTACCATACTTTAAAGGAATTGAAGTTGCCGAATGGATTTTGCTCAAATTTAAGTAATAAGGTGAGTTTACAACCCCTGGGATTAAAGGGACTCAAGTCACATGATCATCATGTTATTATGCAATATTTACTTCCATTGTTGCTTCAATATGCTTACCCAAAGCACAAGGATTTGTGAGTGGCAATTCAAAGGATAAGCTTTTTCTTTAATGTATTGTGCTCAAAGGTGATCGTAAGGGACGTTCTTGATTTAGCAAGGAAAGCACTTTTTGAGGCTGTTTGTGTTTTGGAAAAATACTTTCCTCCTTCATTTTTTGTTATTACCATACACCTTATGGTACACTTAGCCGAAAAAGCATTGAAGTGTGGTCCAGTCAGATATAGGTGGATGTATCCGTTTGAAAGGTAAGACAAAATTATTATTTATAACTCTATAGATATTGGAACAAAAACTTCATTTACTTTTACTAACACTATCTTTTTTTCGTATGTAGGTTGATGAAACACTATAAGAAATATGCTCGCAATAAGAGGTATGTCGAATGGAGCATTGCAGAGTCCATTATTTTAGAGGAATCAATTCTTTATTGCATGGAATACATGCCAAACTCAAGTGAAGGAAATCATAAACGTACTCATGAATCCTTTCTTGATGAAGTCGATGAATTCGTGGATGAGGGGTCTTTAGTACATGGGAAGAGTGTGGTTTTAAATCCTACACAATATACACAAGCACATAGATGGGTATTGCAAACACTCACAAGAAGTATAAGAATGGGGAAAGTAAGTTGATTACTTAAGGTCATAGTCGTTAAAAATCTTATTCAAACTTTGAGTAATATGTTTATAATGTAAGAAATATGATCTTTATTGGGGATCTTGTAATACCCCGTGATCCTTTTTCTGCGTTGACATTCTCTTAAGCCCGGTATGGCTTAATTTCCGTTAGAAAGCGAGCATTAGGTGGGTTTTGAGCTCTTCGTACTCGACCCGATAGTTCTAGTATGTCATATTAGGTATATTAAGTTTGAGGGAGTGATCATTACGTTATTCGAGTGGTTCGGGTGAAAACCGAGGCGATAATCGCGTGTTTTGACTTTTGGCGATAATTGCGTGTTTCGACTTTTCGCGATTCGTCAACTTCTGGCCAACTTTGAGAGGCAATAACTTCTTTATCTGATGTCCAAATGACTCTCCATTTACGGCCACGTCTTCATTTCTGTGCTCTCTACAACTTTCGTGTTTGGGCCGGGTCGAGATTTAGTCATTTCGAGGTCCGTTTCGGGCTCAGAAAGTCATTTGTTGATGTAGTGACTTCCATGATCGATCATGCAAGGCCAGAGGAATTCCAGAAGGGTTCATGATCGATCATGGGGGACCCATGATCGATCATGGTTCACCTGAATGTTGGTTTTGAGCGTTTTTAACCCGTTTTGACCCATTTAACACCCATTACTCCTCATTTTCGAGCCACACACATCCACCACTTTTTAGAGAGTTCTCTAGAGAGAGAGAGAGGGAGATTTCTATCACTTCTTCATCCTCTTACAAGATTTGAGCCCCAAATCGCTTCTTCTTTCGCTATTCATCTCTTTCTCACCTTCTTGCTCGCGTTGGAGCTAGGGTTTCAGCGAGACGACGTCTACGCTTCCTTAACTCCTCGATCTTGCTTGTCTAAGGTGGGAACACTAGTACTAAACTCTCGATTTCAAATTATTACTCGTTGAATTAGAGTTTTGAACCCAAATTGGGGATTTTCATCAAAAGTACGTATTGTTTGGATCTCATGGGGTTTGGGCGAGGTGAACCTTAGACTACTGATGCATATAGGTAGATTATCTCTTAGATATCATGTATCATCATTTATTACCAAGCTGTGAGCCTTGTTCTCTCACCTACAGATCGTACCCTCATTGTAGCTAATGGAATGAACTAGGCTAGATAGGATTTCGGGATTTATGCTTAAATCATGGTTGATTATGGATTTTATGGATTATATATTCATGTATACGTATATAGTTGAAAGTGTTGAACTCTATCCATGTGTGTTGAACCAAGAAACCGTTACGGTGTAAAGAAGCGCAATATTCCTTGAGTTTAGAGCCTTGTACAATGTATGGTAGGCACTAGTAGCCAGGATATGACATAGATGTTATCTAGTGATGTAGTAAATATTGTCGATGGGGCATAGGATGCCTTGACTGGAATTATATGTGGCTAGGAAGAGTTATACGTACACTAGTTGAACTAGAAGCACAATAATTAATGCTTAGTTGGGCTACAGGGCTTGGGAACTACATAGAACGCTTACGGCCGTATTTTGATACATATGACACATAATAAGATGTAATATATTGATAACGAATCAATCGGCCACATAATGAGAAATATTGGTTAAATAATAAAGTCCCGGATAATTGGATCTTTAATTATGATGACGTAATGAATGATGAATGAACGATGATTATCATGATGATGATTGTGTGATTGGATATATATGTTGTTGGCCATATGTGTGATGGATGATTTGATGATTATATACGTTGTTGAATGAGGAATCGATATATTCCTGTTGATGCGATCACACGGGTTGGATATGATGATTGATTGAGCACCAGGTAGCGCCCCGTGACTCAAAGATGGGCCGCCTATTGCCGCCCCTGGGTGAAATTTCCTAAATCGTGCACGGGAAAAATGAAGTCGGTGACTCTGCCGGTGGTTGTGTGTGTCCACAAAGGAGAGCCCACTCTAGGTATCTTGCCTTCCAACTGGACTATGTGTCCTTGGTTAGATAAGTTTCCTCCGCAAGCGGAGCAGGTCTCGTGTGCCACTACTTTCAAAATGGTGAGTCCCCGGGAAGTAGTTGGGCTACTAATGGTCATCACCCACTAGGGTATCGCCTGGTGTAGTTTCTCCAAGGTGTCGTGAGAACTTGTATTGGCGTTCTCCTCGTTAACTATTCGGAGTGTTGTTCCCTGGAAAAGTGACCGTCGCGTGGGCTATCTTCGAATGACCTACTTGGAGAACCAAATTCCTGAGCCACCACCCCACCTGGAGGAGACATGGATAAGAACCTTGGATCCTTCGGGACTCGCTGGATTCTCTGTTCTGGGCCTGGACTGACCGCGGGGTGAAACTGAGGCATTATACTGGAGATGTGATACGAGAGTTGCTGTGAGATTGTGATTATGCTGTTATTATTATTGTATCGTATCATGTCTTGTATTAATTTATATGTGTTGCATCGACTATGATATAAGTGATGTAAAGACTTATGCGGGCATATCTAAACAGAACATGATACACGTAGAGAAATATCGAGCCTTCCATAATGTATTAATATATAAAGTGGAAAGAGATACTAATTATTGAACTTAGAAGTGGCGTATGGGTATACAGACGTGTACGGATTACGGAATAGCGAGCCAGATCATAATGCATATAATATACTCATAATTGATAGGGAAATCATAGACAACGAGATGGCCCAATGAGAGTACGCCGTACATAACGGTTTAGACTAAAGATCTTGGGGCGAAGCCTATTAGTTGGCCAAGTATAGATTCCATAACGAATTATAATTAAGGAGACAACAATGAATACTTGGCCTATAGTTACGACTTATGGTTTGGGCGACGGATAGCATAGTACAATGAGAACTTACTGTTAAAAGAGGATAATCCGTAGCATGTCGAACCTTAGGAAGCTAAAGTCTGATACGAGGTGACTTTGGACTAGTGATCTCTCAAGTTGTGGGATTCCTTGGAGTTTTATCTTATGGATGGCTAGAGGAGAGATTAAGTTATTGGATAAATGACTTCCGGGTAGTTAGGATAGGAATCCTAGTGGGGTTGCATGCACTCGAGTTTGCATGGCATTGCATTGCAAGTTTTCAAACTATCACATTAAAGTACAGTATTTTCTATACAAAACCTATATAGTTCCCACTGAGCTTGGATTTGGCTCATCCCGTTTTCTAACAGTTTTGCAGGCATAGCATCTTGGGTGGCATATGATGTACGTGTATAGAGGCCTCTGATGTCCACAGTCTGCAATTGTATAGTCATTTTGGTTTCTATTTGATTGTAAACGGACTATGATTTGATAAACAATTCGTATTGTAAATTTGTATAAGAGTTTTATATATGTGGAGTTGATTTAAGTATGGCTTGATGTGATTCCATTTGTATGGAAAAATGATTTTAAATGTTACATGTTGATTTATTACCCGAATAAACTCCACATGCCTTGATTTTGTAAAATAAGCTTTTAAATAGGATCATATTTTATTTAAGAAAAGTTTTTAAAAGTTGTGATTTTTATATTTTAAACCTGCCGTCGCGCACGGCATCCGTGATTAACCAGGTCCCAAAGATGAAAATCTCAGAACAGGATTCGGGGCGTCACAGATCTACTTATGGTCATAGTCGAAAAGGGAATGCGATGAAGGAAAAAGACGAGGGTTTTATCCTGTGGCTGCTTAATGAGCTTTTAACTTTAAATTCAATTACTAATGTATATGTCTATAGATATATTCCTCTATATTTATTATTCTTAATTGGTTATTGCATTCTTTTATAGCTTTTGGAAGCTGGGTTGACTGACTTGATGATTTGGCAATTAGCAAATGGACCAAAATACAATGTTCAATCTTACAAAAAATACCGCGCCAATGGATGTGAATTCTCCACTAAGGAGTACGACAATCATCGAGTAACACAAAATAGTGGTGACTTCATGAGGGCTATCACTAAGTTCAGGTCAAGCTGGAAAGATACCAATTATATGGAAGCGGAGACAATATATTATGGGGTTATCCTTGATATATTTAAGTTAGATTACACGTCATTCAAAATTGTTATATTTTATTGTGATTGGGTGAGAGTTGAGGATAAGATTAATGGTTGCAAAATTGATCCTAACTCGAACTTGGTGATGGTAAATTTAGAGAAGATTATGAGTAAAGGCAGAATTGAAGATGAACCATTCATTCTTGCCTTTAAAGCAACTTAAGTAATATACTCTAAGGATCTCGTAAATGATGGGTGGTCCATTGTTTTACATATGCCAAGGAGATTAACCAAAAGAGTAGACGAACTGGAGGTCCCTACTATGTATCAGTCCATTCTCAAGGACAATGGAAATCTAAATAATCTTCTCAAGGACTTATAGTTGATTTGTAATATTGCACAAGTTGTTTTTGTAATACGAAGAATACATTTTTGTAGTAGATTATGTGTTCTCAGTTCCTGGTTACGAATTTCTTTTACTTAATCATTCTTTTGTTAGTAAAGGTCAATATGAACTAATTAATAAGCTTTTTTTAAATTTTTTTTTACTATGTGGCTGCAAGTTGATTAAAATATTCTATTACTTTAATCTAATGTTACTTTATTGTTTTTATATGCAGAAACTCTCAAGCGTATGCTAAAGTGCCAGTCACTCTCTATATTGTGTCGGTTTCTAGTACAAATTTGTTTTACTCAAGTGTTATTCTATTCGTAAAGCTTAATTTAAGCTAATTAATCAATGTAGCATATAGGTCAAGTTAGTTATCCATGCCTAGAAAATTTTGGAGCTTCAATTCTAGCAAGTGCATAAAAACCTAGATGTAAGTAACATTTGATAAAGTGTAGTTCTATTTTTGTGGGTTTCAATTGTGCAGGTGTTATTTCATTTCTTTTTCTTGGGTTTTTTAATGTAATTAGGTATATCTTGGTGAAGTTTCGGTTTACTTCTAAAATACATGATATCTAGTGAAGTTAGCCAGCCTAGTAATCAAGATTGTCAACCTATCGCGTCATCTTTTCAACAAAAAGTAAAGCTTCATGTCAATAAATATAATTAACTTGTAGGAGAAGGTTCAAGCAAATTCAAGTCAAAGTTGGGCAAGTTAATCCGTACTCATATCCCGATAACATATCATGATTGGCGTGTTGTTCCGGATGCCTACAAAGAAGATGTTTGGAATGATGCAATGGTAAGAAGTCACAAACTACCTTTTTTTCCTAATCTTTTAGGTTCATTTCTCATATGTTTTGAATCTCTTCTCTTATCAAAATTGCTCCTATTAATTGCCATGGCAGACGAGATATTCACTACCAATATGTTACAAAAATGAATGTTATAAAAGGATGGGCTCAATGCTTATGACATGGAGAACTAAGTTGCGACGTAGATATTTTAACAAGTATAAAACAAATGCAGAAAGGTTGGCACATGTACCTCCTTTTGTTAAGCGAGAGCAATGGAGGGAATTTTTTGAGAAAGAGAGTATGACTGATGCTAAAAGAAAAAGTGAATTAAGAAAGGTTAACAGGTCTAAGATTGGGGCAACTCATTCGAGCGGCTGTTCAGGTCAAGCCCAAGTAGAGTACAATCTAGTACGTATACATTATTTTTAAAATCATATATAAGGCAGTTATAGTACAAAATTGAGTATTGACATATACCTTTTGCAATTTGCAGATGGAGAAGAAGAAAAATGGGCAACCCGAGCCAACACGAGTTGAAGTGTCGATTGAATCCCACACGTCGAAAGACGGCACAATCCCTACGAGCTTAGCTCTATAAGTGGTGAGTTTTTTTCATTTATATCCTTTTGTATCAGTCCATAGTAATTCGGTTTACTTTTAAGATAATTATCATTTTACATATTTCGTTTACTCTATACATATTTCGTTTGCTTTCCGTGATTTAATTGGTGAAACACTACTAAATTACTTAGAAATTTAAAACTTAGTTGAATGATTGTTGGAGATGGATCCAACTTATGTAATAATAATCTAAATAGTTTTTTTGAACATTGAGCATATAATGAATATAATAGTTTTGAAAGTGGCATCGTGGGTGCTAAATTTACATAATGGACTAGAGTGAGTGCTATATAAAGATGAAACTGATGTTAATGATTGTCACTAAAAAGTGCTATCCAAGTTAAACCGGCTAATATAGTATCGATATCACGGCATAAAATTCATTTGTTTTACAATAATATTTTAGAGTGGCGCGCATCTTATTTGTTTAGTGTTTTGTAGGATAAGGTGAAGGCTAAACAATAGGAACTAATGCAAAACGCAACTGAAAACATTGACCAGTCCACATCATTGGCGTGCGATGCACTATATGGGTATTTGGAAAAGATACTAGAGGAGGGACGGACTCGTGGGGTGGGCTCCACAGTTTCAAGATCGTCTATAGAAGCTTCATTGCCCGCCATATCATTGCATGAAACTGAAAAGTTGAAGGTAGAAAGGTAAAGGGTTGCTTGAACTAATTGGAAAAATATGTAAAAGACATGAATACAAGTATTAGTAATGAACTTTCCAATATAAAGACTTTACTTAGTGCCACAGTAAGGAAGTCTCCTACTAGAGATGGAGCAAGTGCAACCCATGGAGCTTCAAGTTCAAGCAATGCAGAACATGGGCTACTAGATGATGGTATCATTTGTGAGATAAAGGGGTTTAATGGTAGGGTTGTTGGAAAGGGAATGGTAGACGACAGTCATCGAGAAGTGGTCCACAATCATGTAGTTGATTACAAAGAAGAAGTACTATTGATCATAGACGTCATTTTCGATTCAAATGCTTGCACTTACCTAGGACAACAAGGGTGTGCTGAGAATCTCGGAGACCTTGGAAGTGGTGGTTACGTGGTATGGCTTAAAAGCCTTGTGAAACCTATTTCTTAATCGTCTTTGTGCGTTACTCTATGTGAACGCGAAACATATGTTCTAATTTTACTATCTTACTGTTAGATACATACTAATGAATTATGTTTGGATTTTTTTAATGGATCTATTACTAGTTATTATTTTCTTATTATTTGGTGTTGAGAATCTTGTTGGCTCTTTCATGTTTCTTTCTAGGTGAAGATTGGATAGTTATTAGTGGCAATGATGCTTTAATGTGGGCATGGTTGTAGTCATTTTGTGGGTTATAGTAATTGAAATTTTGCAATTATGTGTAAGTGTTATAAACACTTACAAGTGCTCTAACATAGTTAGATTTTGTAAGTGTTGCCAACAATTACAGAAAGTGTTATTGAAGGCCTTATAAGTAACATTTCTTGACACTTACAAAAAACAGTAAGTGGGCAAACTATAAGTGTCCTGAACACTTACAAAAGCTATTCGTAACTGTCTAGAACACTTATATATGACCTATTTTGGTGTTGTGATAGGGAGTGTCTAAAAAAGAAGATGGAGATATTTTAATTGAAAATAAATTATCGAAATAAATAATATAAGAAGCAACTATTTTTACTCGTGGAATAAGGTCCCCGAGTTAATTGTTATGCCTTGTACCATTGTATTTTTTAAAAGAAATTTTTATTCTCGTCGATTTCATATTCAAATAAAAAATGTTTTTATCCTAAAAAACATAATTTTGTGTGGATATATTAAAGATTAGACACTTTGGGTGATCACTATGACTTCTTCGTAATAAAGTTTAAGAAATCACATTTCTAGTGGATATATTTAAGTTAATTTTCTTTTTAACAAAAGTTATATATTGAATTAATTATTTCCTTTTAAAAAATAATTGTACACTACCATAAATTTTGTATATATTTTGGTGTTCATAAAAGTGCTATGTTTAAACTTATTTTCGTTTTATAAACAATAGAGAGTGCGTGCATGCAATGAGTATACACATTCTTTTTTTATATAGGCACATGGGTATCTAAATTAAAATAAAAGATATTTAATAAATGAATTTGTGACCAAGTGACAAATTGTCTTCTCTTTTTTACTCTAGTGCTTACGGCTTTGAGTCCTGTCAAATAATTTTTTATTAAAAAAAAAAGAGGAAAAAATAGGAAAAACACACATAATTTGATGTAATAACCAAATTCAATACTTTTCGATTTATACATACTAGACACTCACACTCTCTTTTGAAGAAAAAAAGAAAAACCATACTAAAATTTGCTGCTATACCTAAATTTAGTGCGTTCTATTTTATAATAGTTCGGGTGGATTGCATTTCATGAGTTATTTTCATCTAAAATCAATTTAATTTGAACAAAATTACTCAATACACAATTTTTTTGTTTTTTTGGTGAAATTTGAATATATAAAAAAGAAAAGGGAGGATTACAATGAGGAATAACCAAGATAAACAAAAGAGGAAAAACTGTCCATCCTAACAAAAGCTATACAGGAAAGACTAGCTACTCAAGGCTTGTCGGAACCGTAACCAGAATAATATGTTCATATAGACCCCAATGCTTACACAGAGTCCAGTTTTTGAAATTTCTCCTTGCTCTCCAGTTCCATGATGCTTCCTTGATACAATCATTGACTCTAGTCATCAGAAGCCCCCAGTCATGGGCCACATTCTTGAAGATCCGATTGTTTCGTTCCTGCCAGATGTAGTAAATACTAGCGGCCAATGACAAATTCTTGACTCTAGCTTCAATTCGAAGTTATCGCCAACATTTTCTTTGATAGCAAACTAGATTACCTCCTCCCATGTACCCCCAACGCTCCCAGCACCATTTCTGTGTTGCACCAGCTTCTATATATTATTGGAGAAAGGACATTAAAAGAACAGGTGGTCTAAGGTTTCAGAACAGGCACCACACAGCACACATATATCTTCGTTAATACATCCCCACTGTTTCAACCTCTCTTTGGTTAAGAATCTTCTCTTGCATCCCAACCAAGTAATAATGGCCAGCTTGGGGGTATACCCTTTGTACCATACAATCCTCCACCAGTTAGTTACCTTTCTATGCTCTCTAATCACTTCATAAGCTGAGGCGCTGGTATAACTTTCAGTTTTGTGGGGAGTCCACATGACTTTATCCTCACATCCGCCATTAATTGTGGGTAATTCACTATATATCGACTTCAAGTCATGAGAGGTTGCTAGTGGGAAGTACCAACCACCATTTCTAATGAACTCATCAAGCTTAGTATGCAGATTACTCGCAGCATCATAGCTAATTCGAACGCCAAACCTCTGAACTAACGGCCCAAATTTGTGCCAGTTATCTAACCAAGCAAAAATATACTTGCCATTGCCCACTATGTATTTAATGTGAGGGTGCAACGTGTCCCTTAGCTTTAAGATTTTTCTCCAGGTCCATGAAGGATTAAGGCTGCAAGGACAAGTCCACAAGCACCGTGATTTTATGATGTAGGTGTGACACCATTTCACCCACAAAGAGTCTTTTTTTTAGGCTAAATCCCACAGATGCTTCATCATCAAGGCTTTGTTGGTAGTTACACTATTGGGTATGCCTAACCCACCTTCTTTCTTTGGCAAGCATATATCTTTCCAGGATACCTTAGCTGCAGCTCTAGACATGGAAACTCCACCCCATAAAAAGGACCTCATAGTGGCATCCATCTCTTTCATAATTCTTTTGGGTAAGATGAAGATAGACACCAATAGGTATAAATGCTATTAAGAACGACAATGATCAATTGAATTCGACCGGCATATGAAAGAAAACGAGCATGCCAACTATTTATCCTTTTCAACATTTTAGCTTTCAACTCCTCACAGTCATTATGTTTCAGTCTTGTAGAAATCAAAGGCACACCCAAGTACTTGACCGGAAAATCTTTTTCTTCCATATTGAGCATAGCACAAATGGAAGCTTTTGTCGCATTATCAACCCCACTAAGAAAAATGCTGCTCTTTTGGGTGTTAGGAAATAGCCCAGCCATGCTGCCCAAACTCTTCTAGGGCCTTCAATACACAAATTATGGAAGGCTAAAAATAGAAATGCTTGTTGGCCAAAATGTCACGTCAGATGGTCAACGGTTTAGTTGGCCTAGAGATAACACTACAATCCTATTTGAGAAAACCCAGCCCACTAATTTGAGTGGAAACCCTTCCTGTTGAGGTGGTCGTGTCAATGCCAGATGGTCATCTCTGGTTGAGATGGTTCATTTGACTCAAGATGGTTGCGCTGACGAATCAAAGCTCTTATAACTCTAATGTCAATTAGTGTAATACTATTTAAATAATGTGAAATAGATTCACGTATCACCGTAAAATGTTAGAGTAGTGTTTATATTTACCTATTTTAGTATTTTACTTTTAAACCTAAAGGTGCACCGTAAACTCTAATCATTTACATATAAATAGAAAGAGTAAGGCCCAAGGCAAAAAGGTCCAAAATCTGATTTATCATCTCTAGAGAGAGAAAGTAGTATATGCAGCCATTATGAGCAGTGGCGTAGCCAGGAATTTCTACCCGGGGGTGCGCAATTTGAATGAACTCAAAAGTTAAAATAGTAATAATATAAATATGAAATTCTTACATTAACAAAAGTACTAAAATAAAGAAATTACCTACAACAATCCTCTCCGAGACTTCATATTTTGAAAACATTAAATGACAACTTCGTTATCGATGGAGTCGAGTACATCTTTCTCGATATAAGCCACCAAACAATCATTCATGAAATCAAATAAAGAATTCATCAGCCCTATATAAAAAATACGGGCATTAATCTCTCTTTTCAACAATTAATATTTATTGGTTTTGATTCAGATTCATTACTCTCTCAGATATAAATTATGTATATGTAGAGATATAAAATCAGCCTATACAAAAAATGAAATAAAATCAGCCCTATAGCCTATATACATTCATAATTTTACACATAAAACTAAACCCTATAAAATTAAGCCTTAAAATCAACCCTACAAAATTAAGCCATAAATTCAAACCTACAAAATTAAGCCCTAAAATCAACAAGGTAATAGATGTGACACCAGGCCTTATTCTATTTGAAACTCCACCATAAAGTGAACCTTTTAGCTTTTAATTTGTAAATCAATGAATAAAATCTATTCATTTACATAAATGCCTACTAATAATGTAGCTTTTGGGGATCTATCTTACTTTAGTGCTTTATTGGAGAGCTTTTGGAAAGCTTGTCTGTTGACTGGGTACTTTATTAATTTGTTCAACTTTGCTGTTGACTGATGTTTGCATTCAGTCCCATAGACTGTTGTGCTTTCATCTTGTTCATGGCCTTTAGATCCTTCGTGGTTTCATTGCTGTGATTCTAAGCCCTAAAATCAAGCTCCAATTAATTTTACACAAACACATATATTGAGATCATATATGATTTATCCATTCATGATTCATAATATATATCATAGATCCTTTCCAACATTTTTCGCTATAAAAAGAAAAGGAAAAGAAAAAGGGAAAAATGGTGTTCTAACCTTGGTCGGTTGCTCCTAACTGTCCACTGTCCAGCCGCGAGCAGTGAGTCGTCCTGGCCCAGGCGTGAGCGGTCCTTAGTGAGGCGTGAGCACTAAGCAGCTTGATGCAGTCCACTCGGTGACGCCGTTAGAGATCTGAGAATAGCGCAAGAGGGAGATAAAGAGAGGGGCGTTGTATTGCTGCGTGAGGAAATAAAACTACATACCCTCAACTATAAAACTATGCATATAAGTCCCTAACTGTTTTTTTTTTTTTTAAAACAAAAAAATTCGAAAATCTCGGGAGTGCGTCCGCACTCCCTCGTACCACTGTGGAGACGCCCTTGATTATGAGCTCTCATTGTAAATTTATAATCCTCTTCTATTGCTTTAAGTTAATAGAAATACTCACACAGAAGGTGGACGTAATGCCAAACCAGCAACAAAACTAGCTGGGGTTCCTTTATACATATTTTGGTCTCTTTTGTTTTTATATTTAATGGGTTATTGTTATTTTACCCGTTCCGAGCTACCATCTTATCACGCAGAGTGACTCAATATTTTTTGTCACCCACATATATTATGCATGTCAAATGGGTCATGTAGAGCGAATGAATATTGACATTAAATTCTTAAACTAATTAATTTTAAATTACATACTTATTATATGATTAAGGATTTAAATCACCTATTGAGTATAGCAATTATATGATTAAGGATTTAAATCACCTATTGAGTATAGCAGGACTATAGTATTCAACATTGGAATATTAGAGGAAGCTAAATATTTAATTTTATGAATTTAACATTGGTTAATGGCTTCCTTCCCATGTTTTATCTTTACAACAAATTTGTGGAAGAGATTGATTTCGGTAATTTTGTGTGCGGGGTTGATTTCAGTTTTCATCGTTTTTATTTAATGTTTCATAATGCTTTTATTATTATCATAAATTTTAATGTTTCTTTTCAAAGTACTCTACTAATCTAGTTTAATTTTTGTTTTTAAAAAAGCAATTAAATGAATTAATTTTTATGGCTGATTATACCAATAATTCTTCTGGGTAAGGAAGGAATTTTAAATTTGTCTATTGGAATCAATAAAATTGTAAAACAAATTAGTAGTGCATATTCTTTTTTTTCATTTTAATTGTAGTTTATTTATATTGTTTTGCCATTTTTTTAGTTGGGTCTCCTGAGTTAATATATTCATTTTTTGTGTGTTTATATGGGATTATGGGAATAACTAACGCTTCTTTAAAAAAGTAATGGTGCTATCCCAGGTGAATTATAGAGTTACATTAACGTTGATTTTATATTCTAGAAGTAATTAATGCTTTGTGTTAATTCAAATGATATAAATGGAAAATATATTATATTTTAGAAGTAATTAATACTTTGTGTTTATTCAAATGATATAAATGGAAAATATATTAAATTCAAATGTCTTTGATTTTATAGTTGATTGTTATATTAGTAGCCTATTTATGGATCAAAGTACGTATTTTCTATTAAATTCAAAGTTCCTTGATTTTATAGTTTATAGTTATATGCGTGACCAATTATGGACAAGAGAAGTAGTTTTCAAATTATTGGTAATTACATAAACCAATTTATTAATAAATGTAGAATATTTCAAGAACTACATATTTGTTTATTGTGATATTTTAAGTTTTGTAATAACTTTCACATTTCTATTGTACTACAAAAATTCTGATACACTTAGGATAAAGTTAAATATAGAACGATTAAAATTTCACCATATAGGTAAGTGGATGTTTGATTGGGAGAAATAATGTTAGCACTTTGTTGATGAATATTATTGATTATTATTTATAGACCTCAATGTCTTAGTTTGTGTCAATTTTTTGTCTGGCCTTAACGAACGCGGATAATTTTTAATTTTACCCAAATATAACCTACCAGTGATATTTTCTTATTCATATATGACATAACCTGATTGTAAACCCATTAAGAAAATAAATTTTAAAAAAGATTTTGCACTAGAATAACACTAGTGAAGAGCTAAAATTGAAAAAAAAAAAAAAAAAAAGAAGAGCAAATATAACATATCTATAGATCCTAAAATAAATGCAAACTCTCTTGATTTAATAAATTTTAGTTGAGAAAATGGGTTCTCAATGTCTCCTCCGTAATTATATTCAAGCCAAGAACACCTTCCCATTCCATACTATACGGAGGACTTCCTCCACAATTTGTTTGATCATAGGACAAGTTTTAATCTTTATATAATACAAGAAGACACCTCTTGCGACAATCTTTTATTTCTTACAATTGGTGGTTCCACCTCCGCCACCACCACCCATTAGAGCTTTGGCTTGCTTACCGGAGCTCCAATGACCATTTGTTGGAGTTCTAACCAAGTCCCCAGAGTTCCAACGAGAATTTCTATACACCTACATATTTAATTGCTTGCAAATTTAGTGTAAAAATAAATTTAAACCCAAATTTATATTTTTTTAATTGCTTGCGGATTTAGTGCAAAAATAGATTTGCACAAAAATTTGTATATGAATTTATCTACATATTTAGTGCAAAAATATATTTGCACTAAAATACATAACATTAGTTGCTTGCAGATTTAGTTCAAAAAACAGATTTGAACTATAATATATATCATAGTTGCTTGTGATTTAGTGCAATTATAGATTTGCACTAAAATATGTATTATTATATATTTGCGGATTTAGTATAAAAATATATTTGCACTAAAATCCATATCATTAGTTGTTTGCGGATTTAGTGCAAAAATAGATTTGTGGTACATGTGCCGAAGTTTTGGTAAGGTCTTGGCACTTTGGTAGTGGTTGAGGTCTACGGTAGTTGTTCGCCTGAGCTCTAGTGAGTTCTTAGGAGTTCCGATGGTGGTTGCCGGAGCCTTCGCTGTGGGGGATGGTAGTAGCAGCCAATGTTGATTAATTTTTTTTAAGGAAACTACCAAAAAAAAAAAAAGCGGACGAAGCTGTATTTAGATAGGGTGGCATTATTGCGAAAGCAATGAGCTACAATGAAAGTGCATTGCACAATTTCACCTATTGGTACTTTGCTCTAGCAAATTGATATTTGCTTTGCAGTATGGCTACTATTTAGATAAAGAAAAAAGAAGTGTCTTTATTTTGAAATGAAAAAAAAGTAAACTATCTTTCCTTTGAATTTAATTATGGAGGGAATCTTTTTAACCCATTGCCTCATTCTAGTTTTATTAACGGCTCACCCAAAATCATTAAAAGTAAACCCGTAGCCAATTCGTTATTATTTTGTATCAAATGGGATGAACCCAATAATTTCCTGAATTTGGTAATTCTCCCATCATTCTTCTAGACAATATTATAGTTACTTACGATAGAATCCTACTTGAGGCAAATAAATTCTCACATGTTGTTCTTTTATAGGAAACGGGTAAAACTCCTTCCAAGAAATTTTTTTTGGGAAAAATCTAGTAAATATATATATATATATATTAATAAAGACCTATTTTTTATTCTTGTTAGCGCAGAATCCTTATTTATGAATTATGTTTTCATGCATAGTAAAAAATCACATTTTCTTTAAAAATAGGGTGCAAACTCAAAGTACTAATAAAAAAAACAGAGTGGAATTAAAATTTAGTCATGAGGGCATTTTAATAAATAAATAAAAAATACAACATAACCACTTATAATAGAATCCCACAAACGGCATAATGGAACCTTAAAAGAATAAATACGGAGTACGAAGTGAAAGTAGGTCCAAAACAAGTGGTGCAAACTCCAATTATCCCTTTATTAGACAACTACTACTACTAAATATATTTGAAGGCATTTATTATGGTATTAATTTAGAGTATTTGTTACAATATTTAGAATATCTCTACTTTTTGTGACTATTTTTCATCGCTAAAAATATCTCTACAATATTTCAACGATAAAAAATTGTCGCTAAAAGACCTAATCCATACTAGAAATGCAGTCTCTATAAATATCTATAAGATATAATGTTGAAATTATATATCACACTTTTTATTTCTTAATTCATGAATCAAAATTCGAAAAAGGCGGCTATGAAAGCACCATATATATAGTTTCCAAATAAAGTGATGTATATATCTTCCTTTCAAAGTTAATAAATAAAGAAAAAAAGAAAGAGGCTATGAAGCCACACAATAATCTCTAAATTCATAAAATCTACTATGAATTACATAATAAACTTATATTTTGAACAATTTTTCACGGTATTTAGAAAAAAAATTTGTAGCATGTATAATATGTTTTTAACTTAATTAAAATAAAAATGCAATATTAGCATCAATAAGACTAGATAATGACGACGATAACAAAGGGTTAGAGAGATCGTTAAGATATATATCATATCAAGGGTCATACAATACTGTGTAAAATTTTAGAAAAATAGGGAGATATCAAAGATAAGTACTTATAAGACATGTTCCGAAAAATACAAAATTGACCAAAAAAAGCCCCTCCAAAAGCACTAATAATGAATGGCAAAATACAAATAGAGAAAACAAAATATAAATAACCTAACAAATAAATACATATCTTCATAATCTTGAGTTAGATCTCCACGCAAAAACACAAATCTACTCGTCTACACTATTTTATGCTGCTTGAGAAAACGCCCATGTAGCATAAGAGGAAGGAAGACAAAAACTTTCATAGCATGAGAGATAGAAACTCAACAGATCTAAAAATTGGTCTGAAGACATTTAGATCTAGGGCTATTTATTGTTTACTAGGTTGTGAGAAGAATTGAGGTACCGGCCTCCACCTTGTTCATGAAAAGAGAAGGCAGGACAAGAAAATTTTAGAGGCACAAATGGCAGAGAGAAAAAGAAGACTTGGCGCCTGTTTGGTGGCATTTTCTGAATAGCCATTTCTAGTGTGGAATTTTTTTTTGCTGTTTGTTTTACCAATTTTCGATGTGCTTTTTCAAAAAATGTAAACTGTGAATAGTAAAACTTTAATAAAGTTATTATAGTTTGTCAGCCTTTTTTTTGCTCACCTCCTCCGTAGACAGTAGACTCCTTTTTCCTTTGAGAATATCTTCTTCCCTTCAATGCTTCCATCTCCCCAACCACATACATCCTTCGATATAGTTTCTCTCTTACCACTTCGAGCCATCGCTTCCCACAGCTCCTTACAGACTACTATCGACATCTACACCAGTACCTACTCCGTATTTTACGGCCAGATTGCTTAAATTGCTATAAAGTTGATGCCTCTCTCCCCTTCAGAACCAAACATTTCTGCAAGGCACATGGTATCAGTACGAAAAAACCAAAGCTTACGCTACCAACGGGGCCGACAATAGCATCCGTGGAGTCAGGGGTGGCTTCTCAATCAATCGATCGTTAAATCAATTTGACTCCCACCTAAAGGGCATAAATCTCAATAAGTTCTTAGCTTGAAGTAAGAAAACATAGAGTAAATGGTGCTTACAAGAGGTAAAAGAAAGCTTCTTCAGAAACAAACCCCTTCACACACATTTGAGAGTACTGATGAAACTATATCCGCAGACAACTTCTCTCCGGCGAAGAAATCAAAGGTTTGTTCTCCTCTGTCGCCTGCATGTGAAAGTTTTTGTTGCACATAAGAGACTAGCTTTCTTCTTTCAGTGAATTCACTTTCCATTTCTTTGTTGCACATAAAAGACAAGAAAACATGCCTTATGTCCATGTTGATAGTTGAAGTTTTCTTATGCAGATAAGGTGTTTGATAAAATGGACAAAAATTTTTGAAATCTAATTTGTACATTGTGGTTCTACAGCACAACAAGTTTGTAAAGCACTTATAAACGAGGACCCATAAATATGAAAAACTGTTTTGTGTCCGAATATAGATTTACTTTCAGTTATTGTTAAGTACCCTTCTTTAATTCGTGTTCATTGTAATATGAGGTAAATAAAAATCAAATATATAACATTTATACTATGTACACTAGCGCAGTTATTTAGAAATCTGTCTGAACTCTTCTAATGTTGATAATGGTCATACTGAGTCCCCAGTTTGTTCTGCATATTGATCAATTTTGCCCCCCTTATATTTTCCTTATTTCCTATATTAAATCAGTAGTGTTACCCTTATCACACTATTGGCTTGTAAAACTCTTTAGGGATTTCTTTTACTGTCAATTGGGTACTTCTCTGCCTGCAGCTCGCACTGTATTTAATGATTCTTTATTTAGTTCTTGCTTTCTTTTCAAGAATTTTGACTACCGTGATAGGTAATTAAATGATAGAACAACAAGTTTCATGTTTGCAATGGCATTTCTTTCTGACCACCACTTGTTCTGTAATTCATGAAATCCTATTTTGGTGTTCCTCAACCCCGTGGTGACTGCCTGTGTTTGTTGGGGATTAATACTACTACTGCTATGACAAAATGTAGTCCACTTTGTCAGAAGTGTGTGTGGTTTAAAAAATCCTACAGTACTTTACCCACTGCATTATTATTAGTTGTTTCTCACATCTTCTTACATATCCTACAAATTATACATAAACTTCATGATGGAGGAACTATAGATGAGTAGCCCCATTGTCAGCGAGTTGTCTTGTAATTGGCACTCGTCTCACGAGGAAGCTTTCATACAATTCATCGAGGAAGAGTTCGACACGGGTTGAATGGGGATAAATAATACTTTAAGTAGGAAAACAAGTTAATGAAATCTCACAGAAATTCAAAGAGCAAACCGGACGGTACTTCGACGCAGCCCAAATTCGAGCAAAATTTGCTAGAATGAAAGCCAAAACCAATGCTTTCCATAAACTAATTAATACCATGGGTTTTGGCTGGAGCTCAGAGACGAACACCATAAATGTCGACGAGAATGTGTGGTCGACATACCTAAAGGTAACAACCCAATTCAAGATAGACTGCTGCTTTTTTATATTATTGTTACTTTCCTAATGCATGTGCTTGGCTTCAATTATTACTTGTGAGAAAAACAGAATAATAGTATTTTCATACTTTTGGTTTAAGGTTGTGTGCTGCACATACTACTACATTAATATTATTATTCTTTTGTAGGCAAACCTAAGCGCGAGTGTTTTCAAGAAAAAAGGTTTACTTGGTTATGAAAAACTATTCAAAATTTTTAAAAATAAAACGGCTACGGGTGTGTTCGGTCGAGCTTCGAGCCAAGGGCCACTTTACTCTAACGAGAAAATGTATGTTGGAGGTGGTCCATTGGATGCGGGAGGTGGTCCTACCATGTTTGCAATGGCCGGCGCTGCCTACGGTCACGGAAGCGGTGGCAAGAGTCGGTCGTCAAAACGAAGCAGGACCTCCTTAGACGCGCTTATGGAAACAATGTCGGAGTCATCGCGTGCGAAGATAGCCCACTACAAGGCGAAGGCGACCTCTACTAAAGAGCACACCTACTTTCTAAGTTTACTATATGTGCACTTTTCTTATAATATCAAATATAACTTAATAATACCTAATATATTAATATGTATTACTTTCTATTTACTATATGTGCACTTTTCTTATGCTTTTATCACTATCAGCACTGATATGCATCTTTCTTCTAAATCATATATTAATATATTCCATGTACAAGTCCTCTCCTGCGTGAATCAAATTTACTCCTTTTTTGGGAAAAGCATAATTACTTTGATGTAGTGGATGCCTTGGCTATAATGCAGGATTCAGGGAGCAAGAATCCCCCGACCAGTTGAGCTTATTAATAAGCAGCGTAAGGTATACAAATTTAATCCACTTTTGAAGTATAAAAAACTAATTTGATGTTTTGCTGTCCTCATGTATTAATTTACTTAACTGAACGATTGTTAATTACATAATAATATTGATGATTAGCCGGGCAGTATATTTCTGTGAAAAGTTCAGTAGAATTTTGAATTTTTTAATAAATTGTTCTAATAAAACTTTAAATTAAAGGAACTTCCAAAAAAAAAATTTGTTTAATGAATTTGTTAGTACATGTTTCGTCCACTGTGATCTTTAAAGTAGTAGGGACATAACTTTTTCTATTATGTAGCCAATGTTTTTATGAGGGTCCACTTTTATTACAATTTTATTTGTAAATTAAATGCTGCCTACATTCGTGCATTCGGTAAAATAAATTGTAATTAAATATGGCAGCTCTATATATATACTACAATTTTTTTATGTCTTCAAAGGGTACACAATAGTACTCGTAATATATACTATCAACTAAATAATTTATTAACAATTCTTTATACAACAAATTTCGTGCCATATAACAGGTTGTGTTTTATTTATAATTATCTGTATTTTGTTGGGGCAGTTCAGTAGACGTTTGAAGTGGACTATTTCGCATTTGTGCATACACATCACGACTTTGGGTAAGTTTGTTATTAATATGCTTTTTCTTTTTTATTACGGTACCATTTTTTTAAAATTATTTGAGATGCATTTTTTTACAATTTTTTAGAGACAATGTCTACTTCCGCTCTATCAAATTATCATAGTAGTTCTAGTTCATCTGACGACGATTTGGAACAATTATCAATTCTGTTTGCAAACATACTCCAACAAAAAGAAAAGCTGCCTTATCAAATACCCGCCGTACCTAGAGCATCATATATGCATTCGATTTTAGAAGGTCCTCCTGTGTTATGTTACACCTTATTCCGAATGTACCCACCGACGTTTAGAGCCTTGTGTGGGTTTCTTAGGAAGAATGGATACATTGACGAGAAAAAAAAATAGATATGTGTCACTAGAAGAGTCGGTAGGGATATTTTTATATATATTGGGACATAGAAATACACATCGAGGTGCGGCGGATAGATTTCCACATTCGACTGAAACGATTAATACTCACTTCAAAATAATTATGAAAGCATTGATGAATTTGGCCCCTACGTTGATGCGACTCCCAGATGGAAATGATACGGTCCTCGAAAATCGCCTCTAATCCACATTTTTATTCCTTGGTTTAAGGTAAATAATTTTTACACCTATTGCTTATTTATTATAGCACGCAACCCATAACACGTTTTAGTAAACAACAAAATATATTTGTAAAATGCTATTGGCGCAATTGACAGGGATGCTAGTTGATGCATGGGCACCTAGAGAACGTCACAACGCGTGTCATTCATGTAAGGAAAATATTGCACAAAATGCCATGGCTTCATGTTCATTTGACATGATGTTTACATTCGTGTATTCTGGTTGGGAAGAAAGTGCTAATGATTCCCGTGTTTTGCTACATGCACTACAAACGGGACTATTTCCGATACCACCTCAAGGTATTTTACCAAGATTCCGTAAACTAATTAATGTCAGTAATAATGTACAATATGATACCATAGTATACCTGAAGACAATTATTTTTTTTGTATTAGATAAATATTACTTGGTGGATTGCGGCTATTCAAATATGCCCGGCTTTTTGGCACCATATCTGGGGACAAAGATATCACTTGCAAGAATTTTGGGGCAGTAATAATGGGCCAACAGGTCCGAAGGAGTTATTTAATAGAAGACATTCTTCTTTAAGAAATGTTATTGAAAGGACGTTTGGAGTTTTGAAAGTAAGGTTTCCAATATTAAAGCTTATGACGAATTATAAACAGACTAGGCAAACTATGATGGTGACTGCTTGTTGTGATGTGCATAACTTCATTCGAATGCATAGTTCTGACGACCAAATATTTAGTGAATATACTGCTGAGAGTTTTACGCCTGCAGTAAAGAGCCCGAAAATTTCGGAAGTTTTGGAATATGTCGCAGACTCAACTCGATATAATGTCCGAATATAGAGATGCAATTGCTATTGCAATGTGGAATGATTACACCGCAACCTAGATTTTCTAAACGTAAAATAAGTTATACTTCTTCGCTAAATCCTATCTACATTTCCTATTTTTTTTATGTATAATTTATGTTCATCTTAATAGCAATTTAGGATGTAATTATTTTTATATTTTGTTATTTTTCAGACACCATGGATGACATGCAGGGGACCGCAGGTGTGCATGTGGAGCCGGTGAAATGCGGGTATATCAAGTGCACACTGATCGAAACTACGGTCGTTACTTTTATCGTTGTCCACCGTGGAGGACCCATAAACATTCATTCATATGGATGGACGAATACAATGGTCCAATTGAAGTTTGAAACCGTCAAAGTTGGGCCCTATGTGCATGTTGTCGGATGCAATCTTATCTTGACTGTAATAATTGTAATTATTATTGCTATGGTCATACTTAATTCTAGTGATGACTAAAATATGTACAACTTTTCATCGCCGTATTTTATATATAATTTTATTTTTGTTTAAATTTTTGATATGTTCTGCAAGTTTTTATGATGTGGAACAAAAAACTAATTAAAATAGTAACTGAACCTTCTTATAAACACGAAATATAAAAAATGTAATTAAATTAAACACCTCCTCTTATTTCCCAAATTTGAAAATCGGAAAAATCGCAAGCCCAAAAATAATAGAAGGCCCCCGGTTTGGCTAGCATCACTCCAAATTGTATCATGGATTTTGCTGCCTTCATTGATGCCACTGTGTAAACCTTTTCTAACTTATTCAAATTAGTCAAAAAGCAACCACATGATGTGACCTCTCCCAACTGAAAATATAAACAGGAGAACAACATGCCTTTTGCAAAAGCAGTCATACCAAACAACAAATTTTTAAAAACCTTTTTCAGATCACGCAACTCAAATTTTTATAAAAAAATTAGACCAAAAACGGGCACCAAACAGGCCCTTGGTTTTTCTTTTTTCATAAATTTAAACGTAACCAGTAGCGTAGGTCTTAAAGTCTTTTTTTGAAAAAAAAATATCTATATATGAATTATATAAACTTTTGAAGGTATATGTATATTTTTAAAGTAAATGGGGTCTTCTTTGATACTTTATATTGTTATTTGTTTGATATTTGGTATTATATTTTGCTTCTTGTTGGTTGTTATCTTTGATTTAATACCTTAAGGTCTCGTTTGATTCGGGTATTAAAAAGTGGGATGTGATTATTAATACCACTTTTTTCATAAAACCTTGTTTGATTCGCACAAATGTGCTGGGATTAATAATACCGGTACTAACGTAATACCACTCTTTGTGGTATAATTTAATACCAGGGGGGAGGTGGTATTGTTTATCCAAGATTAAAAAAAATGAACCATATATTTTCAAAAATGCCATTACTAGTATAATATTTTCAAAAATGACACTACTACTACTACTACTATATTATTATTATTTTAATTTATTTTAAAATTTTTAAAATAAATTATATTTAAAAAAAATTATAATTTTTTTTTTCAAAAGTTTTTGTTTTAAATTTTTTTTTAGTCCAAAATATAATCTCGTACACAAGTTACAGAACCAAACATGATATTAACATCAGCATGAGATATCTCAGTATTAATACTGCATGAATCAAACAGGGTATTGGTATTAAATTAATACCCGGATTAATAATCCAGTACTATTAATACCGGTATTATTAATCCCACTGACCTTAATACCTGAATCAAACGAGGCCTAAGAGGCTTAGTCCAATTTTGATAAATTTAGCGCTAATTTTAGTTATCCCTAGTTTTGATAAATTTGGCCTTAATTTCATTTAGACCTAACTTAATGAACTGAAATTGATTTTTGTACTCAATTTTAAAACGGTGGTAATAGATAAATTTTTGATAAAGAGGAATGAAGTTGTTGAACAATCTTGTTTTCAACCCGAAGTCCAATCCTCTCTAAATGCGAGTTGAATAATGTACAAATCAAGTCTTCTACTCAATCCAAAGTCCGATCTTCTAAAAAAAATTCACCTCGTTTTACCTGCTAGAAATATATATATATATATATATATTATTGAACTAACTTCGAACCCTCGGTCCCAATTCTAACTTTGCTACTAAACGTAACTCTTCAAAAAGATGGTATCGCTACCCACTTTTCAAAAAGTAGGAAGGGTTCAAAACCCATCAAGTGTAATTAATTAATTAAATTAATTAAAACCCCCTCCGCATGATTTGTGATATTTTCCGGATACTTCAAACCTTTTTTTCAAAAGGAAAATTCATAAAGTTCTTAATATTAGGTTTACTAACTATCTTGATTTGACCTAGCGTATCGGTAGATCTCCATTTGCTCTATACCGATACACAGCTCTTCAATGAGCCAAACTTTCACACTACATGCAAGTGAAAATCAACACAAACATTTAGCTTAATAGCAGCAATTCACACTACCTCCGCTACAAACTAGTCTATACAGTACCACTCATGGAGAAGCAGCATGCTACATAGATATCAATAGAATCAACCAATAAAATTGGTTAATTGGTTAAGTACTTCAATCAAATACTTGGCAAGCAACTACCCAAACACAGAATCCCTTGATTATATATTCAAGTGTAGCATAAAAACAGAATGGCATCCTATAGTCTGTGGTAGGAATCAAATTTTCTCTCCCCTCTTTTGCACCGCGATCTCACTCCTCTCCTTACAAATTCCTCAATCTCAACGACGAAGACTCTCCTATCATTCAATGATCGTGTAAATTGGGTGAAACACAGTGGTTAATGGATTAGTGAAGGAGAAACTGTGAAGTAACTAGGGGATTATAGGTTTAATTGGGGATGGTTGTAGATGAAGATAGAAACTATGGGTTTTTGCTCTGTTGGTTTGGAGGAGGAGAAAAACGAGTAATGAATGCGCGGTAAATGTACGGATGGAAGGATTTGTTTAGTTGTGTTAGACATAAGGAAATTTTAGCAAGATCAAGTCCCATTTTTCATTGACTTAACGGTTTGCATGCAAAAAAAAAAAAAATGTGTGCAACCTTTTCAAATCAATTTAGTGTATATATATATATATATTTATATATATTTTTTACCTTGCCCGTGCATCGCACAGGTCATGCTACTTAGCCTACTGCACAAATGCATTGTATACAAACCTTAAAGACACGAGAAAAACTAGCGAGAACACACGATCAAGTGTGGCACATTCAATCAATTCGCAACGTTCATATTTACTTTTATTCAGTTCAGCTAAGAACAAGATACAGTAATTTAACCAGAGTTCAAAGCATTTTCTTCTATCCGATTTAAAAGAAATGAACACTTTCCACATAAACCAATCAAATTTGTTTTCAAAACATCAAAAAATATCTCATACACAAACTTCGCGTTATATTTCCATTTTTCTAAAAACAATTTGGATGCAAATATAAGCTCTCTAAGGATGTGTGCAATGTGGTGCACTACGCTTTGGCAAAGTCATAATTGCTTCGACAATAGGTACAGCCAAAATAAAATGCATATAAGAACGAGAAAGATAACAAATCTTCAACATATTAACAACATACTACCACAAAAAATATAGTTAGCACCTCTTGCTGAGAGAGACCCAATGAATGAATATTAGTAATGATGTCAATAAAAGGTACAAATAAAATTACAGAAAGATGAGACTTTCTACTAGCTGCCAGGGTTTCAAACAGCAAGAGCGGGACAATTCGGCTTTAAAAATGAATAAATAAAATCACCCTTTATTCGCAAACGAAAAGAGTGGTTTTTACACTCTGCTGTACACACTTCCATCCTTGCACTATAATTCAACCTAAAAAACTCGGCATCTGCAAACCCCTAATTGCTACCTTTGTCGAAATCAATGGTTAAAATGATGACATCCCGAAAAAGAAAGAAAAAAAAGAAAAAACCGAAACAAAAATGCAAGCTCACAACAAACCTGTGACCACAAAGAATATCAAGCAACTAATTCTGGAAAAGAAAAAAAAAATTAAGTGGAAAAAGGGAAACAAACTACAATTCCAGTAGGCGGAAATGGATGAAGAAACGGGAACCACATCCAATTTTTCCATCAATCGTAATAAAAATAATGAAAAGAAGCTTCTCGGGAGCAGAAGCAGCAAAAAATGCACTGATGCTGTTCCGCTCATGACTCGTGCTCAGAACTGATTCCCACACTGTAGAATATGCAAATACCTAGAGTTAGTATCAGGTTCTAAAAGAGATTCGGACAGACCGTAAAATGAAGCACCGGCGCATGTCGCTGGATTCATACATGTGTCGGAATGGTTTTTCCTTTTTTTTCTAAGTATTTAATTCATTAGCTTATTTTGGTAAATTGAAAATGGATAATGTTAATTCTTCTAAATTTTTATCAATATACTATGAAAAATTGAAAATGTTAGTAATGCAAGTGTTAGGGACATCATAAACAGAATGAAGAAGGAATGATGCTTAATATGACCTTGTTCTTTCAGAGTATGGATCCTTAACCTGTAGTGCCCTTGGGTACATGTTCAGATAAACCCATGATGAACACATACATGGGTTTTGGTACGTGTTGGAAAAAATGGGTATGAAAATAATTTTTCGAGCCATTCTGAGGGTAATTTTGAGTAGGACCTTACACTTGGATGTAAAAGGTTATTATAGATTCATGTTCTCCTCCGTGAGTAAATTGAAATCGTGTATTTGTTTGCTAAAAACAGTTATGGGGTGAATGAGAAATTGTCACCCAAAGTGAACTACTTGAGATAGAAAATAGAATGGAAAGAATGGAATGGGAATATGTTAAGTCCCACATAAAAAAGATGGTAAGGAAATTTGGACACCGAGTCTTGGCCTCACTGGGGTACTTTGAGGCTTGCTAATGGCGTCTGTTTCCCAGGATAAAAGAACATACATATTTATCACTAGACCATATGTCATTATACCTTTTTTGTGAAGAAATAATAAGTGCTCTACACACACAGAGTGTGCCCATATCACGTGTGTCCAACATGCTTCTAAAATGTCATGTCCATAGGAATAGACATGTCGCAAATGTGTTTGTGTCCAACCTGCTTCTAAATATTGCCTCAGCATGTTGAGTCATGTCATATCGCTTATACCATTTCCATGCTTTAGGAGAGAGAGAGAGAGAGAGAGAGAGAGAGAGAGATCGTACAAATTTGTAGGCTTGATTTTCCTTTTATCTGCAATCTAAGGACATAAAAACCAAGACGCATTGATCGAGCAGACTTAGAACAAATGAAGGGTCATTTTCATCTTATTTTGTTTCCATTTCGGCAACTTATAGAAAGCATCCTTTGACATCCCGAATTTCTCTCTGAACTCTTCGGAAGACAGATAAGTCTGCAAGAATTCTCAAAGTCAGAATCAGCGTATCATCATACGGCATAAATGCATTAAAAGTAACAAACTCAAAAACTTACCTCTCGCTTGGTCACATCAATATCTGTAACGGGATCTTCAGAATTCGTTTGTAGGCGATCATAAGGGTATATTGTAAGCCCTTCCTCATCTTCAGCTTCGCCCTCTTTAACGTCTTCTTGTATTGTTAGGGCTTCTATACGGCTGCTCATTGCCTTCTCCCTAGAATTTGTCTCCACTTTTGGTTTCGATGAATCGAGGCTCACTTCACCCATGAGAGAGGACATTTACTTCAAAATTTAAGTAGTGAAGTTTCTGATTACTACTTAACAGTTTTTAATATGAGAAAATGGGTTGGAACAATTAAATCTAAAGAAAAAACACCTTACTTCTCCCTCACACACGGAGTGCTTCCTCCAAAATTTGTTTTAGCCACAAGGACACTTTTCAATGTTTGTCCATTACAAGAATACACCCCCCTTTTTTAAATGGTCGATTATACGCTTACCAAACTTTTTTTTCCTAACCCCTTATGGGTGGTCGCTAACCTCACCAACTACCACCGAAACACCGGCAACCCCCATCGAAGCTCTGATGAGGTCACCGGAGCTCTAGTGATGGTCGTCGTGACGGGCAGTTGGCCGGGGCGGCTGACAGTGATTAAATATACTTTTTTTTGACAAGGAAAACAAGAAAATGAATGAAAGGTATTTTAAGTAAAGGAAAAGGAGTGTCCTTATTTTGAAATGGAAAAGTAAAGTGTCCTTCCCTTAGATGTAATTGTGAAGGAGCCCTATAAACCCATTGCCTCTTATAATAATCTGGGGAGCAATACTTTACCTTTAATGGTACGGGGTATAATAGAGTCTCGCGAGGGTTCAAAGGTCGCTGTTAGTGCAGAAATAGCCGTGGATCTTGAAGCTATTTTGGATGAATCAGGTGACGATGACCCTGATTTTGGAAAAATCTTCCTCACAGTAGGGGGCGGAGTTGAGAGGTTCCTTTGATTAGGGTTCTCAAAATTAGCAGCTAGGGCATTGAAGGCTGGAGACCTCCCCCTTGGACGAGCACGGTCAGGGCTGAAAGACACGCTCCTTGAGCGCTGTGATTTTTCCGGGGCCGACCTTCCTCCTAAAACAGGCGTTCTTCTTTTGGGTTTCTAAGTACGCAATAAATATGCATCTAGTCAGGAAACATAAACTATGCATATTTAAGGGACAGTTTTTTTTTTTCAACATATTTCCTCCACTACAGATGGCCAGAGGAGTGATTCGGGATCAATAGTTCTAGAGGAAAGTAGGAAAAAATTGGTGGAGTTCTTGGTGAAATCCTTCTATTCATCTCTACTTGGACTGTAGCAAAATCGAAAATATTAACAGTAGACAACTACTTAAGGAATATGAGAACTGAAGCACATTAATGTGAACCATCTAACCAATAGGCTCTATAAATTAAATTACTCGGTGCCAACAACATCAATTTGAAACGTAAAAGTCTTGCAGTGAGGAAGACAGGATCATAGCCACAATCCTTTCTTGAGACTACACAGAATTTACATAAAAGATATAAGCTACTATAAATCTATACCTTTTTCAAATTATTTGTAAAGCAGATAGCCATGTATATAAGATACTTTTGAATTTTAATAATTTTTATGTAAATACTTTAATAGGAAATGGACTAGGACTTCTTTCTAATGTATTTTTGTCTTAAGGACACTTTTTTTGCCTCACAAGTGGAATACTTCCTTTACAAAGTATTTTAATCATGAGGACGTTTTACAATGTTAGTCACATGGACGCTCAACTTTTTCTAGTGGTCAATTCTCCCTTGTTAAACATTGTTCTCCACTTCTTGCCCATTGTGGTCAATAGGCCTCATTGGCCACCTAACCAGAACAAGTAAGGTCACCAGACATCTGGTGATCACTGCCATAGCTCCGGCAAGGTCCGCAAGCAAACGGCTGATGTTACAGACTATAAAGAAAAAATTTAAGGTCCTAAATATTTTTTTTCCTATTACTCTTCTTCTTCTTCATTTTTTTTTATTGTTTTTAACTCTATTTACGCACCTAGTGGACATTCCAAAATTAATCCGCTATTTGAAATATATAATATAACTCCGCCAGTGTTACTTCAATGCTGCCGGTCCCAAGCCCGGGTAAAGGAGGAGGGTTGTGTTAGGCAGTCGGCAGCCAACGTTAAACTTAGTCGAATCTTTATGACATGGACAAACGATATAAGAGTGTTAATGCTAGGTCGTTGCCCAGAAGCAACGCGCTGGATCGTCCGAGTCCAGTGACAAATGAGCAAGGGCCGCTACATCGCCGCCTGGGTGTAGTGAAAAATAAGCAAGGGTTCCCGCATCTTTGTGAACGGGTGCGGGTAAAGAAGCTAGTTCATGATAGGAGGATTCGTTTTGGGACCTGGAATATAGGCACACTCACAGGAAAATCGATGGAAATAGTTGACACTATGATCAGGAGGAGGATCAATTTCATGTGCCTTCAAGAAACTAAGTGGGTTGGAGCTAAGGCGAAGGAATTAGACACTTCGGGTTTTAAGCTTTGGTACACTGGCAAGGTTAAATCGAGAAATGGAGTGGGTATAATTGTCGACAAATGGTGGAAGAAGGACATTGTAGATGTAAAGAGGGTAGGAGATAGGATCCTAGCCCTAAAATTCGTAGTGGAGCAGGACACTTTTAATGTGATAAGTGCTTATGCACCTCAAGTCGGGTGTGAAGAACACCTCAAGATAAAATTTTGGGAGGACTTAGAAGGCTTGATCCAGGATATACCACTTAGAGAAAAGATTTTCCTAGGAGGGGATCTGAATGGGCACGTAGGGAGCTCTTCTGAAAACTATAGGGGGGTGCATGGAGGTTATGGCATTGGGGTGGTAAATACCGAGGGAAAATCTATCCTTGATTTCTCGTCTGCTTATGATCTTATGGTTGCCAATACATGTTTTAAGAAGCGGGAGGAGCACCTCATCACATACAAGAGTGGGGCAGCATGCTCGCAGATCGATTTCTTCCTCTTTAGGAAAGGAGATCGAAAGAGTTGTATGGACTGTAAAGTCATACCTGGAGAGAGCTTGACTACCCAACATAGAGTCCTGGTGATGGATATACGAGTTAAGGGGAAAGTGAAGAGAAGGGGCCAAGGTAAGGTTTCAAGGATTAGATGGTGGCATTTGAAGGGTGAAAAACAAAGGATCTTTCAACACAAGGTGCTGGAGGGAGGGTTTTGGGAGGCAAACGGAAGCGCAAATGATATGTGGGACAAGGCGGCTGAGGGGATCAGGAAGATAGCTAAAGAGACGCTGGGTGAATCAAGAGGGTGTGGACCTAGGGATAAAGAATCTTGGTGGTGGGATGATAGTGTACAAGATAAAGTTAAGGTAAAAAGGAAATGCTTTAAAGCTTGGTCTCTATGTAAGAATGCGGAAAATTGGGAATCTTACAAAAAAGCAAAGAAAGAGACTAAGAAGGCGGTGAGTGAGTCGAGGACTAAAGCTTTTGATGGATTATACCAATCTTTAGGCACCAAAGCTGGGGAAAAAGCTATTTACCGACTTGCTAAAGGTCGAGAAAGGAAGACAAAAGACTTGGATCAAGTGAGATGCATTAAGGACGAAGAAGGTAATGTCTTGGTTAAAGAACAAGACATACAAGAGAGATGGAAGAACTATTTTCACAAATTATTTAATGAAGGTTACGAGATTTTAGCATGTGGAGATGAGCTGAACATGCGAGAGGATGACCAAAATTTCACCTTTTATCGCAGAATTCAAGAAAAGGAAGTGAAAGAAGCATTGATACGAATGGATAGTGGTAAAGCAGTTGGGCCAGATAGTATACCTATTGAGGTTTGGAAGGGTCTAGGTGATAAAGGCATTGGTTGGCTCACAAGGTTTTTCAACAAGATATTGAGGTCAAAGAAGATGCCGGAAGAATGGAGGAGAAGCACCCTAATCCCGATTTATAAGAATAAAGGGGATATACAAAATTGCGCCAATTACAGGGGGATTAAACTCATGAGTCATACTATGAAGTTATGGGAAAGGGTGATTGAGCGGAGACTAAGAAAAGAAACCAGCATTTTAGATAATCAATTTGGTTTTATGCCCGGAAGGTCGACCATGGAAGCAATTTACTTGTTGCGGCGTTTGATGGAGCAATATCGGAGGGATCAAAAGGACCTACACATGGTTTTCATTGACTTGGAGAAGGCGTACGATAGGGTACCCAGAGAGATTTTGTGGAAAGCCCTAGAGAAGAAAGGGGTTAGGATTGCCTATATTCGTGTTATCAAGGACATGTATGAAGGAGCTATGACTAGTGTGAGAACACATAGTGGGTCCACAGAAGATTTTCCTATAACTATAGGACTACACCAAGGGTCAGCTTTGAGCCCTTATCTGTTTACCTTGGTCTTGGATGTACTCACGGAACACATTCAAGAGCCAGCACCGCGATGTATGCTGTTTGCAGATGATATTGTCCTAGTGGGTGAGTCCAGAGAAGAGCTAAATGGGAAGGTGGAAACTTGGAGACAAAATTTAGAAGCGCATGGCTTTCGTTTAAGCAGAAGTAAGACAGAATACATGGAGTGCAAGTTCAATAAAAGGCGGAGCACTACTAACTTAGAGGTAAAAGTTGGGGATAATGTCATACCACAAGTCACTCGGTTTAAGTATCTTGGATCCATTATACAAGAAGATGGGGAGATAGAGGGAGATGTAAATCACCGGATTCAAGCAGGATGGTTGAAATGGAGGAAAGCTTCGGGTGTGTTATGTGATAAAAAGGTACCACTCAAGTTAAAAGGAAAATTCTATCGTACCGCGGTTAGACCAGCAATGTTGTATGGGACTGAGTGTTGGGCGGTCAAAAGCCAACACGAGAATAAACTAAGTGTAGCTGAGATGAGAATGTTGAGATGGATGAGTGGCAAGACTAGGAAAGATAAGATCAGGAATGTTACCATCAGAGAGGGAGTTGGGGTGGCACCTATTACAGAAAAGATGGTTGAATCTCGACTTAGATGGTTTGGGCATGTATGGAGGAGACCTGCAGATGCCATGGTTAGGAGAGTTGATCATATGGAGGGAAGCCTAGTTGTTAGAGGCAGAGGAAGACCTAGAAAAACTATAGGTGAAACTATTAAGAAGGATTTAGAGGCGAATGGTTTCACTAGAGATATGATTCACGACAGACCACTATGGCGTCGTTTGATCCATGTAGCCGACCCCACCTAGTGGGATAAAGGCTTGTTGTTGTTGTTGTTGTTGTTGTTGTATTTGAAATATATAATATAATAAAGTCTTTCAAAAGGCCAAATTTTTTTTTTTGGCATTTTTATCCTCACACCATAATTTTATGGGTATATATTGCAAAGTTCTGATGAAACCTGTTGAAAAGAGAACCAAGTAAATTCCATCAAATACATTTCTCTCTCATTTTTTTATCTTTTCTTTAGCACAAATTGCTCTATACCATGTGAAAGTTATTGGAAGATGCATGGAAGTATTACAAAATAGAGCTAAAAACAATAGAGCAAGAGACATGGAAACTAGAAAAATACAAAAAGAAAAGGACAATAAAATAAATTTGAAATATTTAATAGACAATTCTACAATACAATAATTAAATTACAAGCTTATATCAAGAGCTATACTTTTTGGTGAATATAAAAGGTCCCCATGCATAACTTAATAGATAAAAAAAATGCATATCTTTCTAATATATTTTAACAAGATAAAAGTGCATTCATAAAGCAAAGCCAGAATATCAATAAATTATCCGAGATGCCAAAAGAAGAGAACATAGAGAAATGACATGTAGATCAGGAAAAAAGTACTTCATCCAAACTAGTTGCTAAGGGACAATATATAATACAAATAAATTAAAAAGAAAAAAAAACTTACATCCGCAATTGGCTTGCCCTCATTTTTAACTATAGCAAGTTTCCTTTGGAATGAGTTTCCATGCATCTGTAACCACATTGAAAAATTAAGATTGAATTCCCTAAAATAAGTTTTCAGGATTTAAAACTAGGACGAGATCACTTACTGAGGATTTTGCAGAGTCCCATGAGAAGAAACGTGTGAAGAATGAAGGCTCGCTTCCTTCCATTACAACATATATTGGAGTTTTAGGAGATAACTTCTCAAGAAGAAAATCGTGCTCAAGAAATTTCTGTTGGTAATCAGAAAAAATTAATAATGTACATGCTAATTTATTCTAGCGACTTCAAATTTAGGGGGGTGTGTTCCATAGCAACCATGGAATTATGGTTGAAAATGTTTAAATTCCAGGCAATCATTTTTCAAGGAAATTGAATTTCATGGGAAAGTATTTAAAGGTCTTTCATTGCACTTATTTTCTAATTTCAATCAACGACGACAAATTTTCCAACATTTGGTGTTCAATTTCCCCTATTTTTTACCTTTGAGCTCTTTTCCACCTTACCTAGAATTCATTTTCCTTGGTGGAGAGTAAGAATTCTAGTTCCTAGAATTATGCATCATTTACTTGTACCATGGAATAAATGGAATTGAAATTGCCTAAAAATTTAGGCAATCAAACACAACCAAAATAGTAAACTACATATTTTTGATGTTTATCCATAGAGAACTTTGCCAATCTAGCACACCCTTAGTTTCAAAACTTGTTAAGTCATACCTCTCCAATAGTCAAAGCATTCTTCTTATTTTGGGAGTCCACCTGTTGCCCCACCCAGATAAAGATCTCTGAGTGACTGTCAATGATGAATATATCTTCAGTCATCAAATCGTCCTGGCTGAAGTTGTATATCTCTGTCACCTGTAATAGTAACATCCTTAATTGAAAATCATATTCATAGAGCAACAACTTAATTGCACTAGTATCTTAAGATACAGCTATAAGCCAGGTGAATAGCAAACCCTAATTGGTCAGTACGTTCGAATGTTGTTATACTATGCTACACTTAGATACATTCAAGAGCATTTGAGCAAATACTAACACATATCCATGTAAACAAACAGGACATGGAACCGGCATGGCCTTTACTTAAATGCTTGCTTTGAAAAAGCAGATATTATTCCTTTTCGGGCTTTTTTCCCCCCCTCTATGCTCCTAATGCGAAATTAGACCTTACCCCTATTTTCATAATAATCAGACTTTGACCCCTGCATGCTCTCTCAAAGAATTATGTAAAAATGGGGGCAATGTCTAAATTTTTTGATGTAACCCTTCGACTTAACCCCCTTGTTGTTACATAATTTTTAAGAACTCCCCTACATGCAGGGGGCAAAGTCTTAACAATTATGAAAATGGTAGCCAAGTCTAATTTTGCATCTAAAATTCGGAGAGGGGGGAGGGCAGGGGTGCAAAGTAAAAGATGCCCTTACTTTTCAAAAATTAAGAGAATGAAAAAACTAGCTTAACTTGCTCAAGGGTCCTGGTCCTTATAAATGAGTATTATTAAGGATTAAAGAGTACACACCTTCAGATCTCCTGAACCAGCAATGAATTTCACAAGTAATCAACATAATCGAACATAAAAAAAAAGAATTGAAGTTACTAGATTGTTCAAGAACTGTAGAAAAGAGAATCAGAACAATCGAACAGAATACTACAAGAAATAGGCTTTTCTAACCTCCTTTTGAGAAAGTGCATGAAAATAAATGAGGATCACTTTCAGCATCCCTTGCAATTTTCTGGCCCGAGTATTCACATTTTTCACCTAACAATTCCCAAAATTGTTCAGATTCTGAACCTTCTTTTTGAGGCCTGGTCTGCATATTTGGCTGCAAGTAAACATGAGAAAAACCTAATTAGACCAAGAAAAAAACTGGCATCTAGCACAAACTACAAAGTTAGGTCAAGGTACTCATTTAATTAATATGAAGCCAACGGCCATAACTACGGTAAGCCCCTGACTACTTAGATCTTTGGCATTATCAGCACGAAGTGCCTCCCCAACTAATTTACCTCATACAAAGTAGGTTTTTGACTTTGCCCCGCAATTCATTTGTGAAACTATAAATAGGAGGTTAATTCAAAGGACTACATGAATCTCAACTAACATAGATGAGGCTTTTTTATTTTTCGAGCATCAGCAATCAGTGAGAGTAAGAATGGATGAAAATAAGAAATATATAAATGATCGGCAATAACTTTAACTAGCAGTTCTAGCCACAAAATAAATTTCACCAGAAAAAGACGTAATGACAAAACAAAATATTTTCAAGATGAAATTGCAAATATCAGACCTTTATGAGATCCAGCTGCCTCTCAACAAGTTCCTGGTCATCCGAAGTTGTAAGGTTTCCGAACCACGTAAACACTAACGAGTCATTGTGTAGAATGTAACAATATGAGGAATTTAAAGATGAAGCCACCTGATTCAAATGAAGAGAAAATCAAATGCTTTGGGATAAAATATAAATGTGAAATTCAGCAAATTCAAATTATAAGTAGAAGTAGAAGGTAAAAAGAACAGAACAAAGAAGGGTTTTTTAATACGAACAAAGACAATTGATTTTTAAGATATGTAATAATTACTAAGTCAAGGATATGAATGGAACATCAATAGGCATTACTTGTTGGAATATCATATTTTGTGATTATTATTAGGTGTAATTAGCTATCTACTTCTATATCCCATAATTAAGGGATTTTGTAGATTTAGTCTATAATTAGATCTGTAAGATCCCATTTGTGGGAGCACATATCTTATTATTTCCTTTCATCCATTTATTTTATCTTCGTTCCTCATTGCAACAGTAATTTGCTTTATATAAATAGAGACACAGGCACTCAGTTTGAAAACGCCAAAATGATGAAGGACAAAAGAACAATCACAAGAACATTGTTTGTTAAAATTTTATTTTAATTAGTTATAGGAATTCTACTTTAATTAGGATTTAGATATCTATTAGACTTGGGAGTACTTTTTTGCTCCTGTGAGTTTTAGTCTTATGTTATATTCATTCAATCATCAATATCATCCTTGCAAAAAATAAGTATATCTATGTATAAATGAACTGAAAGGTGTTCCATTTGGTTATGACACCAAATCATGGGTTTTTTTTTCCTATTTTGTACAAGCGTTTATTTTTTTCAATAAAAATTCATTGGAAAACCCTGTACATAGAAAGGAGAGGCACCTTGACATTTGGCTACTTCTTCGTTTATTATTTATTTTTCATTTTAATGTCCATATCCCCGTACATAGAAAGAGGGCGTGCACACACATCACGAGTGCTAAGTGTCTAGTATATAGGAAATAAAAGGTAAAATATGCATATCTATATCCAACTGGTAATTTATAAAAGCTGATTAAATATGAGGCGAAAAAGACTGATTTGACGAGAAATTCCTCGCCTGCATTAAGATTTAAAAATTTACATGCTTTACGAAAAATGTTTCAAACAGAAAACTTACAACAATATAATGCTCCTCATAAACTACTTCCAGATACTAGGATAATGTAGGAGAGAATGAATATAAGAGATTTATGTCCACATGAAGTAATCTCTTCAGAAATAAATATTAAAAGATAAAGACATGAAGACTTACTGGTTCAAGTTGGATTGCTTGCATATTTTCTGGTCCAGTACCCTGAACTCGAAATAGTGCTATTCCATCCTCAGTATATGTGTCATCTGGAAGTTCATTTTCTGCAATGTATTTCTTGTATCCATCACTGAGACCACCCTGAAGATTTTTAAACAAAATGTTGGTTGCATTTGATTGGAAATTGAAATAAACATCCATTGTAAATGAAGATAAAAATTTACTCCTAGAATTTCCAGTTCTCCCAAACCTTAAATATAACAAGGCTCTGAAAGATTGAAAAGAACAGGACAGGTTCATTTCCCTCGTAAATGTGAGCCTAGAAACAATTACAACCAAACTGTTAGTAAAAACATACACATATATATAGAAGCTAATTGGTGAATAATACGACACAAATCCAATCATTACTGAATGTAATTACCTGAGCTGGCAAAAACTTCATTGACTCAACCAACTTGCTTGCCTGTTTAGTAGCTGAACTTCTGTCTTCCTATACATTATTAGTTCAGGATAAATAATAGATTTGTAAATGTCCCATGATGTGTTTAACCAACTCTTGGTATAGGTGTAACATTATGTTCGAGAACTACTTCAATTATAAGACTACCAAAATAGGCAAGGTTTTAGAAGGAAGATAAATAAAAAGAGCTTGCCAATTGATGTTACCCTAATTCGTGATGCACCCTATAAGGTAACGATGGGCACAACATTTTCCAATTTATATAGCAGGATTCAACAAAATTGTTGAGATGACACATAGTAAAACAAATTTTTGAAAATAACCAAAATTATGAGGCAGCTGCTATAGATCCTAAGAAGTTAAGAAGTTTGAGCATAACCAATTTGTTTTTAACTCAATGGCATAATCAAAATTTAACAATCCCTTAATCCATAATCAAATCTACCCCCTCTGTAGTCAAAATGGTTGGCCCAGTAGTTCTATTGGTCAAAAGAAATTTAGATAATCTCTCTCATATTTTTCAGAAAATTTTAAACCAGTTAACTTCTGCCCAATCAAAATTGTGGACCCCATGATTTTGGTTATACCACTAGAGATGCTCTAATGAACTCTTTTTGTATTCAGTCTTTTCATTCTACACATTCTAAACCATTATTGCCCTTGTTGGAAATCAAGATTCCATTATTTATGGCAATAGATTGGTTTATGAAATTTATCTTAGTTGTGATTATTTTCTTGTCTTTGGTCAAAACATGCACAGGAGAATTTATTAATTGAAACATTCCTTAATTAATTATTTGCTTTTCTTTTCATTCCCGTACTGTTACCTTATGGTTTATTTGTGACCTATTTATACCCACTTTGGAAATCTTTGTGATCACACAATTATAAAAACACTTATCAATACAATTTCATGTTCTGAAATTCACTGCTCTAAAGCAATGAACTACAGCCGGACAAGGCTATGTCTGCATAATGTTTGTTCTTGCAAAATATATACGTGGTAAGATGATAAACATCCCACATGTAAACAATATTAGTTGAGTTTGTTACTATCAAGATTAGATGTGTGCATTTCCTTCTCATTTAGCAATTTTGCTTGAGGATGAGGCTTTCTTCTTTCTCATTTTATTCTAGATCTTCACATAACTTCCAAAGAAGCTAGATTATGCATGATAACACTCGACGAAGAGGATAAAACTAAGATTGAGAAAAGACTTTTTCACCTCTACACTCTGCTTTCCAAACCATGATCCTATGAGGTACTCCTCTTTCTCTTCGCCACAATAAGAATACTGAAAGATGTAGCAATCTCCACTGTATAACTTCGACTGATCATTCGCAGAAAGAAGAGTCTTCCCCTCGCCATTCACACGCCAAACCTGCGGAGGAAAATACCATTAGCAAAGAAACATGAACACACATTGTATAGGGAAACTCATGATTTTCTAAATTCAAACTAGAACATGCGGCACACAAGATGTGTGTGCAATATTGTACATGGTAATATTTGATGCTTATATTGTTTCTAAAATCATTTGAGGCAATGTGTTCATGTTTTGATCAAGTCATCAAGCGGTTAAGTTCTACGTTTTTTAAAGTAAAGGTCATGGGTTGAAAATCCAGCTAAAATTACTGTTTACCTTTTCAAGTTGAGGGTAATTTTGTAATTTCAACTACATACAAAAAGTGCTCCTCTCACTTATATATACTAGGTATTGGTGGCACACACATCAATATGATACCTAGTAATATCTCTCATCTTGTATAGATTTTTAAAAACAAAATAAACATATCTAACGGTACGTAACTATTTGCCTTTGAGACGATATGTATCGTACTATAATGACTACCATGTTCTTTCATGCTAAAGTTATGACTTCAAATCCTTGTTTAAGCTTTACTTTTGTTGTAATTTCCGAATGGTGAGGGGTAATTTCATAATTTCACAGACTAAAAGTAGAGAGCATATAAGGATTAGGAAAGGCATTTCAATATCATGACAATACCTGTTCATAATCTCAATTCTCAATTATGCTGAGTTTTCTGGAGCATTTCCTACCGTAATTCATAGAAATCCATAGGAGTTTTTTCTACTTTCCTTTATCCAAATTTGAGTAAATTACACCTACACTTCCATTTTTCATGTATTATTAACATTTTGGGCCCCTCGAATTGCAATCTTGAAGATTATTGGAAAAACAATTATTTTCTAATGAGAAATTGGAAAAAGAGACGAGTGATTTGGTGAGACTTCTCCCATCTTGTTCTTATTTTGCACGTAAACTCTTCTTATCCACCGCTCAAAGAATTGGATTCCATGGAAAACCGAAAAGGTAATAGAACATCTCACCAAATCACTCATTTCATTCTCCAAAAACAGTTGTTTTTCAATCATTTTCCAACTTTGCAATCAAAAACACCATTCGACTTTAATTCAAACAACCATGAAAGAGAAGGTGCACCCTCTCACACGCATCTTAATACAACACCAATGTTTTAAAAAATGAGCATTACGAGTGTCGCGAGTGGAGGCGGCGCATGGGCGTTCCGATCAAAAAAAAATATACTTACGAGTCTGGAGTCTGAGGCGTACGAGTCAACTCGTACAGTTGACTCGTTTGAGCGGGCGACCAACAAGGGTATTTTTACCTTCTTTTTTTTTAACTTTATATTATTATTAGTGGTAATTGGTAAAAAGCAAAAAACAACGACGACACAACCCTCACAGCCTCACTAATCACTACGCCAGTTAACCTCCATTTGCCTCTCTCCCTCCAGTCTCTCTCCTCCATTCGTTTCTCTCCCTCCATCGTTTCTCTCTCCATCTCCACTCCATCCCTCTTTACTCAAGAGGACCGAAGGAGTTTAGGTTCTTGTATTTTAATTTTTTTGGAACAAAGGCTTCGGGTTTTTTTTCTTTTTTTTAAAATGCAGGTTTGGGTTAGCTCTGTTTTTTTTTGTTTTTTTTTATTTTAACAAATGCTTTCATTTTTTTTTTATTTTGCAGGCTTTGTTTTTTTCTTTTCACCTTTGAAATATTTCACATTACCTGCTTGCTGAAATATTTCCCCTTGACGTTTCAAAAGTGCTAATATTGTGTAAGATATATTATATATTAAACAAAAACATAGACAGAAAACAGTAAGAATTTGTTTTGTGTTGTTTTGTAGGTGTTTGATGATGAATTATGGCTACATGTTTTTATTCATTTTTGTTGAATATTATAATTGTTAAACTTTGTTAGTTTATTATTTCATAATTTTTTATATTTTTTCGCATAACGCCTCGTTCCGCCTCGAACGCCTCGCCTCATTTCAGGGCAATTTTAAAACATTGACAACACCCATAAAAAAGAATGCACTAAAGTTAGTGGTTCTTCTTCCTTTGCACATAGCAGACCTATCGGTTACTGACCAGCAACTTTGCCTCTACCATCCTCGGATACTGCTACAGCTGCTGACTGAGGCCACGAATCAAACTTCGACCGGAACAGAACTGTCTCAAATCCCTCGATTACACGGATTATATGAGATTTGGGTCGATCAGGGCCACGAACTATTTCCTATACAGTAAGATTAACAGCAACGAATGGGTGATGGTTCCATAAAAATTAAAAACATGAAAGGCTGCGTTTGATAAAAGTTGGAAGGTGATTGAAACACTATTAATTTTTATGAGAAATTGGAAAAAGAGACTGAGTGATTTGGTGAACTGCCCTATTATGTTTTTCCATGGAGTAAAATTCTTTGGGCAGTGGTTAACAAAACTTTTCCATGAAAGATAAGGAAAAGATGGAGAACATCCCACCAAATCACTCCCTTTTTTCCAACTCATAAAAATAGGAAGTGTTTTCAATCATTTTCCACTTTTTTATCAAATAGACCCTAACGTATTTGAGAAAGGATGAAGTAGTACTTCTGCAGCTCCGCTCGCACTTTTTCTTTCGTCAAGAAAAGTATGTCTCCCCATCCACACATACACTTCGGCACCAGAGTCCAGAATATAGCACTTATTTGTGTCTAGCAACTCCCTCGTCAAAGAATCAGCCTCAACAGGTACAGCCTGGCCCTTGTCAACTCTTGAATAACAAGCACATTTTACCAGAAAGTTAGATTCAAAGGATCCACAAATGACCACCTCAACAAATTCTATTCATTCTTTAAAAAGGTCAAAATCACTAATCTACCCGCAAATATCTACTTGGCAATTCCCAAAGAAAGTCCAAAATACTACGTTGCATATTTGGTAGCAGAGTTAGCGATACTGGAGAATCGTGTTCTTCATTTTCCATGTTTATATTAAAGGTCTAGGCAAAATGTAGGAAAATGTACACAATATTACTATATACAGTAGATAAGTATATTTGTATGAAGAGATAGTTCCGTTATATGCATATTATTATCCTGTTTGGCATAAATATTTTTGAATATTTCCTATTCCATATATATATTTACTAACCAAGCCTAAGTTTCACAAATTAGAGAAAAAGAAAAAGAATATGTAATGCTAAATAACAAATGGAGAAAAAGTATTTACCGAAGCAGCCTTGTAGGTAAATTATCCACACTTTTAGCATCATCAGAGGCTGTTTTCCTTGGAAGCGGAGCAAAACCACCAAAGAAAGTCCAAAATTCTCCAGTATCAGCATCAGCCATCAATTTCCCATCCTCTGCAAGGAAGAAACACAAAAAGAGCCTTAAAATAGGGAGGACCATTCTGTTAATGCGTCAACCACTAAATTGATCATTTCACGTACCAATAGCAGCTATGTCACATTTTCCGGCATGGAAAGTATCCTTAATGTACTGGACAACTTCAAGTGCTTTGGCCCTTTCTTGAATAGATGAATTGGAACCATTAAACTGGAAAATCTTGGACTTGGTATCCAGGATAAAAACATCTTCATGATTGAGTGAGGATCGAGCAAAAGTAACCTGTTGACAAGATACAAAAGTTTAGAATAAGCAAATAAACTAATAGAGAAAATCGGTTCTCAGGTCTCCATTACACAATCATATACAAGGGAAGGACTCCCTACTTTTCAACAACACATGGAGTGCTTCACAACTTTTTTTAGCCATGACAACATTTTTCAATGTTTGTAAATTAAAAGGATACAGCCCTTTTTCGGAATGGTCAATTTATTCCCATGGGAAGTTGTAGACCACCGGTAGAACTCGGATGAGATCGCCGGAGCTCCATAAGTAGGAAGCTGATGGCTACGGTGGACGGCTGCCATCAGCAGCAATTAAATATTTTTTTTTAAATAAAGAAAAAAATGAATGAAGAGTATTTTACATAAAAAGAAGTGTCCACAATTTTAAATGGAAAAGTAAGTGTCCTTTTTGGATATAATCGAAGTGGGAGCCCTTTAAACCCATTGACTCTAAAATTATAATAAATGTTGAAGATCCATCATGCAGTAAAAAACAGAGTCTTGCCTCCTTCACATGTACAACATGTTTTCCTTTACAAACATACAAGCGGGTCTTGTGCTCTTCAGCCTCAACATGCTTGAACCCGGATGCCACACCACCTTCCTGAGGCATAATACATGGCTTGAAATATGAAAGGAACTTCTCAGTTTCATGGCCTTGTATTTCACGATACTGAACAGCACGTCCTCCAAGAGCAGCATCTAGTTCAATAGTTTTAATTGCTGCTACGCCTGCTTCATCCTATTTACAACAATGTTTTTGACCATGAAATCAGACTTTACTAGAATACTAGAACAAAGAAAAGAAAAATAATATAGGAACAATATTTTACCTGAGTAGTATCTTTCCCAAGCCAATAATGAATATCATGTCGTAAAGTACCACTTTTTAAAGCAGTTGTCTGCATATAGAAGATTATGTTGAAATCGTTAAAATATAAATGGCCTTAACCATGCTGGAAAAAATAATTTACACATATTTAGATATAAAAATATTTTCTAATCTTAATGGAAGTTACATACCCTGTCAATTGTACGCTATTTAGACCTTATTAGAGTTTATACCTTATTGGAGCAGCTTCAATAATGCTCCCAATTTTAAGCAGTATTTGAAAACATGTAAATAAGTACTGCAGTTTTACTTTTATCTCAACCAAAAAGTCCAAAGTATTTTCAAGGTGGGGTAATTTTGACATTTGACAAGGTTGATGAACAGTTCACTAACATTACATCCAGAATGGGGGCCAAAGTCCTATAGAACATAAAAGTGGGTACTAAACATTATTATGAAGCTAAATGGGGGCCAAAACCCAAATGAACCTTTCTAAAATGACAAAAACTTCAGTTATCACTCGCGATTATAATTCCAAAAGTAATACATGAACACCCTCGAACTCAGAATGCCTGATCAAACAGTCACCTAGCAAACCTATCTTACAATATGGCGTGAACCTACGAGTGCAACAGGATAAGGAACCATGAAAACCTTCGATTGGCCATCAAGTACAATATTATACACTCCATCCGTCCCAAACTAAGAGTAGTTTGTCTTTCACACTTTTTTAAGAATGCACTAAATTCAACCTAATCAATGATTCAATAGTCGTGAACAATGCTTGTTTACTATTGTGAAATTGGTGCATTGATCCCAAAATGGAGACTAGACTATTAATTTGGGACATCCCGAAAAGGAATCATGGACTCTTAATTTGGGATGGAGCCACAGAGGTAGTATATAATATACAGACACTAGCAGAATACTCGTGCGTACCATACAAACAGTGATTGCAATGAATTACATCATTTGGGATTATCTACATTTGACACGTTGGTCCAAGCTTCCGATACATCTTAACATGCCTATAAGTTCATCTAACATTAGTTTGCCTCCAACATGCTACCTCATATCTCTTGCCCTACACACCTTTGTCATGGCATTTTGTCACGGGGTGCTTCCCAACAGCACCTGTGACTGGCTACACTTCAACGACACCGTGCACGCGCTCGAGTGCAGCACAACCCAACAGGCGATCCAGCACCAGCACAACCAGGTCATCAGACATCATCTAGTTTTAGAGTTGTGCTTAAGCTAGTTTTTTGGAGAAGTGTATTCTCATATGTAAATATTGTTTCCATGTACATAGATCTAGGAATTTCCTTTGTAATAGCATTTCCATTTCCATTGTAATCATTTTCTTGTAACTTGAGTGAGCCAACGTGCACTGCTACAACTTTGGTATTTTCATTAAATGGTTATATGTGGGGATAAGACTATCTGTCTCACATCCGAGTTGCCTACCAGTGCACGTTGTCTAGCACTCTGTTTCAAGCTCTTACTTTCTTTCATATTGTAATAGCTTTCCATGTAATCAAGTTTTATGCAATGAAGTGATTTCAGTTTATGCTTAAGCTCCTTTCAAATTACTGTTGTTGCATACTTGCATGTTGATTGTTGATTGTAAATAAAATTCGCTAGAACTTGACTGGGCTAATGGTTAGCACGGTCGCTCATGCGGCCTCCTTTGTGCCATCAAAAGACGCCCCATGACACATTTGATGTCAATACCAAAATAATTATTTTCCCTTTCAAAAACATTGTATGAAGATCTCAAAGAGCTCTATTCAAAAATAGATATGTAAAAACCATGTCATGGCATTTTATGAAGAAAGTAAAAACAGATAAAAGAAAATTTCAGGAATAGTTCAAAAAGGATGGAGATCTCCCATGGGAAGTATGTGGGGAATGTACAAAAGACCATCTAGTTAGGTGGGGGAAGGTAATCAAATAAATAGAAAAAGGATGTTTGGGGATTGGGAACCTTGTTTTAAGGAACGGAACCTTCCTTGGGAAGGCGTGGTGGAGATTACCATTGGAGCATGGACCATATCGGCACTCAATAATTAGGAGCAAGTTTGGATTGACTGCAACAGCTTGGGCACTAAAGTGGTGGAGAAGGGTTCCTTCGGATCCCCACGGAAATTTATTTCGTAAGGATTATGTTGCCTGCTGAAAAACACCAAGGTCATTGATTCTAGAGGGTCTGGCTGAAAATTCGGGAGTATATATGGGTAAGGATTTCATCTCTTGTGTTTCCTCGCCTTTATAGCCTATCCACATTGCATGATTCTTAATTTCTTATATTGAAATTATGGTTCATCTGAAGCCAGCGTTATCATCCTCCTGGAATTTGGAATTTTGAAGGGGTGTTGAGAGCTGAATAAATGAGCGAGCTTATATGTATTTACTTTATTCAATAAAACTTCTGCCAGGAGATTTACATATTTTCTGTTGGGATTCATCTCTACTTTTTCTTCTTTCACTAGTGGACTAGGTGTCCACACTATTTGATATATATTGACTTTATTCCATAGAAGCTTTTATTCTGGTCTAGAAATAATAATACTGCAACTAACATCCGTACTTGCATAAATTCAATAAGAAGAATAAAAATACATGAAATTGAATCAGTTGTAGACCATTTACCTTTAAAATGACATAGGAGTCCCCTGTAAAAAATTTGCCATGAGAAGACTGGGGGAGAAGCTCAGGACGAAAATTTCTTATGTGCCATATTTCAATTCCACTGTATTTTTGTCAAGGATGGCATAGAGTTGAAACTCCTCAAATAAAGAAACACAATTTAAAACCAAATAAAACAAATCCATAATGCCGAGTGGTGACTAATAGCACTTTTTTATTTCATTTATGTAACTAACATTCAAGTAAGAGGGAACATCAAGTCCTTTATTAGTTTATTGTGCTGCATATTTAAGAAAAAAAGGATACGCCTTTTGTCCAGCTCCCTGAAAAGCTGGATCCAAATCTCTCATTGAAACAGCCATGTTTCTGGTTTCTCCTGTTTGGCTTTTCACAGTTTTGGCATGAAGAAGGACAGTGTACCTTACAATCCACAGAAAGAGTCTTGCAAAGAAACACATAAAGGTAAGAAAATACTACAGAAAAATAATACATCTCAAAAACTTATTCATAACTATCGTTGGATGTGGTGAACATATTAGTGGAAACATAAAAGGCAAATGCCCAAAAAATGTAATCCATCAATTCAAAGTAAATATTAATAAAACCTCATAATCATAGAATGAGTGCTTGAGGTAGATAAACTGCAAACGCAATCCAAGATTAAGTGATTGGAAACCTAATTTTGATTACTCTGCATCACCGTATAGCATCTCAATAATTCCGTCCAATTATAAGGTTCATAAACTATCACATATGATGTTTTTCTTCATAAGAAATGACCAAAATTCTAAAACACTTTAAAACTGGGCTTCCAATTGTCAGGTCTAAATGTATTGGCGTTATTCCTTTGAAAAAAACACCATTTTGCTCGTAAGTTATTGAGTCAATTGAATTTAGTTATGAAGATTTCAAGCACATCAAGTTACCAACGTTCGATTCAAAGCGTCACAATGTCCAAAAATGGTGAGCTTGGTAAATTAGTTTGATTCTCTAAGGTGGTGATGTATTTGTTTTGGTAAAGGGATTAAAACGTGTTTTCAAAGAAGAAAAATCTATGCCCTGCAATTCGAACCGGTACAGTCCTTGACGTTGGACCAGTCCGGCATATAAAGCTTCAAGGAATTGAAATTCAGATTTCGGACCGGTACAGGCAAAGTGGTTGGACCGGTCCGGCATCAATTATGTCCTACAACTTTTCCACCTAGTGGACCGGTCCAGCTTTTGTCAACTTGGACCGGTCCGACATGTATTTTCTGGGCAAGTTATTTTTTATTGTAAAATCTCTTTTAAATTGGTATGTTTCCTTCTTCAATTGGGAGTTAGACTTTTTATTCTCTATAAATTAACTCCCAAGGTCTCATATCAATTTACGTTCTTTTTACATCAATTTTCATACTTTTCAAAGAGCAATTTTCACATCACACCACCTAGGGTTTTTAATCAATCTGCATGCTAAATTAATTGTTCTACTCCAAGAACAAAGATCCCAAACCCATAATCGAAGCGCGAGGCTGTCAAGGAGATCAGAGCGAGTCTGAGGCGTGTGACTGTGTTCCAAATCCAGAGATTCAAGGAGGAAGCTGTTGCATTAGAGGTTACGTCTAGAAGTGCTCTTGAGCAATTCAAGATTGTATATCTAAAGTCGGTTAATGATTAATCGAGTATGTACCTCTTATGTTTATTATAGTGTAATTGATTGTTGATGATTAGTCATGCACTACAGAAATACCTCGTTATATCTTGTCTTGATTACTTTGTCTGTTGCATGCTAGACAAGATTGAACGAACTTTCAGAATTAAAATTTGGTAGACTCTTAGGTTTAATTTTGCTATAACAATTAAAGTGTTTTTGCATATACATCAGAGAATAATATACCTAGGTTAAATTACTCCGCGTTCTTAGTTTTTCACCAATTGTTCAAGTAAAATTTTAATACAACTTCATCAATTAAGTTTTTCAAACAATGATATTCAAAGAATGAAAACAAAATGCCATCCAAAAGAGGTCTATTCTATTTGCTCTACCATTTTCCCGTAAATTTCACTGGCGTTATCACCAATTGCAAAACTATGAAACTAGAGAACACAACCTTTGTATTGTTCATGTAAAAATTACAAATTGACTTTGTCAAAAAATTTACCTTCCCTTCTTTTTCGTCACCGTGTTGGAGACTCGTAATGAAGGATAGAAGAACACTTCAACAAAAAAGAAAAAAACAAGAGAGATTGCTTGTTTCATCTACCAAATAAGATAGGGCGACTCTATTGCCAAAGCACAGATGTCTAATGCCAAAGCACTAAAATACTTCCTCTGTCTCAATTTAATTGTCACATTTTGAAAAACTAAAAATTATGGAGACATAATAATTACTCCAAGAGAAAAAACTCATTTCCAAAAATGTCCTTTACTTTTCTTTCAATAAAAAAAGGTGGTGGGATCCAAAATAAAGAAAGTGGGGGAGCTTAAAGGGTAATAGTGCATACTAAATGTAGAAAATGGACAATTATTTTGGAACAATTAAATTGGGATGGAGGGAGTATTTATAAAGCATAATGTCCAACCATTCTGGCAGAAGACAAAACTGCTCTGGCAATAGCGATTCTCATAAAATACTCGAATTGTTTTAACTTCATAATAAGTATTCAAGCACAAAATCAAATGCACACACATGATATATTAACATATATATATAACAGTTAGACTGATCTTGAAATGCTAACATTTCCCCAAAACACAATGCAGTTTCACGAATTACAAAGCATTGCCAACATTCAGACATAATTAATTATGCTACAAATTGTCTCCTTTCCCAAAGCATTGAAAATTTTTAATTATGTTTGAACGGAAAACTACAATAATTTCGTTCTTCTTCAGCATAGCGCAAGGTTATTTCATCACGAAATCAAATAAATTACAAATCCACAAGCACAAGAACCAAAACGGCTTCCATATATTAATTGAACACAAAAAAAAATTAATAATTAATTAAAATAAAACAACATAGAGAAGGAAAATCAATTAATTTGTGATGGAAAAAATTACCACGCGTTGAATTCAATTCGAAGCGGTCTCGGAAATGAACGAGCAGATCAAATGTAAGGAGGCAAATTTACACCGAAAAGCTGAATTAACGAGTGAAATTTAGAAAGAGAGGAAAATTAGGGTTCTCGTGAAGACGAAAGAAGTAGAAGAATGAATGAATGAGAAAAGGCAAAAAAGAAAGAAAAAAAAATGGAGTCTAGAGAGAGAGAGAGAAAGAAGGGGGAGGAGAGAGAGAAAAGTGCGGAGGAAGGGGGTTGGAGGGAATGATGATGTGCTGCCAGGCGTGCTTATCACTAACGGCTGCAATGAAAAAGACTCCAACGATTCATAAAACATTAAAACTGTACGGTAAATTTTTTTTAAAGGGGTTGGCAGAGACATCTTTAATTTTCGGTCTACATACTAAAAAATAATAAAAATGTGTTAATTAGAAAATTTTCTTTCTTTCATCTTCTTTTTTTTTTTTCGATCCAATTCTAAATACAAAAATAACTTTTTTGTTTATTTCTTTTTGACCGCCTTTATTTTCTTTTACTAAAAAAAATTGAATCTTACATTATTACTATAATAATATTAAAATAAATGTCATCAAAATAGTATCTAAGTATGAAATAAAAACTCATGTACAATCCAAAGGAAAAATGTTTCAATGAAGTTATATATTAATCATATTGTGTTTATTGAATGTAAATATTAGACTGAGAAATCGTTCTTTTCAAAATCCAAATATATATATATATATATATTGAGTTAAAATTGAAGTAGCCAGTTAAGACACTCTAGTTATTTTTTTAATAATGAGTGTGTAGATTATAAATTAAGAGTGCCTTTACCGACACCATTTTTTAAAACATTAGCATATTATGTCAAAAATATAATTTCTTTGGCGATAAATTTTACTCGCAAAAGTTGATTAAATTATTAGTAACACTCGCGGGAGACATTTTTAGGTGCTACGTGATTTGTTACTAATATATTAGTTATGGTAGAAAATTTTAAATGTGAACCGGTCCGTACAGATCGGTCATTTTTACTACGGTTTTGCGTCATAAAAACACCCATCAATATTTTTATGAGGGAAAAACATTAAAAAGGTCGATTTGTACCAAAATTTGATTCTTAATTAAGGTATCACTAATTTATATTAGTTAAGGAAAATTTATTTCGTTCTCTTAAGTTTGAATGTTTAAGAGGTTTTAATTTTGTTTGTTTGGTTTAAAAATTCATCTTTAAACATTTATTTTACTTTTTAAAAAATGAGAGGCAACATTGCGTCTTAAGTCCGAAGTTTTAATTTTTAAAGAGGTAATTATATATTTTACCCTTATTATTTTAGACATAGTCATTTTTATATAAAACCAGTGGATAAAGGCAAATTTGTCTAAACAAAACATTTTGCATTCGAATGTGATATATTCAAACAAACAACACATATTCAAATATGACACTGTGCAACTGAACAACTAGATTTCTCAGATTCAGTTTTCAAACTTCAAAATCACTCTTAGTAAACAGGGTTTATCATGAGTGAATTTATAAGATTTTATTACTAAGTAATACACATGTAACATGTTACTCACTGTGTCCCTAAAAACATATTCTTAAACAATAATTCTTGAAGGATATAAATATCTAACAAATCCAATGTGCCACTGTGTATTGGTTAGAAAGTGCGCAAGTCCATATAAGTCTCATATTCATCACAATTTATTATAACTAATGAGCAATTACTAGATTGAATAATTTATTTTTAAGATCAAATGATCATGTAAAAGTACAAATACTCATTCTCAAATTGTGTCTCCGTGAATTAGGATCATAAAAAAAGCACCCTTAAATTATAATTTCATACTTAGGTGCGTACATTATAATAATTGTAAATCATATTTAAATGACTATATATATATATCGGTGACACTACAATTTTTCAATAATTATTGTTAAAATATTAGACATCAAAGAAGCATAATCCGGAAGATAATTAAGAGCCATAATTAGCTTGTCCATTTGATCACAAGCTAAGAAATTTTTTATTTTTATTTTTATTTATTTACTTACTTTATTTAAAAAAAAAGGGACGGAAAGGAAAGGTACTTCTAATATTTGTCCTTTTCTTAAATGATTCCGTTTTACAGGTGAAATTTGATGGCAACTTTGTATTTTTTTATTTTAATACTTTTTTTCAAGTATATCAAAATAGAAATATCTATGTATATTATTAATACTATATTATAAAATTAAGATGAATTTTAACCAACAGTAAAATTGTATTAAATTTTTGAAATATTTATTTTACTCTTGAGATTTTTTTTTTTTCACATAAAAAACTAGTTATCAATGGGAATGAAACCATCACTCTCAAACATTTTACATTTAAAGGGCACACTTTTGTTAAAATTTTCTCATAAAATTGTATATATACGTGTACCACACGCATTGCATGTACAAAAATAATGGTATCAAAATTTCGAAATACTTATTTAATTAACAAAAATCGAACTCTTGCCTTTAAGAAATAAATGCTCAAAAACAACCATCAGACCATTTTTCGCTTTTATTAATGCGAAATTCTATGTATGCAAATTATTACACTTGTCAAACGACATGAAAATACGTGACGTGATGAAACAAATTTGGTAAAAAAATAACACGAGAATGCACATTTATGCCTAGAGATTTTAACACGATGCCATATCGTATCATGCGCGCCTAAATTTTGAAACAAAATTCGATTTATGTCGTGTTAATTATCTAGACGTATCAATCACATCCAAATGAAAGAGAAAATTGCATTTCTACTCCTATTACAATGCATCTATTAAAATAAAAGAACTATAATCATGTATGTATGTCAGATCACGTTGTGTTTTACGTGTATCATATTGATATTAAATAAAAATAACACAATTTTACATCGTGTTTGTATTGTCGTTTTTTTTTAATCATGTTAAACAAAACAACGACCAAAAAATACCAATAGTCACCGAGACTCTTGGAAAAAAAAAAAATACTTTGATGGTTGGTGGCTTGGTGGTGATTGTTCATGTGACTTCCGAATAGTGAGGATGAAAGAGAAAGGAGTTAAAGACAGAGAGAATGGGCCGGTAAGACGGTCACCGGCCACCATTCATGCATTACCATTATTTCATAAAGGCAAACACCTATAGCCATCAAAAAAAAGAAACACGGAATGCGATGGGTAGGAAGATGGACCACACCTTGTGGGACCCATTGGAGGAAAAGCACTAGGGGCGGGGCCCACTATCTTTCCTTTCTTTCTTTTATTATTTTTTTTTTTTTGGTTCTCTACTAGCCCTCCATTTTTTAAATTAAGAATAAATAACAATTCGATCATGTGGTGATTTTGATATAGTGAGGATGAATATGGTGTATTAAATATGGAATATTAATGTAGCAATTCGATCATGTGGTCAGAGGTTTTGAAAAATGGCAAAAAAATATAATATTTAGATAAATTGATTTAATTTATACGTATAAGGTGCAAAGTGTTGAAAAAAATATATATTGTAAATTGATAATTTTTTTTTAATTTGAGGTACATGTCTTGAATTAATTAAACACTCGTGCAGATATATAAATTGAAATGAAAAATTTATTGAATGAAGAAGTAATAAATGGTAAATTATTCTTTTGTAACAAAAAAAATTGCAGGTTAAGTCCCATACAATCTGTTTATTGAAAAAAGTAAACACACGAGTAAAAGAAAAAAACCACCAAAATTTAATATTATAACTAAATATGGTGGCGTCCATTTTATAATAGTATAAATTAGAACTGATTTTCATCTACACACAAATCTAATGTTGAATGAAAAAACTAAACAAAAAAGAATTTAATAAAAAAAGTAAAGATAGAGAAGATTTACACACACAAATCCAATAAACTATATATTTCACTCATTCTTTTCATTACAGCTTAACATACACCAAAAAAATTGGAGGTCAAGTAATATAGCTAAAATAAAGAAGTTAGTAGAAAACCTCTTTTACTATTTATATTTAGAGCGTCGCCTTGGCTTTCTATTCAATATTTTAGGTTAAAAAAGAAATAGTCTTGTAGACACCATTTTTTCTCTTATATTTGTGTACATCCAATTGAATTCTAACATATGTCATGATACTAACAAAAGTAGAGAGTTTATTGGGGCATCGCTTCAAATATGACTCTTTACTTCAAAAATGCTCTCGGAGATGTTCTAAAAGTATCATTTTTGGACAATCCCCTCCAGAAATTAGTTGAAATGACAAATTCAAAAAATAAATAAAAAATCAGACAATTGATAATTATAGTAGTAGTAATATTGTTGAGTTCTTCAAAAGCCCTTTATCTGGATTAACATCTAAATTATAAAACATCTGTACAATTTCCCAGCAACTAGAGTTAAGGGGTTTTTCAAATTTAAAAATTGAATATATATATATATCAATAACATTAAAAACTAATATAAGTTAAACACTAAATAACCATTTAAAAAAAATTGTATTAACAAAACAAACAATTATAATCTGAATGAGGTAGACGAACATGTGTTATTTGTTTTTTCTAATTTGTTTTTAAGCCTTCTATTATTATATACACAAACAAAGGTAGAGAGTGATCTGTCTGCATATTCAAAAATGTCGGAAATAAAACTAATGAATAGACAATTGATTTTGATGTTATGGGATTGATTAATAACTATTAACACCAAAAACTATAAGACAAAGCCATAAAATTATGTGCTACTTACATGTATAAAATTAGTTTACAATGGTTTATTAAATGTGATGGCATAGTGATAAACTTAGAGTTTAAGATGCTTGAACGCGAGAGTTTGATTCTTGTTACAAGCATTTTTTATGAAAAAAAAATATCCGCGGGAGTAAAATAAGCAGAACAAAAGTCTGACATATTTTCAAGGAGTTGAAATTGCTCTTGCCTTTATACATAGTATAGATATATAATACAATTTGGGATTTTGTTAAAATTAACATATTATCAATAATTATTTAAGGAAACAGTAAAGAAATTAAGATTTTGACAAGAAAACTTAGGCCATCTCCGATGGTAATTTCTATTTTTTCATTTCTATCCTATATAACAATGCCATTTTAGAATACTTTTATATCTAGTTGGCAAGTTTTTGATATAGGTAGAAAAGCGTAAAAAAAATGGTCTCTAATTTTCTCATTTGGCATTTATTTATTAAGAAAGATAATTATTGACTTCTATAATATCTAATGAGAATGTGCCAATGTCATACTGGGATTTCTATATGTAAAAATGGTGATAGAAATTTTCTATATAACTTACCTTCCACCTCACATAAAAATAGTTATAGAAAACCCCATTGGAGCATTTTTTTTTTATTTCTCATTTATATCGTAAAAATTTATACGGATGGAAATGATCATTGGAAATGGCCTTACATAGTGTAGTGACGAACATGGTCCAACATAATTGGTGACAGTAAGACCCTATTCATGATAATATGCTTTGTATAAATGGTGATAGAAATTTCGTACATGACTCACATTTCACCTCATATAAAAATAGTTATAGAAAGTCTCATTGGTACACAATTTTTTTTTTATTTCTCGTTTCTGTGTAAAAAATTGTATGAATGAAAATTGACCAGGGGTGTGGCTAAGAGGACAAATGTGGGGTCCTTGGAACCCACTTACTTTATAATATATACTTGACTTATATAGCATAATGAACAATTAAGGAGGTAGAAGGTGATTATAATCATGTTTAGTTTTTAAGAGATTAACCTTTAAGAAGCCTATTTGAATCCATGATTTCATAGAGTGCGGAAGCTTGAGTAGGTTTGTGGCCTTCCAACGTTAGAATCTCAGAGTACTCAATGGGTTCTCTCTTTAAGATAGGGACGATGAGTAGAATATGCAATGATTCAACTTAGAAACCATAACATTTTATGTCTTTATATACTAATTCAAATAGAATTCCATCAATTCTAATATGACTAGCATTAGGTCTCTAAACATCGCAAAGTCCATACCCATTAAATGTGTAAGCCTATTTATAAACCAAATTTTCAACAATCTCTCACTTTAGTTACACATGAAAACATGCAACAATTATATTAACATTTCCTGAAGTGTGCACTGAAAAGTTAACATGATTTTAAAATAATCTGGTCCATCTCATATAGCAGTATGGAATTATAGCGGCCTTCGTTACACTCATATTTATAACTAAACACATCAATTGTCACCATATTAATGCATTTAATGACACATAAAGAGTATGAATGTGTATTATGGAAATTACATAGAAGTTGTGTCAATCATGCCTATTTTAAATTGGTCTGTGACGCCTCGAATCTCATTAAGAGGTTTAGAACTTTGAGACCCGGTTAATCACAGATGTCATGTGCTACGGTGGGTCTAAAAGTGTAAAGTTTAAAACTTCATTGAAAACATGTGACATCCAGTTTAATCATCTCTCGCAAATCACGGCCTAAGTTGCGTATAAGGCAAAATTGGGCTCCGGATGGCCAAATTGGGTTATGTAAAGGTTGGCATGGTTTGGAAACTTCCAACAAGTCATATTAGTATATTTAAGTGTATTATAATGACCATAAGTTGTTTCGGGTGGCTCGGACGGAAATCGGCTCGAAAATCACAAGTTTGGAACCTACGCGATAAATTATTTTTATCCGACTTTGGATGACCATAACTTCTTCATCCGAACTCCAAATGAGTCCCCGTTTTTGGCCACGTCTTCATCTGAATTCCCTCTACAACTTTCGTGTTTTGTCAGAGACCCAATTCCAACTCCTTGATTCCCAAAAGTTGGTGCGAAGTCGAGCTATTAACCAAAAGCTAAAAAGGGCATCTTCAGGCCTAGGGAGTCGACTCCATGAATAGTGGGGGAGTCGACTACATCGACCTGGGCGAGAATTTCATATATTTTCACCTCCTTTCTTCCCCATTTAACACATTCATTTGGAGAGCCTTTAGAGAGAGAAAGAGGGGCGAATTTGGGGGATTTTAAGGGATCATTTAAGGGTGCATCTTCCACCCAAGATTCACACCATCATCATCTTCTCCATCATCATATTCATCTCCTCCTTCACCTCCATCCACCATAGCTAGGGTTTTGAAGAAGTTTTGGGGGTTTCTGCAACAGCGCCTCTTCGGCTCGATTTCGCTATGATTCTTCGAGGGATTGACCCTCCTAAGGTGGGAACAATAGTATTTAAACTTCTTTTCAAGTGATTATAACATATTTACACCAAATCAAGCAAAACCTAGGTTTTCTACACAAAGTTGCATATGCATGGAGTTTGGGTCAATTTCTTTGGATAACTTTGATAGATTTGCATCATATATGACATCAATAACGATATTATACAAAAAGCCCCAATTATAAATGATTTATGAGAAAGTTTGGTATATAACCTTCAAGTACGCATATGATTATATACGCTAAGCTTTGATGCGCTTATGTATGATGTCATATATGGGAGTTAAACTATATTTTGGACAAAGTTACATATATTGGTGGTATTGTTGTTGTGTTTAAGTTATAAACTGCTTTTATGAGATTTTCTACTTACCTAGCCAGTCCGTAACTATGCTGGTCAAATATATAAATATGTTTTGAATAAATAAAGTCTTTGAATCATAATGGGAGGCTATTTGGGAACTCATATACATTGTTTGAATGTGTTAGACTTGGCTTGGGGCCAAATTGATGAAAACATATGAAACCTCCCAAATTGATGATTTTCTGGTTTCTCTTACCAACTAACTGACTTGGCGGTTCTTATTTAATCTTAACAACAATACCACTACGGATTTTAAGGCGTATTGGCCTGCCCACTTTATATATATTACGATGAGCTTGTATTTGGATATTCTTGATTATATTATATACTTTTATGAGATAATTATTGTGATTTTATATCGGATGGCCACACCGTTCGTACTAGATAGATGGTGATTACCGGTAGTGTATAGCCTTGGTGGCTACATGAGTATTATTGTAGCGTGCGCCTTTATGGCTGCGTGAGGTAGCGTATGCCTGTGTGGCTGCGTGAGGTAGCGTCTAGGTGGACCTGGTAGGTGGTCCCTACCTTGGGTTGAAGAAACCGAGTTGCCGGCTATCTTTGTACAGTAGATTTATGAAAATCCTAGACGTGAGTATGATATGTGATTGATATGATAGATCTAGTCGCGGTGTTGTGGCATACTCAGTATAATGATGTATATATATATATGTTGCATTTCTTGTACTTTGGGTTGGGGACATTATATATACATATTTCACAAAAGGTTTTCCTTGCATTGACTGCTTCATATGTGTATATGTATTTATATTTATACGTATTTCTACCCAGAGATGGTTTATTATAGAAAAGCAGCTTATAAACTAAATCTACTTTCATTATATTGCACAGCATGGCATGCATGGTTTCTAATCTATATTCTTATATAAACCCTTATAGTTCCCACTGAGCCCGTTTGGCTCACTCCCATTTTTCAAACCAGGTTTTGCAGGTATTTCCCGGGGGATGGTAAACTCACCAAGTCTAGATAGCTCTGATGGACCCTGATCACCTAAGTCGTTAGGAAACGACTTATGTACTAGTTGATTAGTTAGAAAATGATTATGTATTACAGTGTTGTATTTTGATATAAAGCTTATTGAGATTGGGACCTCAGTGGAGGCTTTGTATAAATGACTTTTCTTTAATGTGGAGTATTTATTGGAAATGGATTAAGTATACATTTTAACAGTTTTTGGTTTACTATTATGAACAAACTCCGCATGTCAAATTTTCTAAAATTACTGCTTTATATAGAATTCCCTTTTTATACAAGTTATGATCTATGCCTTATCACCCGTCGTCGCGTACGACTCCGTGGCTAACCGGGTCCCGGGGGTATAATCCTGTAAACGGGATTTCGGGGCGTCACAAAACAAATCATGAGTAAGGTTTTATTTTAAAAAAAATGGCATTTGGAGTTGTGGAGTTCACATAATCGTCAAACCAATCTTGTGAGTAATAAAAAAAAATCTCAAATAATTTCCACATCTAGTCATATAAAATAATTACCCCACATCTTAAAACAATTCACCCAAGTTACTTAAAATAAAGTATTACACTAAAATACAAATTCGGTCCATTAATAAGAGAAATTAATTATAATGACAAAATGGTCCATGAGTCCAACATTTATAACTTAATCCTTAGCGTAAAGGACTGCAAAATGGTTCGTAAACTTTGGAGGCTTCTAAGAAGACGGATCATGTGCCAACCACAAGATTTAACTTGCAAGATTGTTAGAAAATAGGTGTGAGGCAAAACCGGGCTCAGTGGAAACTAATATAAGTTATATAGAAAATACACATTGCAACCAAATATGCGCGTTAATTGTACTAAAATATAGGTTGTTCCATTAATAATAAAAGTAGTGCAATGGATCTTAACAAGCATGGTGAACTTATGCACTAAGATACATGTCCTAGTAACTGGAAGCTACCATGCTACCCAAGCTACCTCAACGCATCAAATCAACCAATGCGGTTATATCCAATAACCTAGCATACATGAGGCTTTCCTTAGATTAGATTGATATCTGCTAACTATGCCAATAGCAAAGTAGATGTCTGGCCTAGTACACAATATAACATACATGAGGCTTTCTACTATTGAAGTATAACGAGCTACCTTCATTTTATCTATCTCATTAGGTGTCTTGTGACAGTGATCCTTGGATAAAGTGATTCCATACCTAAAAGGGAGAAACATTTTCTTGGAATCTTGTATACTAAATCTAGTAAGAATTGTATTGATGTAAGTACCTTAGGACAAGCACATCTTATTTTTCTAATCTCACATAAGCTTAATACCAAGGATGTGACTGGCTTCTCCCAATCCTTTATTTCGAAGTGACTTGATTACCATACCTTAACAGAAGATAATACTGATATATCGCTTCAAATAAGTAAGACATTATCCACATACAATACCAATAATACTACTGTGTTTTTGTTGGACCTTTTCTACACACAATACTCATCTGGACATTGATCAAAACCGAAAGATTTGATTGCTGACTACGCTCAAAAAGTGCGAAGTATTACGCCCAAGTGCAAGTGGTCAAGTTATAATATACTTGGGAAGTCCAAAGTCGAACCACAAGGAAGGGAAGGAACCTATTTCTTCTAGTTATCTCTCTCAGGGGAAAGAATAGAAAGGAAAAAAAAGATGATTGAAATGAGGAATAGGAAAGGAAAAAAATGAAACTAAATTAAACTATTAACTAAATTAAACTAAAACTAAAGGAGAATCTAGTCCTATGGTGCAAAATTAAAGAAAATCCACAAGCGCAAATTTTCTACCAAAAAGGCTTCCTAAATACACCAGGGAAACATGCAATTGAACTAAAAATAAATAAATGAAATAAAATAGCGTACTAATTGAACAAAATAGAATATTAAATGTACTTAAACCAACAAGAAATAAACGTTAGGGGTATCCGTAGCTAGGGAATACGAAACTAGTCCAATCGGGTAATCTAAATTTAAGTTTAAATAGGATTTTTCACTAAAGTTCATCTCTTAGACCTTCCGACCATCCAATTGTATTGTTACTATGAGTATATCATAGCCCATGCGTGACAAAGACCATATAGACTAGATTCGAGCAATAGAATTCGATAGTGAAGCTTTTTGACTTTGAAAAAGTGTAATTTGAGACCTAGTATTGCTAGTGCGTGATAAAAACAATCCAAGCTGATTAAACTCTCCAAAAATCAGTAGCTTAACACTCTCCTAAGGTTTGAATATGCTTGAACGTGATTCAAGTCAAATCCGTCTTAGAAAGAACGTTGAAAGTCAAAACTAGCACTTTCTCGACACTTATGTGAATAAATGCCAAAACAGCGCCAAATCAGCCAATTCACTTATGAAAATAAATTAAGTAATTAGAGGATAAAGACCGTCCTCAAATCATCCACGTTAGGATTTTGGTGCAAAAATCCGTGAATTGACAGTTTTACGGTTCTTAATCGAATGGAATTTCTGAGCTAACTTATGGAAACATGTTTCTTAGGCATGAAAAGATAAGAAAATACTCATACATTCAGTAGGTGATTTATAACCAATGGAAAAATCAGATTCAAACCTAAATTGGATTACATTCAAAGATTAAGTTCGCATCTTTCACTGCAGACCTCTAACTAACGATTTAGCTAGACATAGTCAAATTAAACATGCAAACAAGCTTTGAAATTATGAAAAATAGTAGACACATACTTAATATTGAAGAAAATCAGATTTGAAAACTTTTGACTTTGGAATTACTCAATTTCGATTTAAAACAAAGATTTTACGCTTAAAACGGTAAACAAACTCAAAACGGTCATAAATTGATGAATTTCGACTAAAACTCTAAAATTTATGGAAAATCAGATTTCTTATGATGAACAAAGAATCACATATGAATAGCATTAAAAAACAATAAACTATTTGAATATAGAATGATAAACTAGCATAAATTGATGAAAAACCGAAAAATTGACAAAACGGTTCTATAAACCCTATAACCATCCCTTAAAATGTGGGTTTAGGGTTAATTCCAGAATATATATGAACCCTAACAACTAATGTATGAATATCTAAGCAAACAAAGGATTAAACGCAATTAAATTCAAAAAATTATAAAACTAGGGTTTACCCGGATAAAGAACAGCAATTGCAATTGAAACTTGATATAATGATGAATTGAATCTTGATTACACTAATGGTACAACCTCAATATGCCATAAAAAAACTAAACTAACAATTATTTTGAAGAAAGAAAAGAAAATTCACTCAAGTTTGATCGTTAGATGCAGCGCAAAAGCTCCCAAGAAGGTTACGGTGCTCTCTGCCTCTCTACTAATCAATTCTAAATTATTGTATACCCTCAGGGTGCGTGTCTTTGATTGCAAGCATGGAATTTTCATAGAAAGAAAATAAGTTCCAGGCAATTGAATTGCCTAGAATTGAGTTGCATGGAAAATGTCAATTAAATGTGTTTGATTGCCTTAATTTTCTACCCGAAAAATAGTGTACTTTTCCATCTTTTGGTGTTTGATAGACATTATTTTCTATGGTAATTGTAACTTTTTTCAACTTTTGTTGTTTGATAGCTATTATTTTCTATGGAACTTGAACCTTTTTTCATGGAACTTGTATATTTTTTACATGGAACTTACCTAAAAAATAAGATTTTTATAAAAACAGTTTCTTTTTTTTTTTACAATTTTACTTCATCAAAAAACAGTTTTTTTTATTTTTGAACAATTTTACTTCATCGAAAAACTGTTTTTTAGAAAACAGTTTTTTTTTTGAACAATTTTACTTCATCAAAAAATATTTTTTTTAAAACAATTTTTTTTTTTTTTTAACAATTTTACTTCATCGAAAACCAGTTTTTTTTAAAACAGTTTTTTTATTTTTTTAACAATTTTACTTCATCGAAAAACAATTTTTTTTAAAAACAGTTATTTTATTTTTTTTAACTATTTTACTTCATCAAAAAACAGTTTTTTTTTTATTTTTTTGAACAATTTTACTTCATTGAAAAACAGTTTTATTATTTTTTGAATAATTTTACTTCATCAAAAAACAGTTTTTTTTAAAACTGCTTTTTGATTTTTTTTAACTATTTTACTTCATCAAAAAACATTTTTTTTATTTTTTTGAACAATTTTACTTCATTGAAAAACAGTTTTTTTTAAAACAGCTTTTTTATTTTTTTAATAATTTTACTTCATCAAAAGAGAGATTTTTTTTAGACCACGCATGATGTCATTGAATTGCCTCGACCCTTGTGCGAATTGCCTGAAAAACTAAAACCAACCCCCCCCCCAAAGAAAATATTTTCCACCTTTACAAGGAAAATGAGATGAATAGTAAAAAAAGTGGGAGTTTGACTCCATGAAAAATATTTGCAATCAAACACTACAAAAGTGGGAATTTGGGTGGAAAAGCCATATTTTCCATGGAAAATATGGTCTATCAAACACACCATAAAATATTAGATATATGACATTTTATACAGTACACAAGTGTCTCAAGCCGTGGTTTTAGTAATCCTTGAAGAAACGGGCCGAAAGATGGCTTAAAATTGAATTTTGGCATAAAATTGGGCCCATTTTTTTTATGATGTCTTTTTCTTTTACTTATAACTTTTTGTTTTGAACTCCGATTGACGTACCGTTTTCTCCTACGCGTAGGTAATTTAATTCTATACAAATTATATTTCTGGAAATTTTTTCAAATTCTTATTGTAGAAAAACTTTGATCAGCTACAACTTCGGGCTTATTATGGCAGTTCTCGGTTTTGCTCGGAAACTTCCAAAATTGATTCGTTTGAGCTTCTTTCCTCTTGGGATCACTCTTGGACACTTGAATTCATTTCATTCATGCTTGGGGACTTTCTATTCTCTTCTTTCTAGTGCTTTGGGGGTAGTTTTAAGAGTTTTTCTCGTCTCGGGCCTCGGAATGGATATTGAATTGTTCTTCAGACCTTCTTCTTACACTTTTCCGCTTTCAACCTTCTATTTTGCATACAACTTCAGTTGCTTAACCACTTTAGGCCTGAAAATGGCTTAGTAACATAGAAATACAATGCAATGCCTTCTTTTCATGCTTAAGCTGAATTTACATGCAATTTTCGATTTTAGATGGTAACTAGAAGCTAATTGAGCCTTGTTTAAAGGATTAGAAATGCAATTTCTGGGCTCAATCACCTCCCCCAACTAACGTATTGCTAGTCCCTAGAAATGGAGTGATAAAATGACACATATTTCTAAAAACAAACACAGAAAATAAAAAAATAAAAACACAATCCTAAACTAAATAGTTGCATTAAGCGGATGCAATAAGCCTTTAAACCCATAGGTCACCCTTAGTAGGACGAGTTGTGTCTCGTGAGGGTTTTCAGTGAATATACCTACAAAATTCTCGATTGCAGTTCAAGTCTTGTCCCATAGTTGCCTATCATGCATAAATTCTCTCTCAAATGGCTCAGCAAGGACCTAAATTGACTTAGTGCTACATTAGTAAGAGATATACAAGAGAAATAGCAATCTTAATGCATTCAAAATAGACGTAGCATAAATATAAATCATAATTGTGCGTGCGTAGGCAAATACATTGACTTTCAACTTTCAAAATCAATCATAGCTCCATACTCAGTTCATGCTAAGCTTTGACTCAAACTCTTACCGGACATACACTCAACAAATGAATCGCTCTGAATCAGGTGTATCTCTCTACATACGGACTAAATGGAATGTTTGTAATCAAAATCAAATGTCTCACGTATGTTTAAACGAAAAGATGCTAAAATGAAAGAACATGAGTCTCTAGGAAAGATATTCAAGTTTTAAAAAGGCGAGAATGCTTTTGTATACCTTTTCGTTATCTAAACATCGATACTATGTCACTAAGGATCAAGTAGGACTTTATTAGGTTATAATGGGGTTGGGGGTATGGCTATGAAACGAACGGGTCAACTGAGGATTCAAAAGACTCGTTTTTTTTTGTTTTTTAGGCTTTTCAGCTCTTTCTCTTTACTTTAATACTCACATTCTCATTCTATTACATACAACCTTCAATTTGCATTTTCAATAAACATCAGCATATCCATTTTTCAATGCAAACTTCCATTCTTTGCTTTTTCTACTCTTTTTTCAGATCAACATACTTCACTATTCCTCTACTTTTGAGCCTTTTGCACAAACGAGCCAAGGGTGTGGTTATAGTACTGGCTCGGGTTTAACTTTAGGTGTAACAATAAAAACAAGGCTTCAGGCTTCAAAAGGTCTGCTACGGATAGAATGTAAGGACATGCTAAGGCTAATGGCTAAAACAAAGATGGCCTATATCATTTCTTTAGTTTCTAGCTTCTAAATTCAAACAACTACAAGGCATTTTATAATTTAACATCTCATGGACTTACCTTTATAAAACTGAATTGAGATTGAAATTTAAGAGACTCAATCAATTTGTAAAACGCTTTTCAGGAATCAGAGTTTATATATATAGCTCTCAAATATGAAAGAATGGCTCAAAACCTCACGGCTATATAGTCTCCACTTTAATTTTGAACAGAGTATTTCACTAATCAAGATCTATCAGTCTAATATCAAGCAATGTCGAAAACTGCATAAACAAATATATTCAACTTAGCATGCATCTTTTGAACTACAAGAAGATTAAAAAAAAACTTCTCTAGTTTATCTAATACTACGCCATATACTAAATCAATTCATGAATGCGTCGTCGCCCAATGAGAGAAAGCAAAACAGAACTAGATGGGACGACTTAAACTGGCAATCTCATATTTTTTTTAAAAAGGAAAATGAAAATAAAGCAAAACGACTATCCTAAGTTACTTGCATACATGCTTTTCGAAAAAAATTGACCACTGGTCTCCCCTCCCCTAACTAAAATCCAACATTGTCCCTAATGTTACAAAACAAGCATAAAAGCATGGATGCATGGTACTGAAATAAATGAGTAAAAGGGAAGATATACCTGCGAGCGGCCTAATATCTCTAAAAATCTGCATGTTAGCAACAGAAATTCTACGAAAAACTAAAAATAAACAAAAAGGAAAATAAATAAAAGAAAAATCCTAAACTACTTACCTACTTACCTTACTTACCTTCTGCTCTACGTATGATCCAGGCAGTGGCTAAGTCAGACAAAGACTGTAATACCCCAAATCTCGAAAGATCCAACATAATTTCTCCCGCCCTCTTCATGTAAATCAACAACCCACAATGTAGGTTTTATGATTCTCAGCTCGCCTTTATAGAACGTCAAACGGACCATTCTACCCGCTATCTTTCTTTTGTGAGCCTTGAGATCCACTTCTAGGTACACAAATATGTCATCCCACACGTACCTCTGATCTCGTGGATGTAAGTAGTACGAAGTCTCTACATCGATGGTATCTTCTAATGGGAAAAACTTTCTCTTCGCTGCCTTGTACGGCATCATTTGACCATTATCAGATGAATTAGGTGAATTAGACCACCAATATGAATCGCTAGAACTCTCATTGTCAGACTCTCATTACTGCTTTCGGAACTGGAGTCATCAGATTCACTGCTACTGCTTCCAAACTCAGAATCTTCAGAAGGATCAGATCCTCATCATGTTCTGATGGGTTAGACAACTTCCTCTTCTTTACTTAAGCCACTTCGATGAACTTAGCTAGCCAAGAACGTTTTACTTCAACGCGCAAAGGAGTTCTTTTAGGTGGGTTAAATTGCTCCTTCTCAGGCTGATCAGCTTCCTCCATGTGTTCGTCAGACTCCCAGTCAGATGGCTCAGTAGGGTCATAATCAGATTGATCTTCAGTTGCAACTGATGTAGATTGACTTGACTTCCATTTACTTTTAACCTCTTCACCTGATTCATTATCCTCGTACATCTCAACATTAATGTCTATACAGTTATTTTCACCCCCCTCACACTTTTCATCATCTTTAGACTGGTTCTTTCAAAATGCGAATGGATCACGAGTAAACTGATTGACACCAGTTGGGTTCTCAAATGAATTTAAGACCGGCGAAATGTTTAGATTACTGTGATCAGGGCCATCTGTATTTAGCCCTAGCATAGACAAACTATCCAAACTCATGTCTTGAGATGATGTGCTATGTGCGGAAGAGGAATAACTATACGACATTGGTTTTAAGATGCTTGAAATGTATCTAAATAGCTTCACAGAATGGATCTAGATAAACAATTAGTGCAGATGAAATGTAGGTAAGCAGATAATCAAAATGAAAATGAAAATAAATATACAACAATAACAGGAGCATCATATTTCATTCGAACAAGACATATATATGTGTAAATAAAGCCAATAAGTTCAAAATGAAACACATAAAAAGTAAACACCTCCCTAAAGTAAAAACCTAGGCCTACGGGATCTAACCATAGAACACAAGGAAATCCTAATCCCTAGCCTAACTAGTCAATGGGCCAGTGGAGTCATCTGTTATCTCCTGGTAATCTCCTCCATCACCATCTGATTCCTCCTCAGTGCTCTCCTTAGAATTCTCGGACTCATCAGCATCGTGGCCTACTGGCATCCTAGCTCAATGCGGTTGACCGCAGCCGACAGCTTCGTGTACCGACTGATGCTTCGAAAAGCCAAAATTAAAATAAAATAATAAATAAATAAATAATTTCCTTGAATTTGTGAGAACGCTATAGAACGATTAAATGCATAGAATTTAATGGTTTTTCCTTCCCCCAACTCAAAACGACACAGTCCCTGTGTTGCAAAACAATTTACAGAGCATTAACCGGGATAGTTTATACGCGGTGTAAATTTGAAAAGATAAGCGGTTCGAACTGGGATTTGAGATCATCAAACAAGAATGATAGCGAAACACACGAAACAATGAAAATGAAAATGAATATACAAAGGATATAAATAAAAGTATACAAAGTTCGGCAAATCTTCTCGATCATCCAGTAGTATCATAATTGGGTTCCTCCAACTCTTTGCTTTCCTCACTGTCATCAAGCTTCTCTAAAAATGGCTTCAATCGATGTCCATTGACTTTAAACATACTTCCATCTTTTGGATTCTCCAATTCCACTGCTTCATAAGGAAAAACTGTATGAATTTTGAAAGGACCAATCCATCTTGACCGAAGTTTACCAGGAAATAAATGGAGCCTTGAATCATAAAGTAAAACTTTTTGCTCGGGCTCAAAATTCTTCCTCAGGACCTTCTGATCATGGAAACACTTTGTCTTTTCCTTGAAAGTTCTAGAATTATCATACGCATCATGATGTAATTCTTCAAGTTCATTCAGCTGCAAGCTCATCTCTTTACCACTCTCTTGAAGATCGAAGTTCATAACTTTAATAGCCCATAATGCCTTATGTTCAACCTCTAAAGGGAGATGACATGCCTTACCATAAACCAACCGGTAAGGAGACATATTCAAACTCGTCTTATAGGCAGTTCGGTAAGCCCATAAAGCATTTGTCAAACGAATAGACCAATCTTTTCGATTAACATTGACTGTTTTCTCGAGAATTCTCTTGATTTCTCTATTGGCTAGTTCAGCTTGCCCGTTTGTCTGTGGGTGATACGCCAAAGAGACTCGATGATTCACTCCGTAACGCCGCATCAACTTCTCAAACGGTTTATTACAGAAGTGACTGCCTTGATCACTTATTATCACTTTTGGAGTGCCAAACCTAGAAAGAATATTTTGTTTAAGGAATGTAATGACCGTGAAATGATCATTATTTCTAGTGGGAATGACTTCAACCCATTTAGACACGTATTTGACAGCGACAAGAATGTACTAGTGCCCAAACGAAGGAGGAAATGGCCTCATAAAATCTATACCCCAACAGTAAAAAATTTCAACTGACATGATATTAGTTAGAGGCATTATATTTCTTCTTGAGTTGGCACCTATCTAACAACGAGCGCACATTCTGCAGTGGTTCTTCATCTCCTTGAAAAGAGTTGGCCAATAGAAACCACATTGCAGAATTTTGTTAGCTGTCTTGCGGAAAGAAAAATGGCCCCCGCATGCTGCTTTATGACAAGCATACATGATGGATTTAGCTTCCTTTGCTGGGACACATCTTCAGAATATTTGATCAGGACAGTACTTATACAAGTACGGATCATGAAAATAGAAATTCTTTACCAAGGTAAAGAATCGATTTCGCTCTTGACGAGGCCAATCAGGAACCTTTCCTGTGGCGAGATAATTCACAATATTTGCATACCATGGCAAACTACGAACAACCATCAGTTGTTTGTCTGAAAAATTATCTTGAATAGGTAAATCTTCTTTATCTCGAATTTCACTAATAAGCCTAGATAAGTGATCAGCTACCACATTCTCTACTCCTTTCTTATCTTTGATAATCAAGTCAAATTCTTGGAGCAGTAGGATCCACTTAATTAATCTTGCTTTCGCATCTTTCTTCATAAAAAGATACTTAATTACTGAGTGATCAGTAAAGCAGACAATTAGTGATCCAACCAAATAGGAACGAAACTTATCTAAAGCAAATATAATTGCTAGCAACTCTTTCTCAGTCGTAGAATAGTTCAACTGTGCATTATTTAAAGTTCGGCTAGCATAGTAAATGACATGGGGCTTTTTATCCTTCCTTTGACCTAAGACAGCTCCAATGGCATAATCACTAGCGTCGCACATAAGCTCGAATGGTAAGCTCCAATCGGGTGGTTGCACAATGGGTGTAGTTGTGAGCATTTCCTTGAGCTTGTCGAAAGCTTCTTGACACGCTAAAGTCCATTCAAATGGTGCATCCTTGGCAAACAGGTTACATAGGGGTCGAGAGATAGAACTGAAGTCTTTGATAAACCTCCTGTAAAAACCAGCATGGCCTAGAAATGATCGAACCTCTTTGACAGTTTTGGGAACTGGCAAATTAGCTATGAGGTCAATTTTAGCCTTATCCACTTGGATTCCTTCAGCTGAGACAATATGACCTAAAACAATACCTTGGGTAACCATGAGATGGCATTTTTTCCAATTCAAAACAAGATTATTGTCTTTGCAATGAATCAAGATTTTCTCCAGATTCTGGAGACAATCTTCAAAAGAATCACCAAAAAGGGAGAAATCATCCATGAAAACTTCGAGAAACTTTTCCACCATGTCACTAAAGATACTCATCATGCACCTTTGAAAGGTTGCTGGTCCATTGCACAAGCCAAAGGGCATTCTCTTGTAAGCAAAAGTACGAAAAGGACAAGTAAAAGTGGTTTTCTCTTGATCTTCGGGAGCGATCTCGATTTGATTATAACCACTGTAACCATCTAGAAAGAAATAAAAAGAATGACCATCCATCCTTTCCAAAGTCTGATCAAGAAATAAGAGTGGAAAATGATCTTTCCTGGTTACAAAGTTAAGATTGCGATAATCAATACACATGCGCCATCTAGTGGTAACACGTGTAGAATTAACTCTCCTTCAGCATTAGGAACAACAGTTATGCCAGATTTCTTAGATACAACTTGAGTAGGACTTACCTATTTGTTATCAGAGATATGATAAATAATTCCAACATCTAAGAGTTTGCGAACTTCTTTGCGAACTACTTCTTTTATGTTTGGATTTAACATCCTCTACATTTGTCGAGAGGGTTTAAGCATATTCTTCAAGGTATATCTTATGAGTACATATATCGAGACTTATACCTTTCAGATCAGCTATTGTCTATCCTAAAGCATTTTTGTGTAACTTAAGAACTTTCAAGAGCTCAAACTCTTGAGTGGAATTCAACTTACTTGAAACTATGGCAAGATAAGTTTCAGATTCTCTTAAAAAGGCGTACTTTAGCTCTTGGGGTAGGGGCTTAAGTTCCAATTTGGGAGCTTTGAATGTAGAGGGTATAACTAAAGAATTACTCGAAAGGAGTTCTTCAAAACGTTCAGTCCACATAACCTGCTCTGTCTCGAATTTTTCAGCATTTTCGCTGGAATTGAGATCAAAAACTGCTTTACTTATCTCCTTCTCGATAGGAGAATAAGTTTCAAAATTAGAAAAAGAATGAGTCAAGGTTGACTCAACTGGGTCCTCATATTGTAACAAACCAAAGTATTCCTCCAGAACTGTATCCAAATAACTGACTTCTCGAATATCTTCTTCTTTAAAATCTGGTTGTCTAAGAATTGAAAAGATATTGACATCGAGAGTCATGTTTCCGAACGAAAGCTTCATAACACCATTCCTAACACTGATAATAGCATTAATAGTAGTAAGGAAAGGTCTTCCTAAAATGATGGGAATCTGGGTACTAATATTAGCCATAGGTTGAGTATCTAGAACAACAAAGTCAACTAGATAGACAAAGTTATCAACCATAACCAAAATATCTTCAACTACTCCTTATGGGACTTTCATGGAACGATCAGCCAGTTGCAAGGTAATTCTCGTGGGTTTCAACTCACCCAAACCTAACTGCTTATAAACATAATACGGGAGTAAGTTCACACTAGAACCAAGATCTAGGAGAGCATGTTCAATCTTTTGATCACTAATGTAACAAAAAATGGTAGGACAACCAGGATCCTTGTGCTTGGCTGGCAAATTATGTTGAATGATCGAGCTCACCTGATTAGCTAAAAATGCTTTCTTCTGAACAAAGACTCTTCTCTTTATGGTGCACAAGTCTTTAAGAAACTTAGCATAAGAAGGAATTTACGTGATCGTATCCAAAAGAGGAATGTTGATCTTCACTTGCTTAAAAAGATCAAGAATCTCAAAATTACGGTTATCCTTAGCCGGCTTCTGCAACTTTTGAGGAAAAGGAACGAGAATGTGATGAATAAAAGTTTTATTCTTTTCTGGGACATCATTCACATTCTCGGCTTCTGCTTTAGCTTCCTTAGCTATCTCAGCTTCTCTCAAAGCTTTAGTAGAAGTGTACTACTCAGTTTTAACTTCTTCATCTTCTACCTCTATCCCTTTTATTAAACATATTCAGTTGGAGGTGGCTCTATTTGATTGTCAATAACTCTACCACTCCTCAAAGTAGTGATAACTTTGACTTGCTCTTGATATTGCTTAGTGCCTGAAGAAGAAGAATTATCAGTGGCTTTGGGATTAGGCTGAGGTTGGGCTGGAAAAAATGCCTTCCCCTTTGCATCATTCTGACTAGCAATCTTCTCCATAGAAACTTTCATCTGGTTCATCGTCTGCAGCATTTGCTAAAATATGCCTTGCAAATTCTCCTCAAGAATTTTCCTATGCGGTGGAATATAAGAATTATGACTTGAACCTTGAGGTTGTTGATACTACTGAGGTTGAGATTGAAAATTAACTGGAGATTGAGATTGCTGATAGAACGGTTGAAGTGGTGGCGGTGGTTGGAAATTAGACTGGGGCTGTTGAAATGGTTGAGAAGGTTTCATGGGGTTCCCTTCATAGTTGTTACCAGACGAACTGAGGTTGGGATGGTTCCTCCAAGATGGGTTATATCGATCCCCATAAGAATTGGATTTGTCAATTGCCATGACAGCATTGACATCAGTGTTCAACACTTCTGGGATGGTCGGACAGTCACTAGTGAGATGACCAAGTGTGTCGCAAATGCTGCAAGCTTGCTCCACGAACTGCTTAGGAACTGGTTCTCCTTTCTTTGATTCCAAAGATTCAAGTTTTCGACAAATAGTAGCTAGCTTAGCGCTGATTTCATCGTTATCCTTCAGTTGGTACACACCAACTGGTGCTACCTTTGCTCTAGTTGTACCTGCCTTAGCACTCGGTTCCTATTCCTAAGAAACTTTAGAAAGCCATTCGAGATATCCTTCAGCATCTTTAGGACTCTTTCCTAAGAATTGCCCATTGCACATTGATTCAACAAACTTACGAGTGGAGGGAACTAAACCATCATAAAAGAAACTGATGATTCTCCACTTTTTATAACCATGATGAGGACAAGAATTAAGAAGATCTTTGAAGCGCTCCCAACAATGGAAGTAGGTTTCATCATCCTTCTGGGAGATGTTTTGAATCGCCTTCTTCGAGTTGGAAGTAAGATGTAAAGGAAAGAATTTCTTGAGAAATTGTTCTTGGAGTTCTTGCCATTAGTTGATGGATTTAGGACGAAGAAAGATAAACCAAGTCTTAGCTTTGTCCTTCAGGAAAAAAGGAAATAACTTCAACTTAATTGTATCTTCAGAACAGTTCTGGTCACTGAAAGTGGCACAAACATCCTCAAATTCTCGAATATGAAAGTAGGCTTGTTCACTTTCAAACCCATGATAAGTAGGTAGAAGTTGAATCATGCCATTGCGGAAATGGAAATTATTTGCATCATTTGGAAAATTAATGCAAGAAGGAGTAGCATTTATGCCAAGAAGTAGGAGTTCACGCAAAGTAAGATTAGAATTTTGAACTGCTTGGTTGACTCCATTATTAGCTGCTTGTGCTGCTTGTACTGCTACAAATGCGGCTGCTTGTTCTTCAATGTCTTGATCGGCCATCGGGTGTTCAGCTGCCCACGGGATAGTACCGTTCGAAGAATCAGAAGAAAAAGAAAGTGAAAGTGAATTGGTGGAACTAGAAGACTCAGGTGGTGGAGATGGTTGGTCGTCTGACTTGTACTTGTCAGGAATTATACGGTACTCGTACAGAGGATTACTTGAAATGCGATTATTAGGACCACGAAGCCAAGGTTTCATATACTAAGTAGAGACCTAATATAGAATCCTAAGATGGAAAAGAAAAGAACGAAAGAAACTAGAAAGAAACAAATGGAACCGTTAACCTTTCCCAGCAACGGCGCCAAAATCTTGCTTGACTACACTCAAAAAGTGCGAAGTATTACGCCCAAGTGCAAGCGGTCAAGTTATAATATACTTGAAAAGTCCAAGGTCGAACCATAGGGAAGGGAATGAACCTATTTCTTCTAGTTATCTCTCTCAGGGGAAAGAAGGGAAAGGAAAAAAAATGATGATTGAAATGAGGAATAGGAAAGGAAAAAAATGAAACTAAATTAAACTATTAACTAAATTAAACTAAAACTAAAGGTGAATCTAGTCCTATGGTGAAAAATTAAAGGGAATCCACAAGCGCAAATTTTCTACCAAAAAGGCTTCCTAAATGCACTAGGGGAACATGCAATTGAACTAAAAATAAATAAATGAAATAAAACAGCGTACTAATTGAACAAAGTAGAATATTAAATGTACTTAAACCAACAAGAAACAAACGTTAGGGGTATCCGTAGCTAGGAAAAACGAAACTAGTCCAATCGAGTAATCCAAATTTAAGTTTAAATAGGATTTTTCACTAAAGTTCAGCTCTTAGACATTCCAACCATCCAATTGTATTGCTACTACGAGTATATCATAGCCCATGCGCGACAAAGACTATATAGACTAGATTCGAGCAATAGAATTCGATAGTAAAGCTTTTTGACTTTGAAAAAGTTTAATTTGAGACCTAGTATTGCTAGTGCGTGACAAAAACAATCTAAGTTGATTAAACTCTCCAAAAATTAGTAGCTTAACACTCTCCTAAGGTTTGAATATGCTTGAACGTGATTCAAGTCAAATCTGTCTTAGAAAGAACGTTGAAAGTCAAAACTAGCACTTTCTCGACACTTATGTGAATAAATGCCAAAACAGTGCCAAATTAGCCAATTCACTTATGAAACTAACTTAACTAATTAGAGGATAAAGACCGTCCTCAAATCAGCCATGTTAGGATTTTGGTGCAAAAATCCGTGAATTGACAGTTTTACGATTCTTAATCAAATGGAATTTCTGAGCTAACTTATGAAAACATGTTTCTTAGGCATGAAAAGATAAGAAAATACTCATACATTCAGTAGGTGATCTATAACCAATGGAAAAATCAGATTCAAACCTAAATTGTATTACATTCAAAAATTAAGTTCGCATCTTTCACTACGGACCCCTAACTAACGATTTAGCTAGATATATTCAAATTAAACATACAAACAAGTTTTGAAATTATGAAAAATAGTAGACACATACTTAATATTTAATAAAATCAGATTTGAAAACTTTTGGCTTTGGAATTACTCAATTTCGATTTAAAACAAAGATTTTACGCTTAAAACGATAAACAAACTCAAAACGGTCATAATATATGAATATCTAACAACTAACTCCAGAATATATATGAAACCTAACAACTAATATATGAATATCTAAGCAAAAAAAGGATTAAAAGCAATTAAATTGAAGAAATTAGAAAACTAGGGTTTACTCGGATAAAGAACAACAATTGCAATTGAAACTTGATATAATGATGAATTGAATCTTGATTACACCAATGGTCCAACCTCAATATGCCATAAACAAACTAAACTAACAATTATTTTGAAGAAATAAAAGAAAAATCACTCAAGTTTGATTGTTTAATGCAGCGCAAAAGTTTCCAAGAACGTTACGGTGCTCTCTGCCTCTCTACTAATCAATTCTAAATTATTGTGTACCTTAAAATATGATATATATGACCTTTTATACAGTACACTAATGTCTCAAGTCGTGGTTTTAGTAATCCTTGAGGAAACGGGCCGAAATATGGCTTAAAATTGAGTTTGGGCTTAAAATTGGGCCCATTTTCTTTATGATGCCTTTTTCTTTTACTCAGAACTTTTTGCTCCGAACTTCAATTGATGTACCGTTTTTCCCTACGAGTAGGTAATTTAATTCTCTATAACTTATATTTATGGATATTTCTTCAAATTCTCATTGTAGAAAAACTTTGATCAGCTACAACCTCGGGCTTATTACGGCAGTTCTCGATTTTGCTCGGAAACTTCCAGAATTGATTCGTTTGAGCTTCTTTCCTCTTGGGATAACTCTTGGACACTTGAATTCATTTCATTCATGCTTTTGGACTTTGTATTCTCTTCTTGCTAGTGCTTTGGGGGGTAATTTTTGGAGTTTTCCTCGTATCGGGCCTTGGAATGGATATTGAATTGTTCTTCGGACCTTCTTCTTGCACTTTTCCGCTTTCAACCTTCTATCTTGCATACAACTTCAGTTTCTTAACCACTTTAGGCCTGCAAAATGACTTAGTAACATAGAAATACAATGCAATGCCTTCTTTTCATGCTTAAACTGAATTTACATGCAATTTTCGATTTTAGATGGTAACTAGAAGCTAATTGAGCCTTGTTTAAGGGATTAGAAATGCAATTTCTGGGCTCAATCAATTTCCTGATCAAAACGGATGTTCCAAGATCTAGACACTTGCTTAAGCCTATAAATGAACTTCTTAAGCTTGCGCAATATGTGCTCTTGGCCTTTGCTATGAATCCTATTGGTTGCATCATATAGATGCTTTCATCAAGACTTTGATTAACATTACAACAAAAGTCCTTATTTCCGATAAAGATTTTTGAAACCATAGAATTGTCCTCGCAAAAAAACTCCTTTTTCAACCACAAAAAATGGTCATCGAAAATGTTTTACCAAACTATATTTTATTTCCGACAAACAGTATGCTATAAGAAAAGAATTCCAATTTTGTTAGAAAAACAAAAAAAATGGCAGGAACTTTTAGCACTACTATTATTTTTGACAAAATTATGTCTCGTCGGTAATGGTTAACCTATTTTCGAGAGGTAGTTGACTTTGTCGAAAATGATTTCTAAATTTCGAGGGCAACAAAGTACCCTTGGTAATGAAAAATTATTTTCGATGGCTAGTGACCCTTGGAAATATTTCTCTAAATTGTATTGTTTTTTATAAAAATGTTAAGTCAAAGAGGAGAATTGAGCATAGGATCTCTAATTTCTCAAAATTAATTTTACCATTGTTCCATAGATTACTTAATGATTATATTATTAGTTTATTAGATTTGATGCATTATATGTTAAAGGCAAAACAATTTTATCATACATTAGTCATAAGGTAAGATCGGATAAATCTCATATTATATATATACATATACATATACATATTATATATTATATAAGTGGGTCTCACAAGACATCTCTTAAAATAGCCAAAGAAAATATCCTAACTCTTACACGTTAATAATTTTGTTTGTAATTTAAATGCCATATATGACTTCAAATAAAATATTTGATTTTTAATAAAATTTATATATTTAAAATATGCTAATCAATATCAATTAAACAAGATCCATCGTGATTATATAATAACATACTTTATGTATTTATACATTATTGGCCATCTTAGTATATTTGTTCACAGTATATCAGTCCAATTTTTTGGATCATTTAATTTTTAAATCATAATGTCGACACAATTGGATTATTTTCACATCTGGCGTTGAGTTTAATTTGTTAAAAAAGTATTTTGTTAAGATTGGAATAAAATTAAAAAATATGATTGAAAGTGCATCTAAAAAAATTAAAACAAGGTGGTCCAATTAAGTTTATTTTTAGTTTTTCTAGCATGGAGATTGAACATGTATTTCAGTTATTCAATATAAACTTAATAAAATTTGCAGATTTAAATTAGTCAAACATTATTCTTTTTTATCTTATTATCGTATTTTATTTATTTCATGGTGCTAGATGGCACGGGTATACCCTAGTCTATATTATAAAACACTATCTTTGACCAATTTTTTTCTCAAAAAGTATAAGAATTCAATGGATAAAAATACACATGTTATGGTATGCCTTGGTTGTATACAATTGGATTAGTTTTATACATACATCAAGATGTCAAATCAAAGATAAATCACTCATAACAATAATAGACATACAATAAACTCTTGCACACTAATAATTTTGTTTGTAATTTAAATGCCATAACTTTAAATGAAAATTTTGAATTTTAATAAAATTTATATATTTAAAATATACTAATCAATATCAATTAAATAAGATCCATCATGACTATATAATTATGTAAAAAAGATCAAGAAAAATTATTGAGTAAATTATGCATTTATATATAATTATATATGTTCCATGAAAATTGATTAAGCAAAAAAACAAAAAAAGGAACTTCCTGCCTAGGGAGGACAAAAATTCCCTCCTATGGAGTATATTTTCTCCCGCCTTAAAAGATTCCTCATCTCACCAAAAAAGGGAAAGACACCTTATTTCTTCTCCCGTTTAGTTCAACTAAATAATTAAAAAATAAAATTTCCTTTGTTCTCGCTACTGCGCACTTGTTTCTCAAACCCTAAAAACTCATATTTCTTCCTCCTCTTTCACTACGACAATGAATTGAATTCAAGAGTTGAGAAGCTTTCTAGGTAATGATTACAAGTTTGTCCATCTCTCATTTCTCTCTAATTTTAGTTTTGTTTTTCTTATTTCATAAGAATTTTATGTAGTCAAACTGATTGCTAATTGAGTGTTGTTCACTTAGTATTTATGATGTTTCATTATTCCATAGCATAGAGGCTAATGTCATTGTCAAAAGCAATATTACAGATTTGGCCTGTTGGGATTATTTTTTGGATATGGAAATCTATTTTTGTTGTGATTTAAGTTTAAATTGTGAGTCCTTTGTGTATTTGGAGCATGTCTGAGCCAAAATCATGATGATTTATTTGAAGTAGTTTGGACTCTGTTTGGGTAGAACTGTTAAAAGATACATCTCCAATAGTTCAGACTTATGCGTTCCTTTTTATTTTTTTTATAAGGTGTATTTATACCATATCAAAAATGGCACTAATTTCTGTTGGCAAAGCCATAAGAAAATCAAACACAGATCAAATATAAAACACCCCACTAAATAAATTAATCCCAAAACAGTTGTGGGCAAAGCTACTGAACCAAGCCCTGCTTTGTATTACTCGTTCTTGATAAATGGAATCAATTGGAGCATAAGACCAATATGTAATTTTCTTATTAATCTTGTAAAAACAAAATAACATAAGCACAATTTCATTTGAGAGAATGAGGGTGTGACGGTGCAATTAGGGTGTCGAGGCTTTAGTTTTTGATGCAGAAAGCACTCTTCTTCCTTCCTATAAACTATTTCTGAGTTCAAGAACACATTAATAATTCAATTGATCTAGTCATATTGAAATTCAAGAACCACTCACGGGGGAATTGAAACCTAGATTATCTTCCTTCAGGTTCTTATAAACAGAACGTGCTCATTTCCTATTTGTATATGTATGTCCCCTGTCTCTTTCTCTATACCTATATATATATATGTGTGTGTGCGCCAAACAACTTGTGAGATTGGACTACTTGACCTCATTGAAACAAACTTAAACCAAATCTAATCCAATAGTATATTAAAAAAATGACTCATGTATTTGGTTGTTATAAAACATCATAGTATTTTTGGTTAATACGGTGAAAAGGTTTTATCTTCGTTTTATTCTTTTCAGAACAAAGCCTCCAGAAGATGCGAAATGCATTAAATTAAATCAGCAGAGACAAAAGTAGCATTCAACCAATCTAAAAATTATATCTATTTGGGGATGATTAATTACCAATGTACGGGTATTTATATTGGCTACCGACTGGATTACTTTACAGTGTAATTCTATTTGGAAGCATAACAACCCAACAACTAAAACAAGAAAACGTAGCTTCCGTTGAAATGGTGCCGATTTGTTTTACTACATCTAGTTTTGGAGGTTCATTTTTTCCCCTGTTAATCTAAGGTCCTTTGTGTATTGAAATTATATATATATATATATTGCCTTTGTGCTTTGTTTCCCCCATTATGTCTTGAATGGAAGACAATTTAATCATTGTAACTTGTAAGGTTTATTATTTTCCCTTTTTATATTGCCATTATGTATGGTTAGATTTCCCTATAGATCTAATTCTCTATGTACTACATTAAAATTTTAACTATTGATTAATCAAAAAGGTAACTCTTAAATAACTAGTTAAATGCTGGGTTGGGTCACTAGGCATGAAAATAGGGGCTAAAGTAGATTTTGAAATACGCATAGGCCATTTTTAGTAATTGCGCTATGGGTCTTCTAATGAACATGAAAAAGTAAATTTAATTCCTAAAAATTGAACAAAGAAGGAGAATTTACTGATATGGGGCATTTCTAATTGGATTTTCAATTCAACTTCTTTAGTCATTTTTAATTATGATTATTATTGCAATTGGTCTGATATGGGGCATTTAGGATTTGATTCTTGAATTTGAATTTTTTATGTAATCTAAATATACTCTTTTTAAAAAGATACAATTTTTGAGTTTTGTTATTTGCCTCTGACGAGTATTCAAGATCTAAGATATTGTTCATAGATACCAATTTTTCTGATGATAGTTTTTGTAGAAGATTCTGTTACCCCTTGTGAGAGATCCCTTTTCGGATACCGCATTTTTTAAAAAAGAGTAGTTCTGGATTGCATTTTAAAAAAAAATCAAATTTAATCATTGCGTTTTGCTTTAAAATTAGGTACACAACTACACATACAACTCTTTCCGTTTTGTTTTTAGTTTACTTTTTTTTTCATGTTACATTGATATGGAAGTATCTTCTTTAATTTAAATTAGGCGTGTTCATACTTTACATCACTTTTCAATATTAAAGTTTATTTTTCCTCTGTTTCTCTCAAGCATAATTTAATCAATGTTCTTTTTGACAATACTTGTGTGTTTTCTTAGACTATTTCTTACATTTTTTTTAGGATATAAATAGAGTGAGGGGAGTTGGAATTGTTGTTGATTAATTATTTCGGTGCAGTGCAACAAGGAAAGCAAAATTAGGTACATATACAACTCTTTCTGTTTCGTTTCTCATTTACTTTTTTTTCCTGGTACATTAATATGGGAGCATCTTCTTTAATTTTGTTTCCAGCAAAAATAATACTTCTGTATTTAATTATGAATTTCTAAACTTAAGTGTTAGTAAAGTTTCTTATTTTTTTATTCTAGGTATCCGTTTACTTAAAATTGTACCAATCCATTAATAAACTTGAAATAGTTCATTCTAAACAAATTAATATCTACATTAAGTTATGAATTTAATTATCTACATCTGGTGTTGATTAAAATGCATGTTTTATCATTACCATAGATTTATCGGCAACATAAATTGAAAGGAGATGCCGATTGATAAATTGAGAGATGCAATTAAGTAGATCAGACCCAAAGTATAATTAAAGAGTTACAGAGTTTCTTGATTACGCATATAGCCATAAGTGGGTAGAGGATGACATGATAATATGTCCATGCAAAGTATATGGTTTAAATAGAGATAAACTTGTGTATTCTGAAGTGCACTGGCATCTCCTTAGATATGGAATTAAACCACAATATACTTTTTGGAATTTGCATGAGGATGCTGATGATGATAATAGCAATGAAAGTAAGGATGATAGTAGTAGTGAAACTGACGGAAGTACTGATAATGGAGCAACCCCTATGGAGTTGTGTGATTCTATGCAAGATTTGATAGAAGAAATGTTTCTGCAAAGTCCAAATGAAAATGCAAAAAGATTTTACAAGTTGTTGGAAGAGGAGGAGACACCGTTATATAAGGGTTGCAAAAAGTATTCCAACTTGTCCTTTATTGTCAAGTTGATGCACATCAAGTGCAGCAATACTTGGAGCAACAAATCATTTAACATGTTTCTAGAACTGTTACAAGATGCATTTCTTATGTGCGAAAAACTTCCCAAATCCAATTATGGTGCAAAGAAGATTGTTCAAGAACTTGTTCTTCATTATAAGAGAATTGACGCATGCAAGAATGATTGTATAATTTATTACAAAGAGCATGCAAATGCAACTGAATGTCATGTATGTAAGTCTTCAAAACGGTAGACAAATTTGGCAAGGGCGACAGAAAGAGGAAAAGAAGATTCCATGGAAGGTGTTGCGATATTTTTCTCTTTCACCAAGACTTAAAAGGTTGTTTATGTCATCGAAGACAACATCAAGTATGGGGTAGCATTCCAAAGAACATGTGAAATATAGTGAGTTAAGAAATCCAGTGGACTCAAAGGCTTGGAAATATTTTGATCAAATTCATGAGTCATTCAGTGCTAACCCCCTAAATGTACGACTTGGACTGATGGGTTCAATCCTTATGGGAATATGAGTGCAAACCACTTGGCCAATTATTTTATTTCCAAACAACCTTCCTCCATGGATGTGCATGAAAGAGCCTTATACTTTCATGAATTTACTTATACCAGACTAAAGAGTCCTGATAACGATATATATGTGTATTTGAGGCCCTTGATTAATAAATTACAAACATTGTGGTAAAAAAATGGTGCGGAGACTTTCGATATATCTACCAAGCAAAATTTTCAGATGAGAGCTGTTGTCATATGGACTATCAATGACTATCCTGCATATGCTAACTTGTTAGGTTGGAGTACAAAGGAAAAATTAGCATGTCCATGTTGTGCGTCAAATACTAATCATTGCAAGTTAAAAAATGGCTTAAAAGAACGTTATATGGCTCATCGTCGATTTTTACCAGTAGAACATCCATGGCGTACACAAAAAAAAGGGATTTTGATAATATAGAGGAGAAAAGGGTTGCACCCGTGAGACCTTCTGGTGATGCTGTTATGAATGAGCTTGACAAGTTGAGAAATATAACACATGGTAAGGCAGGGAAAAAAAGAGTATATCTGGGTTTGGAAACTCCCATAATTAGAAAAAAATATAGCATTTTTTTAATTGCCTTACTGGAAAATGCATTTGTTACGCCACAATTTGGATGTTATGCACATTGAGAAAAGTATTTTTGACAATATCATTGCTACAATCATGGTTATTGATGGTAAAACAAAGGATGGTTTAAACACTCATCTTGATATGCTAGAAATGGGTATAAGGCCAAACTTACACCCGAGAGAAGAAGACGGAAAAGTAGTTTATGATGCAACTCCTTATACATTATCAATTGAAGATATTAAAGCCTTATGTCAGTGGTTGCTGAAACTGAAAGTCCCAGATGGATACTCTTCTAATATATCTCAGTGTGTGACTGCATCAGGCAGTAATATTTATGGGTTGAAAACTCATGATTGTCATATTTTTTTAGAGACATTGATTCCACTTATGGCGCTAGAGTTATTGCCTAATGACCCACAATAGGCTGTAATCGAGCTTTGTAACTTTTTTAAAGAGTTATGTGCTATAGGGGTGTTGTCAAAAATCCGAAAATCGAACGAACGAACCGAACCGATCCGTTGCGATCCGAAATTTCCCGAACCGAAAAAAAAACCGAAACCGAAATCAAAAACCAAAATCGAAACCGATTGATTTGGGTCGGTATGGGTTGGAGATTCGGAGTCCCCGAATTGAACTAAAAAACTGAATCTTTTAAAAAAAAATTGCTAACTTAATGTAATTACTTAAGTTGTCTTACAATACGTTGAAAAAAAAAAGAAACTTTCTTACAACATTTACATTATATAAATGACCCAACCCTATGGATTATATACATTTACAAATAATTTCTTAAGCTAATTATTAAAATAAATACATTATGTATTTTTTTTGTTGCGCCTTTTGAGTGAATTTATATTTTTAGAACAATTTTGAACTAAAGTTTTAACAATACAAAAAAAACCGAATGAAACCAAACCGGATCGAAACCGAATAATTTGGGGAGGGTTTGGGTTTCATAGGTATGAAAACCGAAACCAAACTATAAAGTTTGGGGAGGGTTTAGGGTATCCTAGTTTCTACTTCGACCGAAACCGAAAACACCCTTAATGTGCTAAAGTATTGTGGGTATAGGATTTAGAACTTCTTGAGAAAAGTGTTTTCGTAACTCTTTGTAAGTTGGAAAAAGTATTCCCATCAGAATTTTTTGACATCATGGTTCATTTACCGATCCACTTGGCTTGGGAGGCAAAAATCGCTGGTCCAGTATAGTATAGGTGGATGTATCCCATAGAAGGGTACTAAAGGTTTACATATTGATTTTTTAACTTTAATTTTTATTGATTTTCCATTATAATGATAGTATTATGCATATGTATTTACATAAGTTAAAGACTTATGTTCGTAATAAGGCCGGTCCAAAAGGGTCTATTGCGAAAGGCTACTGACTCATCTCAGTTATTACGAACATAAATTTAATCAAGAAGAAATAAAATATGATGGAGGTTAAGAGGTAACTGACTCATCTCAGTTATCTATTTTTTCAACACCCGGTCAAGCTTTGGGAAAAGGAGTATTCAAATATTTGAGTAGCGAACTACACAAGGTTGCCCACCATTTTGTGCTAACAAATTGTGAGGAGGCTCAACCCTTTGTGGAGTAACTACATTACACTACCACTAAATACCTTTAAAATACGTATAGTAACTATATTAGTTTTCAAACCATATTGCCTTTGCAGAGAGCATAAGAACATTCTTCGCATGCAACATGGCGATGATAATGTGAGAAGTTGCATAAGAGGGATTTTGTCGATTGGTTTTTAATGAGGGTAATGATGATTTGATAACTACAACTAATATTTTTTTTAATTGCATTATAACTCTTTTTTTTAATTGTTTGTCGATTGAGCAATTATATAACGATGGAAAAATGATTGCTCATATGATGTCTTTAGCCAATGGTCCTGAACTCCGAGCCAAACATTATCTAATTTACAATGTGCATGGATTTAGGTTCCATACATTATCTCATGATGAAGGAAAAAAAACACAAAATAATGGAGTTATGGTGAAAGGAGAGAACCAAATTAAGGGCAGAGTGCCTTGGTATGGAACCATAAAAGACATTGTTGAGTTACGGTATACAAAAAGGAATAATGCTTGTTCAATTGTAATTGGTATGATAGCCACAGAAAGGAATGGTTATGAAGTCGATCGGTATGGGATAATAAGTGCTAATACACGAGCCAAGCTGAATACTGATGAACCATTTATGTTAGCTGACCATGCAACTTAAGTTTATTATATTCAGGAAATCAAAAATAGTACTTGGAGTGTTGTGGTGGAAACAAAACCTAGAACCATTTTTGAAATGCCTACAAATGAAAAGGAACCATCTTAAGAAGAAGAAGCTCACGTGGTTACACACATGATAATCAAATGAGGACGAAGATTTGGAATAGATAATTATAACAAATTTTCATATGATATTGTTGTAATGGAATATTGCTTTGGATCTCTTTTTTATATTTTAATTCAAGTTGTAATAAATTTATGTTATATGTTTCTTTTACTAACTTTACTTTTATCAAACTAAAAATCTTGATTTATACGAAAAATTATTTAAGCTTCTATCGTCTCTTTTTGTAATGAATGTGTGTTATAGTTATGGCAAAGAAAGCAAGAGGTCACAAAATGGCAGTCAGCAGAACAGAAGATATCACTACTTCGGTCATTGATACCAGAACACAAGTCAATGCTAGTGAAACACAGGAGACTAGTATGTCATGTTTTTCTTTTCTTTTCTTTTCTTTTTTTTTGTATTCAAAGTGATATCATAAATTCCTATAAAATTGTTCTTTTATATTATGGCCCCTATCGTTCACTAATGATTTTTCTATTTGTAATGCATATATAGTCATTGCAAAAAAAGCAAAGAATCGCAAAAGACCATTAAGCACAAGTAGTATTACAGTTTTTAATAATAATGAAGAACAAGAAACTGAAAAGATAGGGTCTGAGTCTCAACCTTCAAATGCAACAGGTAATGTGTATATGTGTTCCTTGGTATTATTTTTTTTCTTGCCCTTTTATTTTACTCTTAAGTCAAACATTCTAATCAACTTTTTTATCAGGTTCAGGTCCTCTGAAGAAGAAAGGTAGAAGGGCGGCTAGGGTGAAAAGGGACATGGCATGCCAATTGATATATATGACATAAGGTATTCAACAATTTCATTTTCATCTCTCCAAATTCAGTTATATATATAAGGCACTAAGGACATCAATATTTGTTCAAATTAAATGGTGGGGCGGTTTTCAAGATCATAATCCTTCAAGCAACACCTGCAATATTCCCACTCTTCAAGCAAGAGCTGACTGGGCCATATACAATATGGCCTCAATACAAAAGGCATGGAAAGAACTTGACTAGAGTATATGAACATTAGCAAAAATGTAACTTCAAATTCACATGCTCTGAAGAATATGTAAATAATGCATTTAAAAAGCATATTGAAAATCGATATCTGATTGGATGAGCGCAATAAGGAATAACATTTTTAAATAGCATAAAACTGCTACAGCTCGTTATGCTAATTGCCCAAAAGGAATAAAGCGAAATGTGTGGCCCCAATTGGTTAAAGAATGATTAAAACTTGAATGGCAGGTAATTAAATGTATTAGTTTTCTTCTGTTTTAAAATCTTTTGAGGCTTTTCTTATTCATTGATGTTTATCACATGAGATGAGTGAAAGAAACAAAACTAATCGGGATAAATCAACTATTGTTCATACAACGAGCTCTATTCCAATGGCAAAATGGCTCAAAGAGGAGGTAAGAAACATAAACACCGGAGTTTGTTATTCTATGTTATTGATTCAATATATATCTTGGTTGTTAATATGAATAATCTATTACTTTTATATAAATTAGAAATGAATGCTATATATGACAAAACTCATCTTATTTAATATAATAGTTTGATCAGAATGGAGTCGAACCTAGCCCAATAGAGTGTTGGAGGAAGTTTCATGTAAGTAAGCCAAGGATGAAAAAGAAGAACACTGGAAAAGTGACAGGGCTAAGGAAATTTATGTAAGTTTTTATACTTAATTAGTAAGTCTAATTTTTCCTATTCATATAATATTGTGATGGTTTACATATGATTAAATTTGTATAATTTTATTTGAAGGATGATCTAACTAAAAAAAGAATAGAGCGAAATAGGTGTTTGGTGAAGCTGACGATTGGGAGATATATCAGAAAGTGATTGGTCGGCCTAGTCACGGTCGTGTACTTGGTTTAGGTGTTGGGGTCAATTTAAAAGATAACACTTTACCTAACCAAACTTATAATAATCCTACATGTTTGGAAAAAAAAAGATTATGAAAGAGTGAAATGCCAAGTTGAATCTCTGACAGATAAATTGGAAAAGTTGACTCAAATTGTTCAAAGTTTGCTGCCTAATACCTCAAACAATTCTAAAGCAAGAAATTCACATTTTATGGTACTATTTCTAATTTTCAAATATTTTTATATGTTGCTATTGTTCATGTTATTTACTGCATGTTTTAGTTCTTACTTATTTTGCATTCTAAATTATTTGTTTTTCTTTTACAATAAGACAATATTGCAACAGATTCAAGTGCACACCATGATGAAGATGGTGTTGAAGATGGTGCAAATGAATATTGTGCAAACTTTGATGAGGACTTTTATTAGCATATATTGTTAGCTTCCTTGTTTAAGATTGATTATGTTAAAAAGACTAAATTTTGAATAGTTATCTTTATCTGAACATTTATGAATGATTAACTATATTTCTTCTAATGCAATTTTTTATGAACATTTAATTGTCTCTTTGTATGTTTAATAAAAAAATTATCTTGATTCATTTACCTTTTACAATCAAGTTAATTAACAATTAAATTGAATGGGAGAAAAAAAAATCAAACAATTTTAAACGAATAAACCTCGTGGGAAAACATTTCTGACCACAATATCATTCTCAAAAATGTTAGATTATATTTTTCCTACATAAAATATCAATTTTCGAGGAAAATATGACCCTCAAAATTTATTCATTTTCGATGCCAAATAGTCATCGGAATTAACTATTCTTATCGAAAAATAGTTTTTTCTGACCATTACTATTCGTCAAAAATAAATCTTTAGAAAAATATGGCTTGGCTACCAACCAATTTTTTTGAAAAGCAACAAATTATTTCCAACAAACAACTTTTGTCGAAAATAATATTTGTCATCGTTGAGGAGTGAGAATTTTCGACCATCAAAAAATTATTTACGACCACGACTGGCTGTCAAAAATATATCTTTTTTCGAGGGTTGGTCGGAAAAAGACTATTTTCGATGAAATTTTTTCCGAGAACCACTGACGGCACCTAACTGTCGAAAATATCTTTTTTCGAGGGGAAAATGGCTTTTCCGACCAAATTGCACCCTTAGAAATGACTATCATTGAGGAAAGTTATCTTGGCATCCATTTGCCAAATCTAATAATTAAGATGAGCTTCAACGGATAAGAAAATTCAAATAGACTTTAGCATGGCTAGCAGGAAAATGGTTTCATCATAATCGATCCCTTCTTTCTATGTGAACCCTTTTAGCAATAAGCCTTACTTTAAGCCTGTTTGATCCTCTATATCTCTTCTATACCTATTTGCATCCAATAGGATTTATCACTTCGGGTGGTTTTACAAAATCTCAAACTTTATTATAGTACATGGACTTCATTTTAGATTTCATAACCCTTTGCCATTTTTCTACATCTTTACCTTGAAGTGCTTCATTGTAGTTAAAGGATTCGTTTCTTGTTCATCAGGAACCTTGTCATAAGATTCTCATAAGAACATAAAACAATCATATTAACGAACAACCCTCCCACTATGAGAAGGCTCTACTTATGTTTATATACTTTGTGTAAATATTGAACTTGCTAACTTACTATCCACACGCCGTGCTGGTTCGAGAACCTACATATTAGTGGTTTGTTCAAGATGGGCACGAGTATCAGCAATCCTTCCACTATGACAAGGTAATGGAATGTCGATATCCATTTATTATGTTATTTCCTCTTGTACTAAGGTATAAATGAATTGTGACCTATTTTTCTTTCCTCTCATTTCCTTTATAACAACACTACTCCTAGGCTTGTGGTCCATGATAATCTGGCATTGGTGTTAACAATAACCTTACATTTTTGAGGATTATAAAATAGGCCTCCCTTGGTTCCTTTTGGATGCCTAATAAAGAAACAACCTTCTGTCCTTGATTCTAACTTATCCGCATTACATTTCAGCATGTGTGCTGGACTACCCCATACTTAAACATACCGTAAATTGAGTTTACACCTAATCCACAATTCTATGGGTATAGTAGGTACTAACTTTGATGGTACCAAGTTAAGAATATATGCTGTTGTTTTTAAGGCATATCCTCAAAAGGAATCAAGTAGGTCTGAATAACTATATCACAGATCTTACCACTTTCAAAAGAGCCATATTTCTTCTTTCTGCTACAAGCATCCCCGGTGCAAACAACTGGGATGTAATCCTGTGCTCTAATAAGTATTCCTTAAACTCTCCTAAGAGATATTCACCACTACGATCTGATCGTAGTGATTTGATACATTTTTCTAGACACTTCTCCGTTTCTATCTTGAATTCTTTGAAATTCTCAAAAGTTTCAGACTTATGTTGCATTAAGTAAACGTATTCATAGCTTGAATAATCATCTAAGAATGTGATAAAATACTCAAAACCTCTTTTAGCTTGGACATTCATGTGACCATACAAATTATAGTGAATCAGTTTTAACTCTTTATTGGTGTTATATCATTTTGCCTAGAATGGTCTCTTAGTCATTTTACCTGTAAAGTCTATATTTTGGTTGGCTTTATTCCTTCGACAAAAACATGTTTGCTTGTAAGTTATTTGAGTCATTCGAAATTCCATCTGAAAATTACAAGCAAGCCAAGCTACCGAAGCGATGCACTAAAGAATTATATTGAGAAGATATGGTGAGCATTGGCAGTTGAATATAATTTCCTAGGTGGTGGTTAAAACCCATAGATATTTGTGTTTCTAAACTAAGTTTTCCACTTTCAATAAGGTGGACCGGTACACACAATGCTAATGTGTACCAATCCAACTATATCTTCAAAATTTCCATGGAATCCGTTTTTTCTAAAGGGTGGACCAGTACACATTTTGCTAATGGGGACCGGTCCGGCAGTAAAAGGTGGACCGGTACACATTTTGTTAATGTGGACCAATCTGTCAAGGTCTCTGGGCATCGATTTTTTTATCGTAAAATTTCCTTTTTAAAGGTATTTTCCTAATTCAAAAAGGTTTTTTACTTAAGCTTTTACCTATAAATAAAACCCATTGTCGTGTGTTAAAAACACACCTTTTGAACATGTTTTAAGAGACTCTTTTACACCTTAGAGAGAGATTAAAACCTCAAAATATAAAACCACCTTAGAGCTTTTTATTCATGCCAAAGCAAGCGTTATTTTTATAAAGAACAAATCGGATCCTAAAGTGTGTGTGGTTCGCAAACGAAGTTGAAGAATGGTGTGATACCATGGCGAGTGAGTCGTTGTGGACTTGTTCGTGCGATTAGAATAAGAGAACTATACGCGCAGAAGGTGAAAACTTTTTGCAGACAGCTTGTGCGATTCAAGTTTTATAAGTCTATGTGATTTGTGATTAATCGAGTCTGTAAACCTTTGTGCATATAGTGGATTGTTGAGGATTAGTCTTGCACTGCAAGGATACCTTGTTAATTCTGGTGTTTCCTTATCTGTTTAATTACTTTATTAATTGCTGCGTAATAGAAAATATTAAATAGGTTTTCTATAATTAAAATTCATAAATTATTAGGGTTTACTTTTTGATTCAATTAAAATTGGTTTTTGAGAATCCATCCACCTAATAACAAACCTAGGGTTAATTTATTTAATTCGCTTCCACGTGCGCCTTGGCCTTTTTTCATTACCTACTAAATAAGATTCACAAACTGGAAGTGCTTCCACTTCCAATGAACCTAATGGTCCATTTTTTACCAGTCTTCGAATTCATTTTAGATTAATATTGTAACGCCCCGGTTAATCACGGATGCCGTGCGCGACAGCAGGGTTAAAATATAAAAACAATAACTTTTAAAAACTTTTCTTTGATAAATTATAATTATAAGAAATCATGTTTCAAAAAATTTCAGCATGTGGAGTTTGTTCATATGGCAAACCGCCTTGTAAAAATCAAAACATTTATATACAAGTACTAACACAAACAATCCACATTAAAACCACTCCACATATGAAACCCATTTGTACAAGTTTGCCAAAATATCGTTTATACATAAAACCATGGTTCATATACAATACACTAAAATCAAAACAACTATACAACACAGTCCTTCTCATAAAGGACTAGGATCGGTCCAAAGTCATCAGAGGCTTCTAAACTCGAATATCACGTGCCAACCCAGAAGCAGAACCTACAACACTGCTAAAAGGAGGGAATGAGCCAAATCCGGACTCAGTTGGAACTATATAGGTTTTAATAGAAAATAAATGCTTTATTTTGTTACAATGGTTTAAAAACAATGCTTATGCAATGCAACCCACACACACGTGCATGCCGAACCCCACTAGGACTCCTATCCTAGCCACCGGAAGCCAACTACCCAATTGACCGATCTCGTCCCTAGGCTTTCCATGGAATGGATCTTTACACATTACTAAGTCACTAATGGAGTGTTGGTATGAAACTGTCTCTTCACAAATAGTAGCTTCTTATGGTTCGCCATGTTATGGTGGAATGGTTCTAAAGTATGCTAAATTAACCTCACACTATCCCACACATATACCCGAAGTCCTTTACTAATAGCCAAGCATTTATCGTTTCTTTTTTATGATTTGTTCATTATGAATGTCCATGCTTGGCCGACTAATAGGCTTTACCTCTCACCGTCCTTACAAGTCATTATGCTACGGTGGCTCCCACTAAGCTATCTGTTAGCCAAAATTACCATTTTAATTATTAGTAATTTATGTTCATTATGATCAAGGCTACTCTATAAATTATCGACGAGTATTCTCACGCTCGTATCTCTTGTCTAAGGGCCAATAGTCATTATAACTTTCCAATTTATGCATTAGTACATTATGAGTGGCCATTGCTTTCCTATGTGTATTATGATCCGTCCGATCGTGTCGAAAATCAAATAATGTGATTCCCATCACATTCGAGGCATAATATACATAAATAACATAGATATGATACAACAACAACAACAACAATAATAATAATAATAATATCCAAACACATCACATCGGTCCGTATCATATCTCTTGCATAATGCTTTAGTTTCACCCCGCGGTCGTCTAAGCCTAGAACAACAGATCCCAAAGGCTCGGAGGCTCTTGTCCATGTCTCCTCGAAGTGGGGAGTGGCTCAGGGACTTGGTTCTCCAAGTAAATCATTTGGAGATAACCCACGCAGGACACTTTCCCGGGGACAACACTCTGAATAGTTAACAAAGAGAACACCTCATACAAGCCACATCGACACTTTGAAAAGAACTACACCAGGAGACCCCCTAGCAGAGTGGTGTCCATTAGTAGTCCAACTACTATCCGAAAAACTCACCAATTGGATAGTAGTGGCACACGGGACCTACTTCACTTGCTGAAAAAACTCATTTAACCAAGAACACATAGTCTAGTTGGAAGGCAAGATGTAAAGAGTGGGCTCGCCTTTGTGGATAATTCAACCACAGGTGGAGTCACCTCCTTCTTTTTCCGTGCACGGTTTAGGGATTTTCACCCATAAGCGGCAATTAGGCAGCCCGTTTTTTAGTCACGGGGAGTTACTCGGTGTTCGGTCCAATAATCCAGCCCATATGTGTGATCGTAATAACTGGGAATATCATTTCCATTCACAGTGAATATCATCATCAACATCACATATATGGCATATCATATATGTAAATACAATCTATCACAGCCCACTATCAATTTATCATCATTAACATCGTCGTTAATAATTTCTACAAGCTTGTTCATCATGTGTTTACCACATATGGTTACCGTCACGCGATTATTCACATTATAAGGCCAACTAGTTTATTATTCGTGTCGTATATCTCATTATGTGTTAGGTGTATCAAACTAAGGCCGTATGTGCTTTATTAGGATCCTCGCGTCATTCTATCAAGCCAAGTTTGGTTATTTACTTCTAGTTCAATCGATGTATAGACGACCCTCTAATTTAGATATACATAGAAGTATATCCATGGCAAGTTCAACTACGTATACTTAATGCCACAACTATCTCTAACTAACCAAACCAAGGTAATGACAAGGGTATATTGAGGTTGTATTATCATCACCAATCTTTACCATCTTCTATATAAAGTTCTAAACTCGAAAATCATCACATACGGCTCCCCTCCAAGGGTTTTCGGTGCAAATCTCAAGGGAAATAGTCAATATCCTCAACTAACAACATCTCTACGTATATCTATCATCTATAACCCTTAATCGATCACTTTATGTGTCTAAAACCCAAATCCCCAAATTTGGGTTCATAGGCTTAGCTACAAGAAAGGTTCCACATGAATCTCTAGATACGCATGCTAAATTGTGAAACTAGATGATCAATCATGTTTTAGAAGTGATAATCTATTAATATTCATCACTAATCAAAAACTAATCTCACCCAAACCCTATGGAATGTAACAAGCCTAGGGTTTTTAAGAAAATACCCATTTTGAGTAGAAAACTCTAATTCGAAATGTAATAATTAGAAAAATATGTTTAATACTAGTGTTCTAACCTTAGAGAAGCTTTATCCTTGAATAGACGAAGCGTAGACACCGTATCGCAAAGCCCTACTCGAGCTCAAACATCCATGAAGGAAGGAAGGAGGAAGAAGATGATGAATAATGGTGTTAGGAGGATGATTTGGTGTTAATTATGTAGGGATTTTGTGTATGGATGATGGATGCCCAATGATCTCTCAAACACTCCCTAAAAATGAGCTCTCATCTCTCTCTAACTCCTCTCTTTTGTGTAGCTCAAAAATGAGAAGAAGAGGGGCCAAAAATCTGGCTTATACACCAAAAATACGCCCAGCCTAATTGCCAAACCGGTCCACAAAATGGCCATATCGGTCCACGCTATAAATTTGCATCGCTGGACCACTGTTCATAATTTGGACATAACTTTTTGCTCAAAATTCCGATTGGAGTGATATTTATGTCCATGGAAAGGTATTTCAAAGATCTACAACTTCTTAGTAGGATTTTTTCTCAAATTATGGATGGATCATTCCCAGAAATTTGTCGAAGACAGCAGTCTGTCAAAGCATTACCGAAAGCACAAAATTTAGCGATGGGCCTATTTCGCGCTCAATTTTGACCAAATAGGAGCCTAAATTGGCTTTAGGACAAAACACAAAAGTTGTAGATTGCATAAAAATATAGACCTTTTCACGAAAGGAAACTCAATCTGGCGAGGAACGAAGAAGTTACGTTGCCCCAAAGTTGGCTAAAAACAAGAAAGCGCGTAAGGCCAAAACTCATGATTTAAGAGCCGATATTGATTCGGACCACCCGAATCACTAAACGATCACTCACATGAGTGTAGGTAGACTAATATGACTAATATAGAGTGCTAGAACACTATGAGGCTCCTCAATACATAGTTTCACTACTCGAGGTGAAATTTACGAACGAATGAAGGTAAATACGAAGAAACGGAAGAACGGGGTGTTACAAACTAGGTGGGAACAATAGTATTACAGCATGTTTTCAAGTTATTATTCCTTATTCACTTCGAATCAAAGCTTATGCAATGATTTTGTATATAATTTTCTACAAATGCATGTTCATGGGGTTGTAGGGTAATTTTCCTTAAATCTTTGATTAATGTATATCTCTTATAATCATAAATGATGGATTTTACAAGAAACCCCAACTATTATGTTGATTTGGAAAAGATGGGTACAAAAACCCTTACTTATGAGTACTTTTGTAAACATACATTATAGTACGCTTACATAAGATGCCATACTCAGTTTTGAAAACATATTTTGCATATAATTACTTGTTATTGTGGTGTTATTGTTGTAATTTAATTAGTAATCCCTTATCTATGAAAAACTGCTACATACTTGCCAGTCCGTAACTATGTTGGGTAGATTTATAAGTATATTTGTTATAAATCAAGAGTTAAGATCATAGGGGGAAGTTTATACGAAACTCAAACCTTAATAGTTTTTGTATTATACTTGGCTTGGCGCCTACATGACGAAACGTATGAAACCCCCCAGAAGAAGGATATTCTTAACTGAACCCATAGTTAACAGACTTGGCGAAGGAAGTTGAAATACAACACCACCACCACCACTTAAGTAATGTAAGGTACATATACACTTAAACGGAGATATACAAGTTATATACATAAACATATGAATCAAGTACATATATTTTGGAATACATATACATATATATATATATATATATATTCTTTTGGCACATACCTGGGTAACAAGATGAGGTGTATCATGTTCTGAAATGATATTGATAACCCATAGATATACATGTGTACTTGGGATTTTTCTTGGATTTCTGTATCGGTCAGCCAACACCACTCGTACCAAATAGTGACATGGTTATTACTTATAGCGTTTAGCCTTGGTGGCTACGTGAGATTATTCTGTTGCCTTGGGGGCATTCTCCATCTAGGTGGATCCGCTAGGGGGTCCTTGCCTTGGGGGCAAAAGAACCCGAGATAGATCGCGATCCGTGTGCACACATAGATAAAATCTTAGACGTGACGTTTATATATATGATTGATATGATTATAGATCTGGTCGCGGTGTTGTGGCGTATTTAGTACGACTATAATTATTTATATTGCCTTTCTTATACTTTGGGGACGGGATAGCACTTATATACATTGCATGAAACGATTCCCATTGCATTGGCAAATTAAGGAATATCTATATGTACATATATTTATACTTATCCAAGTACTATATATTACAAGGAAATTAATTTCATATAGAGTTGCATTACATAAGTCAAACTATTTTCATTATAAAAGCATGGCATGCATGCATGGTTTTTCCCAATTTATTTTTATATAAAAACTCGTATAGTGCCTACTAAGCCGTTTGGGTCACTCCCATTTTTCCAAAACAGTTTTGCAGGTACTCTTTTAGGAAATAGCACGCATATGAGTCTAGAAAGCCTTTGATAGCTTAAAACTATACAGTTGTCTCAGGACGACTTAGTGTTAACAAATTCAGATGTTTAGAATACTTTGTATAATTGATTAAAGGTATTATGTATGATATAAATGTTATATAACTTGATGACTTTGTTTGGGACCTCGTTGGAGGAGCATGAATTATAATCACATTTGTATTTTAATGGTTGGGATTTGATAAATGTAAATGTGGAGTTACTTCAAAAGATTGAGCTTCTACAGGTCTTGGTTTTATTAAAATTATAGACTCCACATGCCAAAAAATTTCTGAACTGGAACTTTACACAAGAAATGTTTTAGATACTGTTAAATTGTTTTAATTTAATCCCGCCGTCGCATACGGCACCGTGATTAATCAGGTCCCGGAGGTGAAAATCTCGGAACGGGATTCGAGACGTCACAAATATGACCAAGGCGTAAGTGCCAAAAGTACGTTTTGTTCATTTTTAAAGGTTCCTTTCTCTTAATTGGTAAACTATTAGTGCTATTCAATTCACTTAATTGCAATATAGACAAGTTAGGATTAATAATGTAAAGATCAATCACAAATATACCAGAACAAACAAACTGCTTTTTTTTCCTAATGATAACTGATTTATCATTAAAACGAATAAAATATTTGTCCTCAACCAATCTAGAAACAAAAATCAAATTCCTTCTAATGGAAGGTACATATAGACAATTCTTAATCACTAAAATCCCATACTGACTAAACTGAAGATAAATATCTTCTACTGCATCTGTTGTGATAATTGTAACTGCCCATATATAGATAAATTTCTCTATTTTTAAGTTGTCTGGTTTCGTGGAACCCCTGCAAAGTGTTGCAGACATGATTAGTCACTTCCGAATCTATACACTAGTGATTGAGCCCAAAAATTGCATTTTTAATCCCTTAAACAAGGCTCAATTAGCTTCTAGTTACTGTCTAAAATAAAAAATTACATGTAAATTCAGTTTAAGCATGAAAAGAAGGCACTGCATTGTATTTCTGTGTTACTAAGCCATTTTGCAGGCCTAAAGTGGTTAAGCAACTGAGGTTGGATGCAAGAAAGAAGGTTGAATTCGAAAAAGTGCAAGAAGAAGGCTCGAAGAAAAAGTCAATACCCATTATGAGACCCAAGGTGAGGAAAACTCCGCAAACTAACCCCAAAGCACTAGCAAGAAGTGAATAGAAAGTCCCCAAGCATGAATAAAGTGAATTAAAGTATCCAAGAATGATTCCAAGAGGAAAGAAGTTTAAATGAATCAATTCTGGAAGTTTTCGAGTAAAACCGAGAACTGTCGTAAAAAGTTCAAAATTGTAACTAATCAAAGTTTTTATTCATTGAAAATTTGAAGAAATCTCCAGAAATAAAAGTTGTAGAGAATTAAATTACCTACGCGTAGGTGAAAACGGTGCGTCAATCGAAGTTCGGAGCAAAAGGTTATGAGAAAAAGAAGAAGCAGCCAAAAGAAAAATAAAAAAACATGAGAATCGATCCCCATGTGAGGATCGATCCCCATATGGGCAGGATCGATCCCCACTCTTATTTTTGGCCCATTTTTTATTTTTAGCTCTTTTCGACCCATTTATTCAAGGGTTATTCAAGCCACGACTTGAGACACTTGTGTACTATATAAAATGTCATATACCTCATATTTTATGGTACGCAGCAATTTAGAATCGATTAACAAAGAGGCTAAGAGTGCCATGACTATGTGAGCTTTTACGCTGCATTTGAAGATCGAACTTTGAGAGTTTTCTTCTTAAATTCCTTAAAACAATTGTTAGTTTAGTTTATTTATGATCTTTTGAGGTTGGAACATCAATGTAATCAACATTCAATTCATCAATCAATTCAGTTTTCAATTTAAGTCTCAATTGCGTACTAAGTAAACCCTAATTTTTTGTACTTTTAATTGTTAGTTTGATTTTCCAATCATAAACTAGTTAGTTTAGATCATATATATTTTGGAATCAACCTTAAACCTACGTTTTAGGGATTAAATCTAGGGTTTATATGTCTAATTTGTCAGTTTTTCTATTTTTCGGTGATTTAAGCTTTATTTTTGTTCTATATTCAAATAGTTTATAATTTTTTCATACTATTCATGTGTAATTCATTATTATCATTAAGAATATGATTTTTCATAATTTTTAGGGTTTCGGTCAATTTTGTTCAGTTTTTGTCGGTTTTGAGTTTGTTTATTATTTTTGCCGTAAAATTTTCGTTTTAAATCGGAATTGCGAAATTCCAAAACTTTTCAAATATGATTTTATACTTTATTAAGCATGTGCTTACTTATTTTCATGATTTCTAAGATTATTTGCATGTTTGCTTTGATTATGTCTGGCTAAATCTTTTGTTAAGGGTCCGTAGTAAAATATGCGTAATTAATCTTTAAATGTAATCCAATTTAGCTTTGAATCTGATTTTTTCATTGGTTATAGATCACCTACAAAATGATTAAGTATTTTCTTATCTTTTCATGCGTTAAAAATATGTTTCCATAAGTTAGCTCAAAAGTTCCATTTGATTAAGAACCGTAAAACGTCGATTCACGAATTTTTGCACCAAAACCTTAACGTGGCTGATTTGAGGATGGTCTTTATCCTCTAATTATTTGAGTTAGTTTTTTGGGTGAATTGGCTGATTTGGCACTGTTTTGTTATTTTTTCACATAAATGTCAAGAAAGTGTCGGGTTTTTATTTTCGGCATTCTTTTTAAAACGGATTTACTTTGAATCAAGTTTAAACCTATTCAATAGGAGTGTTAAGCTACTAATTTTTGAAAGTTTAATTAACTTGGATTATTTTTGTCACGCACTAGTAATACTAGGTTTTAAATTACACTTTTTTAAAGTCAAAAGCTTCACTGCCGAATTCTATTACTTAAAGCTAGTCTATATAGTCTTTGTCATGCATAGGTTATCATATACTTATAGTAGCAATATAATTGGATGGTTGGAGATTTTAGGAGCTAAATCTTAAAGAAAAATCTTTTTTAAACATAGATTTGTATTACCCGATTGGACTAGTTTCGTACTCCCTAACTACGAATACCCCTAATGTTTGTTTCCCATCATTTTAATTTCATTTAATGTTATGTTTTATTTTATTAGTGCGCCATTTTATTTAGTTTGTTTACTTTTAGTTTAATTGCATGTTTCCTTAGTGCATTTAGGAAACCTTTTAGGTAGATAACTTGCGCTTGTGAATTCCCTTTACTTTTGCACTATAGGATTAGATTGGCCTTTAGTTTTAGTTTAGTTAATTATTAGTTTCAATTTTTCTTTATTATTCCCTTACTCTATCACCTTTTTCATTTCCTTTCCCTTTTTCCCTCTGACAGAGATAGCTAGAGAAATAGATTCATTGCCTTCCCTGTGGTTCGATCTTAGACTTTCCCAAGTATACTATAACTTGACCACCTACACTTGGATGTATCAACTTGCTATTTTTGGGCGTTGCCAAGTCAACCAGGTACCGGTAGATCGGACCATTAAACTGGATACAACAATAAATATATGAAATTTACATCCGTTGTTCTGAAGGTTTAAGAAACAAGGACAATCCTTCTTCAAATGCACTTTCTGCTTAGAGTGAAAACACTGGCCCATTGTCTTTTTCACTCCTTGGGATTTAGTGACTGCTGCATGCGTTGCTCCCTGTGGGACTGCAACTTGTGCATTCTTCTTCTTCCTTTCTTGCTTTTGGACATAAAAGTAAAAGCTTTTTCAGCCACTAGAGCACTAGCTGGCTTACGAAGAAGTCCATCAGCTGCTTGGAACTCTTTAAGAAGTTCCGATAATGAATAATTAAACTTATTCATGTTATGATTTAATCATAATCACTTAAATGAGATCAGCAACGACTAAAGAACGATATCGACCTGAGTTTCCCTGTCAATTTCAGCTCCAAGGATCTCTTGTTCAATCAGAAGATCAATTATCTTCAAAACATGATACCTAACTTGGGTTCTTCTAGCTATAATTATGTTCATAAGATATTTATTGTAGCCTGCCTTGCGGCATGATCCTGTTCCCCAAACGTACCCTTTGAGGTTTAACATTATGTCGTAGGTGGTGGCAAAAGACTCATTCTAATATTATAGCACATTTGACAACGATGACAGAATGTAAAACCGCGCCATCTTATCAGCCTTTTTCTACCTCTAGAAAGCCTAGGTTTCCTTATCGGTTGCCCCTCACCAGTTTCTGCTGGACAAGCCTCAGTGAGCACAAACTTATAGTCTTTAGTAGTAAGCACAATGTTCAAGTTCCTTTCTCCGTCAATATAATTAATTCTACTCAATTTGTTTAGTTTAGTATAATTAAAAGTGGATTGAAATAATTTGTCATTTTAAAATTTGAGAATCACCTAATAATAGATACAAATTATGATGGACAATATAACGCCCTAAATCCCGTTAAGAAAATTCATCCTCTAGAACTCGATTAATCACGGATGCCACACATTGAAGACAATTTGACAAAGTAAAAATGTATGAACAAAATACACAATCTAATAAACAAAACTAAGATTTATGCTGCCAATATCTCATACACAACGTACACAACAAGCCTCTAATGAGGTCCCATATATAATTCTACAGACCCTTGATACAAACATAAATACGGATAAGACTATAATACATGTCATTACTTATAAACAAACAAAGTACTAAGACCATAGGACCTTCTGTGCAAAGGAACCTACGTAAACTAAGGTAGAGAGGCAGACTAAGGAATAACATCCTTCCTTTTCCCGAAGAGCCCGCATATGTACTCATATAGAAAATAGTAGGAGTGAGTCAAAGGGAATCAATGTGAATCATATAATAAATGTAAAGTAAAATAGTAAGAGTTTCAAAGTATTTCGAATGTGCTAAGTCATTGGGGAAAAAAGCATTATTACAAAGTATAAAACACCCCTTTTTCCATTATAATACGTATGCATACAACTCTCGTCAACAAAACCTTATAGTACTATTGGTGTTCGCTCCATCCCTTTGATATTGAGCCATAGTCTCAATGGTTTTCACATCTATCCAAGAGTACACCAGGTCTGCATTTTGCGGCCTTTTACCCACACGGCAGCAAGGCCTATTGCTCGTTTCCATGCACGGTTTTGGGTATTTCACACAGGGGCGCTCTATCCCAACTTACTGTCCCGTCTAAGGAGACTATACCTGGGACTGTTCATGGACTAGTGCTAACGATAAATTTCTAGGTAAACCAATCGAGTATACAAATCCGATTAAAAATCTAGTGTGATTTATTTATATATATGTTCCCAACCATTGCACATAATACTCATAGTGTAATCAACCAAAGAATTATAGTATAACAATTTTGGTAAGTATAACAAATTGTTTAATAAGTATTTCATAAAGAAATCCAACCACATGGACAATTAATAATTTGTATTAAAGAGTATAGTAAGAACCATTTGTTGACCTAAAAGTCACTAATCTTGTTTTGATAATAACAATAATTTAATCTTGTGTAATTTAACTTTGTTAATGTTTTAAGTATAGCCACATTTCAAATAATTATTATACATGGAACAAAACCGTCAAAGCCAATAACGTGATCAATCTTCTACAAGTACCCAAATCAAATTGGCTTAAATCTCTTACTACTTTTGATCAAAGCATACATGGAATTACAAATCATTGTGGATCAAAGTTAAAAGCAAGTGAAGTATCAAGGAACTCATCTAAGCACTCGAAGACTCGTTAAATTTATAATTGAGTGAGTACTTTAGATAATTATAAAGTTTCTTGTTTGATGATCATTATAGCTCAAATATATCATATATCAATGTTAGATTGATTGAAAACAAGTTTAAATCAAAATCCTTTTAAAAACATCACTCAACAAAAATCGATTTTCAAAATAAATTTATATTAAATTCATTTAAGTATATTTTAAGCTCTCCCGAAATTAGGTGTCTTAAGACCATGTTTTGAGGTCCCCAAAGCATTAGAATTAATTTTGGAGCTAAATTGCAAAAGTCCAAATTTTGGGTTTTTGGCCGATGGGCAGTGCTGCTCAGTCTACTAATGAGCTTTACTCAGTCGACTGATACCTTAGAATATAGCCGTTGGAGTTCTGATTTTTTACTATTTTTGGCACCAAACTTATACCAACTTTATCAAACGGCCATATCTTATCTAATACTATATACATGACATTGTAGACATTTTCAAATCACCTTGAATCACTATTCATCTCTATTCTTCATCTATTTTCATCATACAAAGATTCAAGCAATTATTTTGATCAATTATTATTCATTTGAGCCCACACACTTGAGAGTTATTATACATTGTTGTTTGTCACCAAACAACTTCATTATTCAAAATTGTGAGAGGTTTATCTCATTGAATAGTAAGAGGAATTCACTATAATATCCCATACATACATACAATTAATCACACGGAGAGTTATATATGCATCTTTTGGTTAAGCGATGATACTACATTGACAATATAATGTATATAAATGTATACATTAATATATATATATACATATATTATGTTTGCATGATATAGATAATGCACATATGCCATTGATTCACTAATATCATGATCTTGGTGGAGACCCACTCTTTTGGTAATGACCTTGTTTTCTAACTTAGCTACCCTTTTGATAATTTGTGGTTGATGTCTATACTTTCACCACCAAAATTTATAATGATTATATCCATGGGATATATGAGCCATTTAATGGGCTAATTGCTTTGTGAATAAGATTCCATAAAACCAAGGGTTTATTACTAAATAGATTACTAGTTCACTTATTATAATTATTCAAGTATTACATGGATATAATCATGCAATGGCCACTAGTTCCTTTAATGGCATATGGATACTAGATACATCTTTGAGAAAGATTGTTATTATTGTCATTGGATCTATCTCCTGGTATAACATCCTGTATTTAATTATGTTTTATTAATCCCATTATATATATTTTACTGATCATTTGGTGATTCGGGTGGTCCAAATCGATTTCTGTTGGTAAATAGAAAGTTTTTATTCTTTGCGATTCGTTGATTCTAACTAACTTTGAGCTATCATAATTTCTTCGTTTCTTATCTGATTAAGATTCCGTTCACTTAAGTGTCTAGTTTTCATACCATTCTACAACTTTCGTATTTTGATTGGAAGCTAATTCGCACTCCTTGTGGGTCAAAATAGGGCGCAAAGTAAGCCCATCGCTAAATTTGGGTCATTCGGTAATGCTTTCGGCGAATTTTTGGAGATAATATGTTCATAAATTAGGAAAACTTCCTATTAGGAAGTTGTAGATCTTTGAATTACCTTTCCGTGGACATAAAGATCACCCTAATCCGAGTTTCGAGCAAGGAGTTATGACCAAATTACTAACAGTGGTTAATATAGCCAAAACAAGCTTGGACGGAATGTTTTTGGGATCGGTCCCAGGCTAGGATCGGTTCCAGAAATCCTAGGATCGGTCACAGACCCCTGTGTGTTGAATTTTCTAGAGTTTTAACCCCATTTTCTCACCATTTATCCCCTAAACTCACAAAACTCAACCCAAACACACTCCTATCAACTTGAGGGCTTTAGAGAGAGATAAAGGTGGTTCTTAGAAGGATTCTTACTCATTTTTCAACATCAATCCGAAATAAAAGCTCCAAATACTCCAAATCATCCTTCTGGTCGCTATTCATCATCTTTCTCGTTGGGATTTCTTCGGATAAAGCTTGAACCTTCAAATTTTCTTCTTCTTTCTCGTTGATAAGTCGAGGTAGGGGTTTTATGGCTTTCAAAACTTGATATTATGCTTTTATTACTTGAGAATCATGGTTTTTTTATCATTATTTGTGTGAAAAACTTGAAGATAAAAATGGTTCATATTGTTTGTATGATTTATAAAGCTATGTTTGCATGATTTAAAGCATGACATGCCTTACCCACAGGTTGTACTATGTTATTGGAATCATATTCGGTATCTCTTGGCGGTGTGGATATTGTTTGTGGAAAAAACAAAACTATTGATTAATTTATACCCACCAAGAGATATAGAATTGGTTGTATTTGAGTGGGTAGGGGATAGCTTGCTTGATGTTTGTATAAATGAGCATGTTTGTATACTGTATACATCATTATTGTGTCAACCAAAGGCTCGGAAAGATCATGGCAAGCTCTGGATCAATTTCTCAGTTCGTGGTTCTATTATTGGCCTTTGTGAAGGATTTTGTGGTTCGTGAATAAGATGGAGAGCTGGTGTCTCTCGCGAACAGATAGTTGTATCAATATGGTGCTTGCCGGGATGGAAGAAATAGGCAGGGCTCGATGCCCTTGGGTTGAAAAGCCCTAAACCCCTGGGGGAGCAATGTATGGCCGCCTATCAGCCACCGGTGTGGAGCCCGGGAACATAGCTAGGCAAATTGGCAAGGCACTGATGGTTTTGTGGTTATGATTCTATCGGTGGACTTGAGGTCCAAATTGTGATCTATTGATGTATTCTGGGGCCGATGGGCCATGTTATTCTATAAGACCGTGGGGCTAACTTATGGCTATTATCGGATGGCGGTCGAGCCACCTTGCATTCAGGATCAGCTTTGGCACATTCGAGCTACGTTATTATATGGTTGACACATGGGAGGTAACCTACATTGGCATATGCATTGCATTGTGAAATGAATAGATGTTTTCCACTGAATTGTGTTTTCTCTGTGATTATTTACCCCTACTGAGCCTATAGCTCACCCCGTTTTCTAAAACTATCACAGGTACTCACGAGTCCCAGGAGGACAAAGAAGCAGTGGGATCAGGGACAAAATAGAAGCTCTGATACGGTTCATTTTTGATATATATATGCATATGTTTTTTCGGGAAGCCACGGCCGGCTCGAGAATTGTATATATTATTGAAACGCATGCGGTCTTGAATTCATATACACGTATAGATGTGACGTATGCTTGAACATGATACTACGTTTTTGACATGCTCTACATCTAGAATACTTGATGCGTATATGTTATTGTGTATTTGTTCTCTTTTTATACGCCTATCCTAGTTTTACTAAGATGGGTGAGTAACGCTTCAGGCCTTAAATACGGGTGTTATCCTGTAGACTAAGGCGAGGGTGTTACACCTGGTCACATACCCATTTTGGTTGTACATATAGTTGGTATATGGATTAGACATTGTACATATGGAGAAACTAGATACGCTCTTAGTGAGTGAAATTTGTACGAAGATATGATTCGAGATATATATGTACATGTATGTGTGTTATTTATAACCTTTGAAAATACTTTATATTGATGTTTTGGCTTTGTGATGCACTAATGGTCCATGGGGGGACTTAGCTTTGGCGGCTACATACCCTGATCCGCATAAAGGGATCCGATTTGATAGCGGCATACTCAATGGTCCGTTAGAGGACCCAGCTTGCTGCATATCCTACACATCTAGGTGGTCAATCCGCTGGGGAACCCAGCCTTGGGGGCTGCATACTCTAGCTTTGGGGGCTTAGATCGCGATCGCTGTACACAATAGAGTAAATACTATATGTTGTTCCTATTGGATGGAACAGAAAAGATGGTCGGATATGAGATGAACAGTTGAACAAGATTAGTGCATATGTTTGTTTTACAACTAGACTCATAATTAATACTACTATTTTTACTCGTCTCTTTGTGATAAATATTTTATTGTATTTTCGAGGATGGGATGGCACTTGGACTGCATTACATATAAAATGGTTTTAATTGCATGAATATCTATAATGAGTTATAAAAATGGAACTTACGAACATGCTTAATGCATATCAAATTACTTTCATTATCTCACGTCGCATGTGTTTTCCAATTTGTACTTTCTTATGCAAACTCTTATAGTTCCCACTGAGCCCGTGTTTGGCTCACTCTCATTTTTCAAAACAGTTTTGCAGGAACTTCCTAGGGGGGACACGAGTATGCGATTAGACACCTCTGATGACCATAAAAACTCGTAGTCGTTCAAGGACGACTTATATCTTTTGTACTATATGGATATTGATTATATTAAATGGAACATTTATGCTACAAATGTGGAGTTTACTTGTAGTGAGAAATTCATTTTATTATTTACAGGTTGGTTTGTTAACTTTACAAACTCCACATGCTAGAATTTTTTTAAATGATGTCTTAAAACAGGAAATGTTTTTTATATATGGATTTTTTTAATCAATTTAAACCTGCCGTCGCATACGACACCATGATTAACCGGGTCCTGAAAGCTTAAACCTCATAACGGGATTTGAGACGTCATAATATAATGAAAATCAAACACTACTAAGTTGGAAAATAAGTTTTAATAGTAGATTCTCGCCTCTAATGAGCTTAAACTATGTACTTGATGGCTTGCTGAAGCTTCCTCCTCAAGATTCTCAAACCCTAAAGCTTTATCAATGCTTTAATGAATATGTGGGAAATTGAAGATCAAGGGGAAGAAGGAGATTCGTGTACCAAGGCTTGGCTCAAAGGATTGGATGTCTTCCAAGCTCCCAAAAACACTACACCAAAAAGCTAGTTTTGTGACAGACGAATTCGCTAAATTTGTGACTTCCAAGAACAGTCACAAAAGTCATATTGTCATGTTTTTACAAAATTGTGACTGCTATAGACTGTCACAAAGGATATCAACCTTTATGACAGCCAATGGCAGTCACAAAAGTTAATCAGTTAACACAAAACAATGTCGTTTTGTATATGTGTTATTTTATTTTATTTTATTTTTAATTTTCCCAAACCCTAAAACTTCCTAAAATCTAAATCACATTCACATTTATATTTTCCCTCACAATAGCACCGCATCTCACAAACCCACACCATAGCTCACCCTCCCGCAGTAGAAATCTCTCTCTCTCATAGTCTCTTGCTTAGTTGCTTCTCCTCCTTATCTAAGATTTTACACAGCAAAAGATAGGATATGAAAGTGATCGAGTTCCTTTTCCCCTCCATGTAAATCAATAGGATCCAATGTGCAGCGGGACCGCATCCCACAAACCCACATCCACACTCCTGCAGTAGAAAATCTCTCTTTCTCTCTCTCACAATCTCAATCTCACTTTCATCACTTGGTTGCTCCTCCTCCTCATCTAAGATTCTACACAGCATACAACAGGTTTGGTTTCCCCTTTTGTAAATCAATTAGAGCTAATGCACATATATATGTATATATATATATAATCGGAGCCAATGCTTATATATAGATATTTATATGTGTATAATGATTATATGCTCTATTTAACATTATATATTATTGTTGTTGTTATTACTGCTTCTTCATTTACATTAATATATACCATATATAGATGTAGGTATGTTTATATATTCTGCTTCTGCTATTGTTATTGGACTAAGATTCTCACATTTTCATATAAATGATATATATGATAAATTTGACACACCATCAAAAAAGGCAAATTCATGTTGTGTTAGTATCCAAATAGGAATTCTACTAAAAGTAAAATTAATGGGGGTTATGATTGTTTTTTAACTAGTGGTAAATAAAGTGAAACAAAGGTGATATAGAAATAGATGTTGGTCTCCAAAAGCTTTGTACACAATAATATCTCCTTGTTAGATTTCTGTTTGGTGGATGCTTACTATTCATGACTGAACTAGCCAGGAAGTGATTTTACTGTAAATTGAAAACAACTACTCCCATTAAATTTGGTTTGTCTCTAATCAAAATATTAATTAACGCACTACTAAAAGAAATATTAGATTCTATCACGCGACATTACGCTAAACAAAGGAAAATTCTCACATAAATTAACAGTGTGATACGCTAGTTGGGTTATAAACTCATATCCATATCTTAACCTATATAACCCAAAACTTAGGTCATAAAAAAAATTATGTATACACTCGTACCAATATAACACCCAAAACTTTAACTTAAACCAATAAATATATATATATACATCTATAGCAATAGTAACTATTCTTTAATATATAAAAGAAAAAAGTACACGCACATATATTTATATCACTTCAACACAATCCTTTTTTTTTTAATATATATAAAACTAAAGTACACCTTTAATATATATGTATAAATAAAGTACACGGCTAGCTTTTCTTACACCTTATATATGTCGATTTTACATATTTGCCATTATGCATATATATATATATATATATTATAAAACATCATTTTTGACCAAAATTTTCTCCAAAAAATATAAAAATCTAATGGTTAAAAATACACATGTTATGGTGTGCATTAGTTCTATACCATTGGATGAGTTTTATACACACATCAAAATGTCACATCAAAGTTAAAACACTCACACCAATAAATCTGAGCCTAGTTTGTTTTCAATCCGAATGTAGTTATCCGAGATCTAGAACACCAATTTGCCAACAATTAGCAGGTAAAAGCTTCTTACATATGGTAATAAAAAATATATGTATAAAATAAAAATATGTCGGGAAGCCAATGCTTACATATCCTCATCTTCCTTGGGGCCGAAATCGGAAGCTTCACGTGAATCTGCTGTTGTTATCATGAATCATATTAACCTTGTTGAAATCCTCCTGATGCTTACTTTTCACTGTCAATCTTTTGGGTTCGTTTTTCTCAATTTTATATTCTTCTTTTGGTTTGACAGTTAATATTGGATCTCCCTGGTATCATTAAGGTTGCTAAGGATGGAAAGGGTAGAGGAAGGCAGGTAAAATGTCAACATTATTGTCCTGTTTTAGATTGATGTTTTGGTATCTTGTTCTATCTTTTGGAAGCTTCTTCAGCTTTTGAATGATTGAACCTTAGCTGCCAATGGCATACTATTAAATTCACTATTTTTATGTGCATTTTCGCGAGCTTATCTTTTAGATTGGTATATATATATTAATTTGTTTTCTCCTCAATCTAGGTCATCAATACTGCCAGGACATGCAAATGGAATTACCAACATTTTCGTTGGTTTTGTTACCAATTCAGCTACCCTTTCTACTATTACTAGTATACGCCTTGTTAGTATAAGTATAACAATTACACATGCCTTTTTGCAGCCTTGTTCAATATTATTTTTGGTTGGGTGTATAAGTTTTTGTGTTTTAGCGCAAATATATTGGGAATATTGATTAATGGATTGAAGTGCAAATATATTGTTCGTATTGATTACTTGGATTGTAGTGCAAATATATTGTGGGTATTGATTGGATTGTAGTGCAAATATATTGTGGATATTGCTTGAAATGCAGGTCAAAAATATTAGTATTCAATATTTTCAAATTTATTTTTTTAAATATTCACAAAATTTGTGACTGCTCAAAACTGTCACAAAATATTCATTACTATTTGTGATATTTTGTGACTGTCACAATTTCACGAAAATTGTGACTGACCTAAACAGTCACAATTTCACGAAAATTTGTGACTGTTCGGAACAGTCACAAATTATCATGAATAGTGACTGTTTTTGGCTGTCACAAACACTAATTATGTGACTGCCGTGAACTGTCACAAATTGGCTTTGTGACAACCACGAAAAGTGGCTTGAGAATGTCATATAAATTTTGATTGTCACTGTTCAGTGACAGTTTTTGGCTCTCACAAAAAAACTTGTGACAGTCGTTTATGTGACAACTCTTTGTGACAGTTTTTGGCAGTCACAAATTACTGATTTTGGTGTAGTGAAACTCTCTTCCAGGTTGCTCTTAAAGCCCCTATTTTCCCTTTGGTGTGTGTGCTCGGTAATGGGGGAGAAGGGAGCTTAAAATTGTGAGAATTACGGGTCAAATGTGGTCAAACCGACCTTCATTCCAACCATTGACTACACGCAAAAAGTGAGAAGTATTACACCCAAGTGTAGGAGGTCAAATTATAGTATACTTGGGGAAGTCCAAGGTCGAACCACAGGGAAGGTAAGGAATCTATTTCTTTTAGGTATCTCTCACAGATGGAATTAGGGGTGTTTTCGGTTTCGGTCGGGGTAGAAACTAGGGTACCCCAAACCCTCCCCAAACTTTATAGTTCGGTTTCGGTTCGGTTCGGTTTGGTTTTGGTTTTTGTATCTATAAAACCCAAACCCTCCCCAAATTATTCGGTTTCGGTCCGGTTCGGTCTCATTCGGTTTTTTTTTGTGTTCTTAAAACTTTTGTTCAAAATTGCACTAAAAATATAAATTCACTCAAAAGGCACTACAAAAAAATCATATAAAGTATTTATTTTAATAATTAGCTTAAATAATTATTTGTAAATGTAAATAATCCATAGGGTTAGGTCATTTATATAATGTAAATGTTGTAAGAAAGTTTCCTTTTTTTCAACGTATTGTAAGACAACTTAAGTAATTATATTAAGTTAGCAAAAATATTTTTTTAAAAGATTCGGTTTTTTCGGTCCAATTCGGGGACCCCGAATCCCCAACCCATACCGACCCAAATCATTCATTTTCGGTTTCGGTTTTTGATTTTGGTTTTGATTTTTTTTTGTTCTGGAAATTTCGGATCGCAACGGATCGGTTCGGTTCATTCGTTCGGTTTTCGGATTTCTGACAACACCCCTAGATGGAATAAGGGAAAAGAAAAGAAAAGATGATTGAATTGGAGAATAAGGAAGGAAATAAAAACTACTTACTAACTAAACTAAAACTAAAGACAAATCTAATCCCAGGGTGTAAAAATAAAGAGAGTCCACAAGCGCAAGTTTTCTACCTAAAAGATTTTTTAAATGCACTAAGGGAACATGCAAATAAACTAAAAATAAATAAATTAATTAAAACAACGCACTGACTAAACAAATCAGATTATTAAATCAACTAAAAACAAACATTAGGGGTATCCGTAGTTAGGGAGTACAAAATTAGTCCAATCGGGCAATCCAAATTAAGTTTAAATAAGATTTTTCACTAAGATTCGGCTCTTAGACTCTCCAACTATCCAATTATATTGCTACTACAAGTATATGATAGCCCATGCGTGACAAAGACTATATAAACTAGCTTTGAGCAATAGAATTCGACAATGAAGCTGTTTGACTTTGAAAAAGTGTAATTTAGAACCTAGTATTGCTAGTGCGTGACAAAAATAATCCAAGTTGATTAAACTTTTCAAAAATCAATAGCTTAACACTCCTATAAGGTTTGAATAGGTTTAAACGTCATTTAAAGCAAATCCGTCTTAAAAAGAAAGCCAAAAGTCAAAACTAACACTTTTTCGATACTTACGTGAGTAAATACCAAAATAGTGCCAAACCATCCCATTCACTTAAGACTAATCCAACTAATTAGAGGATAAAAACTGCCCTCAAATCATCCACGGTAAGGTTTTGGTGCAAAAATTCGTGAATCAATGTTTTTACGATTCTTAATCAAATGGAACGTTTGAGTTAACTTATGAAAACATATTTTTAACGCATGCAAAGATAATAAAATACTCATACATTTAGTATGTGATCTATAATCAATGAAAAAATCAGATTCATACCTAAATTGGATTACATTTAAGGATTAATTACGCATTTTTCATTACGGACCCCTAATTAACGATTTAGCTAGACATAATCAAACCAAATATGAAAATAAGCTTATAAATCATGAAAAATATTAGACAAATGCCTAAAAATATAGAAAATCATATTTCAAACTTTTGGCTTTGGAATTTCGCAATTCCAATTTAAAACGAAAATTTTACTGCTAAAACGGTAAATAAACTCAAAACCGACATAAAATGAAGAAATTCAATTAAAACCCTAAAATTTTTGAAAAATCATATTACTAATGACCAACAATGAATCACACATGAATAGCATGAAATAACTATAAACTATTTGAATATAAAGCGATAATCAAGCATAAATCGACAAAAAATTGACAAAACAAACATATAAACCCTAGAACTAGCCCCTAAAATGAGGGTTTACGGTTGATTCCATAATATATATGATCTCAAATAACTAATCTATTAATAGCAAAGTAAACAAACAATTAAAAGCAATTAAATTGAAATAAAACTAAAAACTAAGGTTTACCCGACACGCGATTGAAACTTGAATTGAAAATGAATTAAATGATGAATGAACGTTGATTACACTAAAGCTCCAGCCTCAAAATAATATGAATAAACTAACCTAACAATTGTTTTGAAGAAAGAAAGAAAGAAAGAAACTCTCAATGTTCGATCGTTAGACAAGCGCAAAAGCTCCCAAAAGGTTACGATGCTCTCTGCCTCTCTGTTAATCGATTTTAAATTGTGCCGTACCCTAAAATATGAGATATATAACCTTCTATATGTTCCACAAGTGTCTATGTTCGTGGGTTACATAATCTTTGAATAAACGAGTTGAAAAAAGCTAAAAACCGAAAACCGGCCAAAATTTGATGTGGGGATCAATCCTGGTGTATTTTATTATTATTATTACTACTATTATTTATTATTTTTTCTTTGGCTGCATCTTCTTTCTCTCATAACTTTTTGTCCCAAATTTCGATTGACGCGTTGTTTTCACCTACGCGTAGGTAATTTAAAGCTCTACAACTTCTATTTTTGGAGATTTCTTCAAATTCCCAATATAGAAAAACTTTGATCAGCTATAACTTCGGGCTTTTTACGGCAATTCTCGATTTTGCTCAAAAACTTCCGGAATTGACTCGATTGAGCTTTTTTTCTCTTGGGACCACTCTTGGACACTTGAATTTACTTCATTCATGCTTGGGGACTTGATTTTCTCTTCTTGCTAGTGTTTTGCGGGTAGTTTGCTGAGTTTTCCTCGCCTCGGACCTCGGAATGGATATTGACTTCTTTTTCTTGCACTTTTTTACTTTCACTCTTTTATCTTGCATCCAACCTCATTTGCTTAACCACGTTAGGCCTGAAAAATGGCTTAGTAACACAGAAATACAATACAATGCCTTCTTTTTATGCTTAAACTAAATTTACATGCAATTTTCAGTTTTAGTCGGTAACTATAAGCTTATTGAGCCTTGTTTAAGGGATTGGAAATGCAATTTATGGGCTCAATCAACCATGATTTATCATGAGTGGGAAAATTGCGCACTGCCTGCACCAAGATCGATCATGCAAAGCCATGATCGATCATAGACTTGGTTCAACCATTTCTACCACTTTCCTCTCAATTTTAACCCCAAAGATGATGCTATCTTAGAGTGAATTCAGCACGGAACTTATAGAGGTGTTTGAGGAGAATCCATATCCACTAATGGGGACTAATTTGGATGAGGAATGAAGAAGTTACAACAGGCCAAAGTTAGCAAAAATTTGTAAGTTGCGTGGAATCGAAACATGTGTTTTGGATCTCATTTTCAATTCTGACCACTCAGAAGATGACACTATTGCTTATACATAATTAAATTATTATCACGTGTTCAAGTTTCAAGACCACAAAAGGGGTGGCCCGAAATATACTAAAACTAGCCGAAATGGAGCTTATCGACTAAATGGAGCAAGGCGAGAGTTTAAGCACAAGATTTGACTAAGGGTATTATAAACAATAACAAGTTTGAGTTTGATCATATTTTAAATGTGGTACCCTTTACCATACTATTATTTATATCTAAGTATATACCATCATTTAATTTAGTACAATGATTTTGCAATTTACTTTTTCCGATATGGAGGTGAGCATTAAAATGAAGAAAAAATTAGGGATTGTATTGCCTAGGTTGGTTTTAGGGTTTTTATAAAAAACTTTTAGATTTGATAAGCGGAATTAAAACCCTAGGTCTAATCAATTTTTACTACTATCGAAATCCTATGTTGTGTTTTCTAGCAATTAATCAATTAAGCAATCATAAAAAATCAATCCACAAAAAGAATTTACGAGGTATCCCTATTTGTGTAGGCCTAATCCTCGGGACTAACTGACAATACTTCACTATAATAAAAAAGGAATTACATACTCGATGACTTACAAAAATTACTTCCCCACAATTTACGCAACAGTCTTATCAATCCCTTGAACGTAGAATCCAACAACAGCTGGCTTGGCGTAGTGCTTCCCACTTTTTCGGCTTACACGTTGCCTCAATCTACGCACTTGATCACAATCCTTCACCTCCTATCTGTAATCTCTCTTGTCGCGAGTTAGCTACTTCGCTCACCCTATCTCCAATCGCAATCGAAGATACTCTCACAGGACCGTGAATGTTTGGAACCCTAGTTCTTAAATTTGAAGAACAATAGGATCTCTTATGTCATGTAAATAAAGCCTAGGTGGTGTCATAAAACTCTCAAAAATTGATTCTAGGGTTTGGATATTTTTTACCTAAAAAAACTCTCTAAAATCATATATTTTGACCCTAAACAATGCATTATATTTATAGAAAAGTATTGAGTTAATGTCCTTTTTAGAATATGTTAAAAATATTTAAAAAAAAATATGCGATAAAAATTCGTGTTCTATTAATTATGTGCCAGACCGGTACACTCGGAAATATTGGATCGATCCAAAAATAGAAAATTCATTTCCTTGACAAAATTTGCGCCAAACCGGTATATGAATTACTAACGTGTACTAGTCCACCCTTTTTAAATGTGCTGCCTCATTTATTTTTCACCAAAACACGTGGAGTAGTTTTTTTTATTTTATTTTTGTTTCGCTAAATTAAATTCATTTGGGCACCAATTTAACTTAAATTTTAGAAGCAATTTTATGGAACATGTTAGGTATAAAAAAAAATAAGTTTCCTCAATAATTTGTGTTGACGGGACTATTCAGATTTCGGAAAAACTCATTAAAAATACTTAAAAATATATTTGACTCATAAATTTTTTAATTCAAATTTTAAGCTCAACCACCAGTTATATTTTGAATCAAACCATATAACGAACTTACCGTAGGTCCAGAATTATGTGTGATGAATCCGGTAAATGCGGCGAGCTTCCATTAATTGTCATATCTTCAAATCCCCAATTGACTCAAACAATTACAACGAAAAAAGTGTTTTTGGCATCGGAGTTAAGCCAACTAAAAATATAAACTTAACAATCTCCCCCTTTGGCTATTCCGATGACAAAACACATACAGCTAATACACACACTTTCGACGCGATGCCTATAACATCTTAATTACAGACTCTAAGTCGAATTAGTTCATTACAACAATAAGATTGAAAGACATGCCTCACTCTAAGTCTTCGGTGTAAATTGTTTCACTTTATAAAGCAAAAGAGCGAGCTGGTTTATTGTACAAACTAACTAACCTAAAACACCAAAGCTCAACAAACACCTAGTGAAGCATGGGTATGAAGAGATATAATAATCAAATAAGCAAAAAATATATATCTCTCATCTTCAAAATATTCGTACTTTACTACTCCCCTCATATGTGCATTCTCCCCCTTCATCGCTCTCCCTTTTTGTCATAAGAATAGTCGAAGTAACGAGCATGGAAAGAATGAAGATCATGCAAAACAAGTAATATAAATTAGCGCAAATTGCATATCCTGCTGAAGCAAAGAGATTTTAGCTAGTAAAGATATCCACCAATCTCAAAACCTTCTAACTAAATTTCGAGAAACTCTTCATCACTAATTCCCAACTTTCCATAAATTTGGTTTGGAGTTTCGAGAGCTAAATTGCCCAAAAAAATTTTAGCACAAATACTCGACATGCATTGCTATGTAACATGTATCAAATTTGGAATACAAAAATTAAGCTTTAAAACACGTGATTTCCATTAGAAGATAGATGCACTATGCATATAATAATATTTATCAACAATTCAACATATATATACTAAGCAACACATAGTATAAGTATATAGCCTATTGTGATAAGAAAATGGATCGTACAAAGTGCTATCAAATAATTATGAGTTTTGAAATACTCGCGCATTTATATACAAGAGAATTTAGAAAGGCTCTAAGTCATTATTTTTTCAACTAATTCTTTTCTCCTCAGAAACAATCTTTTTCTCTTAAAAAAATATGCAATTTTGTACTCAAACTTATGATTTTTTGTGCAAACATTTTCTTTTTTTTCTATGGAGGCTTTCACTCCTAGTGGAGGTCGGCTATTTCCTTTTAGTAGCTTTTGATTATCCTTCCACTATGGTAGCCATTTTCCATCCCCTTTACATTTTTCCTCACATGCTTGTCTTTTAATTTTTCACTCAAAATTACATCACCAAAATCTCACTGCATTAAACACAATGGTTTTTTTAGACTCACTATCCCTAAATAAATAGTATATGAGAGCTTTTGAAGTTTCAAATTAAAAGCAACAGCCTAACCCAAGTGATTATTCAACATGCATCAACGTAGATCCTGCAGTGTAGTGTGGACACCTCATTTTACGACCCTTAAAGGAAGCAGCTTATTTGCACTCTGTCAAAAACAAAGCAAACTCGAATAGCATCAAGAAGCCACATTTCGGTTCAAACATCAAAAGACGAATAACGGGCCTTAAACAACACCGAGACAGGACTAGAGAAGAACTCCAAAAGCATCAAGGAATCATCTTCGATGAGCCGCGAAACACACAAAGACAAATCAATCTTATCAGTTTTCAGATCGGTCATGTAAGAGACCAATTGGTCTTAACATTGTATGGATAGGTTTTAAGTCTTGTAATGGTCAGGTTTTCAGGCCAATTGGACCAGTTAACACTTACTCACAGTAAACGAGGACAAAGACCGATCGATCTTTTAGGCCACCAGATCGGTATTTAAGAGGGACCGGTCGGTTATTGATTGAATCGAAATTGATCATTGCACCAGACGTATTGGTTTTTAGTTTTCCCAGATCGGTCTTCGACAAGAATAGCCTATTCCATCTCTATATTAGTCAGAATAGCAACAGAAGAAAGGGGGGCCTCCTAATAGAGGCATAGCTCGATAGAGAGCTCGGGAGAGAAAGCCAGAGACGGCCAGAAAGCTCAAGAGAAAGAAGAGCAAAGGCTTATATAAAATAGATAGGACTGGATCTAAAGATAAGGACAAATTGTATCCAAAATTCTTAGACTAGTTTGTAATACTTTACAATATCAATCGAAACAAAAGCTTGTCTTCAGAAATACAAATTCTATTAATTCTTTAAATTCGTCTTTAAATATTGATTGCCCTATGTGTATATAATTTGTATTGCTTGGAATACAATACATAATGCTTACACTACATATGTGTTAACCAATTAAACCGAAATTGGACGAACTATAACTGGTATGACATGTAGATAAATTCTGGATTGTTAATACACTGTAAATACATTTAAAAACCTTAAATCGACCCCCGTATTGCTTCATTGCTCTAAAACATGAAAATTGGTGCTCTGATCACCGATCGGTCTACAGGAAGCCCGATCGGTCTTTAAGGATGACCGATCGGTCTTTAAGGATGACCGATCGGTCTTTAAGGCTGACCGATCGGTCTTAGGTTAGTTTGGATATGTCTTTTGTATATTTTCGCTATTTTTACTCCGTAACCTGTGCCATCACTCCTGCATGCTAATAAACTAATTTATACATACATTCAGGCCAAAAACAGTAGGAAAGGGATAAAAGATAAAAATAAGCATGTTCATTTAGAAGCCGAAAGGGCAACGCATTGCCTAACACCTTCCCGTGTCGTAACATAGTTTCTGAACCCAATCTGGTTGCACAGGCTGCATTGTACCCCAAGAAAGGGTACAAAAACACACTTTTGTCCATTATTCCGAAAAACTTACTAGCGACTCTAAAACCGTTCACAAGCCGAGCCACACACCGAACGGCATCGAGGGGTTTCAATTGAGATTCTCACAATGGTGACTCTGCTGGGGACTATTTAAGGGAGCTAGATTATATGACATGTACATGTTTGCTATCATGCTTTATGTGCTTTTCATTTATTGTACACGCATGCTTTAATCTCTTTTTACATGCTATGTACCGATTTTGCCTTTATGTGATAACTTAGACATATGTTAAGATTCCCTGAGAACATAGTAGCTTGTTAGGTTGATTTCATGTAGATATTCTTGCCTAAGAACAAACAAAAATACATTTTCCCTTTCCCTTTCCCTTTTTTTTAAATAAAATTGAGCAAAATTGCCAACACTTTACACATCTACACAGCATTCATATATCATACCTTCTCATACCCGAGGACCGAATGTAAAGCATGCCAACTTGACGGGTCGGCAAACACTGAAACATAAGCCCTCACTTCTTCTCGGTCTCGTACCCTCTGAGTATATCGTAATCATTCAACACAATACTAACGATCACCCTGACGGGTAGGAGGTATATCGTGGGACCTGTTACAGTACTCTATGTATATCGGATTAAGCGCCACGCGTGTGGATCATTATTCGAAATGTGAAGTATTTAGTGAGCAGATAGCATAAAGGTTAGTCCACATACAATTAGGGTATATCAAATGGTAATTCACACGTACACTCAGTGTATATCGTTAAATGATACCAATGAGAAGTCGTACCAATTTTGAACCGAGATTGCATTACCACATCATACATAGGACAAAAGAAGCCTATAGATTCCTTATTTTTAAAAATCTCTACCGATCCATCTAGTATTTCATAATTTTGACATCAGGGTAAAGAAAAGATTCTTTCATAAATAAAAGTAATTTATATGCAAATTATACATTTTCTTTTGCACGCTTTGCATGTGTTATACCATTCATTTCTTTTCAAAAATAAATGACATTTACTTGTATAAAGTCACATTCTTTCAAAAAACAAATCAATCCATCAATTAATTTTTGTGGACAAATAAACTCCACACTCCTTTATTCAAATTTGAAAAGATTCCAAATTCGGGACAACACTTTCGAAAAACAAAATTCATTATTCTTTGTAAAATCTATCTTTGTGGACACTAAATATTGCCATTTCTTTAAATCAATTATTTTGTATAAATGGATTCAATTCTGGAATGCATTCTTTAAAAAAAATCGTATTCTTTGATAAAATCAATCATTCTTTGAAATCAAGATGATATCTCATTTGTGATGCGATTAAAATCACCTTCTTCCGTACATGACGTTAAAGATTTTTCAATCCTGTATTGGATCACAAGCATGTTAATCAATTTTAACGAAAAGTGAACCACTTATTCAAGCATTTGAAAAGAAAAACAACACAGTGCTATCACACTTATTTTTCTCAACAATTCTTGCATGTAATAAAGTTGATATAATGCGTCACCTCCATGAACATTTAAAAACTGAAAGTGTTCCCATTTAGGAATAAACGGTCGAACCCAGCACGTACAAAGAAAAAAATGAAACAGTCAAAAATAAGTTGGGCAATGAAATCAAAAGTGAGGAAAAGACTATTAGCTACAATTCTGGCTAGTGTAGTCCAAGGGGATGAAACGGAAAAAAAATGATGAGGGCAAATAAAAAAAATAATAAGAAAAAAATCATTTATTGTTTCCGAAAATAGAGGGAGAAAAACAGAAACGGACGAATAGAATATGGGATAGTCTCTTCTTGAGTTTTCACACTATATCGTGTCATTTGATCAAAATGCATAGGTAACAACAATTTTACCAATTTTTTGAAAATAATAAGTGTAATACAACACTGACACATGACATGCTTTAATAAGAGGTAGTTCAAATACCGTCAAAATTAATTGATGCATGACATAACTTCTTCCCTTCCCCTCTGAGGAAAATCTGAAAAAAATCACGGCATTGCCATATACGAGAAATAGCTTGCTCCCTCGTTGTCTTTAATCAACAATTTTCAAAAATCGTAATCAGAATTGAATTCCGATTCCGTTTCTTAAATAATCAAATCATTTCAAGAGAGAAATTTCATGTCAATTCACATAATCTAATAAAATCAAAATTTTTCAAACTTTTCTCACGACAATTCGCGTACTTTAAATAAAAAATCAATTTTTTTTTAAAAAAATCAACCATCATCGCGTTAATTCACATGCTTAAATACATTCAAATTCTTTCAAATATTCATAACACCAATTCGCGTTCAACAAATAATTAATTTCTTTCAAATAACAAACTCTGAATCAATCATTTCACGATTTCATTCTTTCAAGAGACGTGAGATTTTCATCAAACTTCAACATAAGTAACAGGCATACGATTCTGACAATCATTTGTAAATGTGATTTTTCTTGTCTTGATATTACTGTTATTGCATGCGAACGTGTTCTTTTACTTTCTCCATGATGTTTCACCATTAACCGCATAATTACTCCGCGAGCGCGTTGAGTTTCTTATACTTCACATGTAAGTATAGGTAAATACACACCTTTCATTTATCTCATTCACCACCCCATGGCATCATTTATTCATTAATATACGGGCCAATCGCCACGTTTTTCATACACTCAATACACTGGCTAATCGCCACACTATACGTTCATTATATACATCGGGGTAATCGCCTAATCATTCATTAATTCAAATGCACTGGCTAACGCCACATCATCATTGATTCAATAAGCTAGACTAATCGCCACATCATCGTTGATTCAATAAGCTGGACTAATCGCCACATCATTCACTAAGCTAATCGCCAAACCATTCACTCATTTATTCAATACATCGGGCTAATCGCCACATCATTCATTCATTCAATAAATTAGGTGATTAATAAATTGGGCTAATCACATCATCCATCAATTTAGTATGCTAGTTAATCGCCAAATAATTCATACATTAACTACATTTAGCTCCGTTGACCCCTTTTTTTTTAAAAAAAAAAACCATATGGATGTCAAAACACAGCATCACCCATCGTCCTTTTCGTCAAACATATGCATGTCAAAACACATCATTGGGCTCTGCCTCCCCTTTCATCAAACATGCGCGTGTCAAAATATTGTAACAAGCTTTGCTGTGCATTTCATCAATCATATGCAAGTCAAAACACAGCATCAAGCTCCATCGCCACTTTCATCAAACATTTGCATGTAAAATATTGCAACAGACTTTGTTGCCCCTTTATTCAAACATATGCATGTCAAAACACAACATCAGACTCTGTCAACCCTTTTATCAAACATACGCATGTCAACATACTGTAACAAGTTTTGTCGCCCCTTTTCATCAATCATACGCAAGTCATACACTGCATCGGGCCCGTCACCCCTTTTCGTCAATCAATTGTATGCTAAAGCACTGTCATGGGCTCCAATGCCCCATTTCATTCATTAATCGCGTGCTAAAGCACTGCCTCGGGCTCCAACGCCCCATTCATTCATTAATCACATGCCAAAGCACTGCTCTGGAGCCCCATTCATTCATTAATCATATGCTAATGCACTGCCCTGGGCTCTAACGCCCCATCCATTCATTAATCACATGCTAATGCACTGCCCCAAGCTCTAACGCCCCTTTTATTCATTAATCGCATGCCAAATACACTGCACCAGAATCTGATGCCCCCATTCATTCATTAATCGCACACCAAATGCACTATACCAGGCTTTAACGCTCCATTCATTCATTTATTCTTTGTTTGCGTGCCAAAATAGTAAACTGGGCCCATCGCCCTGTTCATTATTTGATTGCAGGTCAAACACCGCACTAAGCTCTATCGCCCTCGTTTCTGATGTCTTTTTCAGGCATCAGAGCCTCAGTCGAATTCAGACAATATACCAGATTAATTCATCAATTACTGAGCCAGTCAAACACCGCGCATGCAACAATTGATTCAAATGGCAAATAAGATAATTCTTCAACTGAAACGCTTAGAAAGCATCACAAAAGGTTACGTCACGGAGGCCCCGAATATTTCCTTTAACTTCGATACATCACCACACCAGTCAGATACTGAACCAGGCTCAATCGCCAACCAACGTGCCAGTCAGACATCGTACCGAGCAATACTGCCAATCATCTCGCCAATCATTGTACATAAAGGTATACCGAGCGGTATCATCTTAATCTTGCCTCAAATTATGCCAATTTGGCTTATTGAATTAGACGGTGTGAATTACATCTATCTCGTTCATTTATTCTCTACATATTAATACATGATTTCATTCTGAACTTCGAATTAAGTCAATTTGATTAAGTGTTGGTATTTGCCTTTCGAGGCCATTTAACTAACAAATTTTGCAGGTTCATCAATGAAAAAGAATTCTTTGCCATAACTAACAAATGTGCAGGTAATCTAAAAGAAATAAAGATGCCAAATCCAAGACAAAAGTGTTCTAAACTGAATACAAGTCTAAAAGAGAAAGACAAATAATGTTATTAATAAAATAAATGTATGATCCTATAGCGGGCTACGCCAATAAGGCTCAGTCCCATTATGGCAAGTCCTCTTACTCCCCTGTGACTCTTCATGAATCACGCTTCCTCAAACAGACTGGCTCTTGGTTAGACGAGCCGACTAGCGTTAGGTAGTCTTAGAACGGGTGCCTCCCAAGGATATGCCACCAGCAGTTCTTCTCATCGCCTCAAACTCCTCTGTCTGGGCATACGCATAAAAGCTCCACGAGCTAACCACCTCATATGCATCCCAAATATCTGTAGTGTATACTGTAGTAGCCTGATATTGTAACACCCGGTTTCCTTATCTCTTGCAAATCGCAACCTATATCGTGTATAAGGCAAAATCGGACTTTGGATGACCATAACTTCCTCATCCGAACTCTAAATGAGTCCCCGTTTTCGGCTACGTCTTTATTTCAATGCCCTCTACAACTTTCATGTTTTGGCCGAGACCCAATTATAACTCCTTGATGCCCAAAAGTGCGTACGAAGTTGAGCTGTTGACCAAAAACTGAAGGAGGCAGAAATTGCACCATGTAGTCGACTACATGAACAGTAGGGAGTCGACTACATGGTACTGGCAAGGTTTTTTATATATTCCTTCTTCTCCTTTCATCCTCATCTTCACCCAATCATTGGAGAGCTCTTAGAGAGAGATTGAGGGGCTATCCTTGGGGATATTGTGAGAATACTCTATGCTTATTATCCCCCACCAAATCGTCAACATCATCACCATCTCCATCATCATCTTCTCCACCTTCATCCACCATTTCTAGGGTTTATAGCTACAACTTGGGGGTTTTTGCTTCTACGCGGTTCCGGCTCGATTCAACGGCATTTCTTCGAGGGATTGACCCTCCTAAGGTGGGAACAATAGTATTTTAACAATTTTTCTTACGATTACAACTTATCCATCTCAAATCAATCCAAACCTAGTAGGGATGGCAACGGGTCGGTTCGGGGACGGGTATAGGGTCCCCCGCCCCCGCCCCCGACTTTGAAACCCGCCCCCATACCCGGTTTTGAGATTTCGGGTATTACCCGCCCCCGCCCCCGCCGGGTAACGGGTATCCATGGGTAACCCGATTATACATATAAATATATATATATATATAAAATAGTTTAACTAGCAAATAAAATGTTAAAAAAAATTATATTTCTCAATCAATTTTAAGCACAACTTATAATCTAAAATATACTACGAGTACGAGTTTATATCTTAAATTAATTCCATTAATCTAAAGTCTAAAAGTATCATCAAAACAAACCCAAATAACATACCATAAAAAAGTCTATTACTTTAAAACATAAACATAAACAACACTATCCAAATAAAGCCAAATAACAACATAACACAAAGCCAAATGGCCCAAATAACAACATAACACAAAGTCAAATAACAAAATAACATCTATCAAATGTTTTCATCATATTAAAATATTAAGAAAATATTTTGCCCTCTAACAAACTACGCATGATCTTCATAACTCGGTCACAACACTTGCACCCTATAAGAAAGTCAAATAAATAAATTGATTCATTAGAATTTACACAAAACATAAACGAAAGAAAAAGAAAGTCTTGCATCGATAATAAAAAATACCTCATCATCATCTTTATCCTCATACACATTAGCTCTTACAAATTCCGCATCCTTAGAAGAATCATCACCTCCTAAATAAAATTTCAAACAAATTTAATTAACCATTCACTAAATAAAAATAATCTAAATATAACAAATGAATATCTTATTACCTTTAATCTCCGTCCATAACCAATCTTGAGCACACATCAAAGCCTCTAAAGTTTTTGGATGAAGTCTACTCCGATGTGGACTCACAAATCTACCGCTAGTACTAAAAGCGGATTCCGAAGCAACCGTAGACACAGGAATAGCCAATATATCTCTAGCAATAGCACTTAAGGTAGGATACTTAATGCCATTTACTTTCCACCAAGCCAAGATACTAAAGTCATCGGTCCAAGGTAAAACGGGCTCATCTAAATAATAATCCAATTCCGACTTGACAATGTCATTAGTAGATGTACTAGAAACAAATTGGGTAAATTGGTTAATCCAACTACTCTTCCCCAAACCACCTTGTGTATGAGACACCACACTTGAGTTTTCACAACTAGACATTCCTAGTCCCACTTCCATATTTGCTTTTTCATTCATTTGATATTCACTCAACAAATCAAAACCAAGATTACGAATTTTTTCAATCTCTCTTATAGCCCCGTTCTCATAAATTTTAGAAAAATAAAACTCAATTCCCTTCATCTTAAATCGCGGATCCAAAATTGTACCTAAAGCCAATATCCCATGAAGTGAATTCCAATACTTCTCAAACTTTGTGATCATGCTACTTGCCATACACCTAATTTCCTCAAAACTAGATAAAGCCCACTCTTTCATCGATCCCCTAATCTCACAAATTTTAGGGAAGAAGAGGTTCACCGTAGGATATTTAGTTCCCGAAAACAACTCGGTTACTTCATAAAATAGCCCTAACCTCTCACAAATCTCCTTTGCCAACAACCATTCACTTTCTGAAGGCAAACTTTTATATTGGGACTCGCGTCGTTTCAATCTTTCAAACACTACTTTATAACCTAAAGCAATGTTAAGCATTAAATAAGTGGAGTTCCATCTAGTTTTGCAATCAAGAGCTAATTTCTTAGTAAATGAAACCGAGCATTGTTTGGCAACTAAAGCAAACATTTCATCTCTCTTAGGTGTGGCCGTCCAATAAGCAACACTATCACGGACTTTTTCAATGGCATCACTAATTACTTCTAGCCCATCTTTCACAATCAAATTCAAAATATGTGCCGAACAACGCATATGAAACACTTTTCGACCCAACAATAAAGAATTACATGGAATCTTATCTAAAAGATGATTAATCATAGCATCATTGGTGGTACAATTATCCACAGTTAAAGTGGACATTTTACGATCCAAATTCCAATCAAGTATGCACTCCATAAAAGTATCAGAAAGTACCTCAGCAGTGTGTGGACATGGCACGTATATAAACCTAATATCAAAAGAAAGAAATTCAAGTAAGTAACTAAAATATATTATTAATAACATTCATAAATTAAAATTAAAATAACATTAAAAATACCTCACAATTCGACTTTGTAAGGTCCACGATTCATCAATGAAATGTGAAGTTACGGCCATAAATCCTCTTTTTTGATTAGAGGATGTCCACATATCAGTAGTAAATGCAAATCTACTCCGATTGCTACCCAACAACTCCATTGTTTTCACCTTCTCAAACTCGAATATCTTCATTATATCCGCCTTGACCGTATTTCTAGAAGGAACTTTAAACAATGGTTGGAGTGATCTACTATACTCTCTAAACCCATAATGTTCGACCATTGATAGTGGATACTCATGTAAAATAATCATTTTTCCAAGTGCATCTCTTGTGGCTTGTTGGTCAAATGTATAAGCTTCAAGTGTTGTTTTACCATCACTTTTTCGAGGATTCAAAATTGATTGTTTAATGTCTCTAGTTTTTCTTAGAGGACATTTTTCAAAATGTTCACGTAAGTGAGATGTCCCATGTTTACTTTCTCCCCCAAGATTTTTTTTACAATAATGACAAGTAGCTTTCATTGCCCCATTAATTTTTTGTCTTGTAAAGTGTTTCCACACAAATGATTTCAATCTTTTATTAGGTATTTCATCACCATCTCCATCGTCATCACGAGCTCGAGTTGGATTTGAAGTCATATCAACATCAACATTATCAGTAGACTGTTGATTAGAAGTTACCTCAGTTGGAGAAGTGACGTTTCGACTCGTATTAGTTGGTATAGGACTAGTCCCATCTTCAATTGGATTAGACATTTTAACCTAAATAAAAAAAATTAAAGAAGAAGACAAAAATGTTATCAAAATCAATTATGAAAAATTATCGACATAAATTTCAAAGAAAGGACCGGCAACTAATAAACCCTTTTTAAGAGAGTTAAATTTGAACTATTTGCTTAAAAGTGAATAATTAAATTTTTGACATTATACTTTGTTCAAATGGGTACTTTAAATCTATTTTATTTGAACTATTTCTTTATTCTAATAATATAATTTTCTGTTTTATATAGAAAAAATAATTTATAAGAATTGTTTATTTGTTAACAAATTCAAAAATAACTTGCTGCAAAAAAAAAAAAAAAAAAAAAAAAAAAAAAAAAAAAAAACCTTGCTGCTATTTTATATGATATTAGAAATATATATATACACACATATACAAAACCCAAGCAATCGGAAAGAAAAAGAGAAAAAAAAAATGCTTCTTAAAAAAATATATATATATGACGAGGATTCCTTCCAACTTTGTATGATAAAAAATATATATATGACATATATATATACACATAGAATTTTAGACATTCAATAATTTAAGGGATAAAGCCAACAACAAACAATGTATATAATTTATAGAATATTTGAGTGGGTTAAATATATGCACCTGAGAATATGAAACGAAGCCAACAACAAATAATGAGAGTATGAGATGAAGCTGGGAGTTTGGGACGACTGGACGAAGTGAAACTGGGAGGCTCGAAGTGAAACTGTGGATTTAGTGTGGAAGCGGCGCAGCAGCGGCAGCACTGCAGCAGGTAGAAGAGTGAAAGATGAAAAAAGGAAAATGAGAAAACCCTACTGTCTACTGAATGAATAATGACCTAACTTTTGGATTAATAAAAAATGAAAAAAAAAAAGGGAAATAAGGCATAATGGAAGCTAGCTGGCACCCACAGACGACAGACCCACTCAATTCAAATTGTTTTTTGGTGATTTAGTCCGTCTGTCCGTGCTTGTGCTTGTGCAACATGGGTATTAATTATTAAACTATTAATATTTATAATATATTATTTAAAATTTTATATTATATATATATATATACTAAGTCGGGTACGGTTACGGGTAGGGGACCCCAATACCCGCCCCCGACCCGCCCCCGTTGATTTTTCACATACCCGAACCCGAACCCGAATATTCACCTCCATCGGGTTGGGTACCCGCGGATACCCGAACCCGCGGATTTTTTTGCCATCCCTAAAACCTAGGGTTTTTACTCAAAGTTGCATATGCATGGGGTTTGGGTCAATTTCTTTGGGTATTTTTGATAGATTTACATCATATATGACATCAATAACTATTTTAGACAAAAAGCCCTATTTTCAAATGATCTATAAGAAAGTTTGGTATATAACCTTCAAGTACGCATATGAGTATATACGCTAAGCTTTGATACGCTTATATATGATGTCATATATGGGATTTAAAGTATATCTTGGACAAAGTTACACATATTGGTGGTATTGTTGTTATATTTTAAGCTATGAGCTACATTTATGAGATTTTCTACTTACCTAGCCAGTCCGTAAGTATGCTGGTCAAATACATAAATATGTTTTAAATGAATGAAGTCTTTAAATCATTTTGGGAGGCTAATTGGGAACTCGAATACACTGTTTGATTATATTAGACTTGGCTTGGGGCCAATTTGATGAAAGTTATGAAACCTCCCAAACTAAGGATTTTATGGTTTCCTTTCTTAACTGACGGACTTGGTGGATCTTGTTAAATCTCAACAATACCACTACATGTTTTACACTATGGATATATACATATATACAAGTTTTACGAATACATATGGAATGCATGTATATTCATATCTATATATGTTGGATTCTATATTCTTGTGATTTCATTGATTCGATGGGATGATTATTGTGATTTTACATCGGATGGCCACACCGTTCGTACTAGATAGATGGTGATTACCGGTAGCGTATAGCCTTGGTGGCTACGTGAGTATTATTGTAGCGTGCGCCTTTATGGCGGCGTGAGGTAGCGTATGCCTGTGTGGCTGCGTGAGGTAGCGTCTAGGTGGACCTGGTAGGTGGTCCCTGCCTTGGGCAGAAGAAACCGAGTTGCCGGCTATCTCTGTACAGTAGATTTATGAAAAATCCTAGACGTGAGTTTGATATATGTGATTGATGTGATAGATCTAGTCGCGGGTTGTGGCATGTACAGTCTGATGATATATATATATTGCCTTTCTTGTACTTTGGGCTGGGGGCATTATATATACATTTCACGAAAGGTTTCCATGCATTAGCTACTTCACATGTGTATATTTATTTATATTTGTATATACAAAGAGAAATGTGAATTATTACCGAGAAGCAGCTTATAAACTAAATTTATTTTCATTATAGTGCATATCATGGCATGCATCATTTCCAACCTATTTTCTTATACCAAACCCTTATAGTTCCCACTGAGCCCGTTTGGCTCACTCCCATTTTCCAAACCAGTGTTGCAGGTGTTCGCGAGAATGGTACGAGTACGAGTCTAGATAGCTCTGATGGACTCTGATCCCCTGAGTCGTTGGGAAACGACTTATATACTAGTTGATTTGTTAATAAAGGTCTATGTATTGTAATGTTGTATTTGAGAAAAGGCTTATTGAGATTAGGACCTCATTGGAGGCTGTGTATATATGACATTTTCTTAAATGTGAAGTATCTATTGGAAATGGATTAAATGTACATTTTAAACAGGTTTTGGTTTATTTATATATACATAAACTCCACAAGCCAGAATTTCTTCTAAAATGATTTTATTATTTGAACATGTTTGTGGTATAAAATTCTAAATTTTGCACTTGATCACCCGTCGTCGCGTACGACTCCGTGGCTAACCGGGTCCCGGAGGTTCAAACCTCTAAACGGGATTTCGGGGCGTCACAAATATGGGCAAGAAAGCGTATTAATATACAGTGTGTATGCTAGTGAAACGCTGAACAGATAGAGAAGAGAGTTATACCGGCTGCTCAAGCAAGTCAAGAGGTAAGGGAAAGAACTACTCGTCATGTGTCGTATTCTGGGGAATCTCCCTCATGTGCATAATTTCTCTTTGCATATACCAATAAGTCAACGGAATAAGAGGCAGATGGTACGTCATCATGGAAGGCATGCTAAAATGAGGTTGATGCGAAGAGCTGGCCTGATGAGTAGAAGGTCTTACAGTCAATAAAAGTTGAGTGGCACCCACGACATAAACATGAAGGACCGGAGGCGGAGTCCCACGAGGATGAGGTGGTGGCGGCGTCTCTTCACCTCCAAAATCAAAACCTCCCAAATTCCCCTTATCAGATGGAATATTCTCACCCTGTTGCTCATCACCATCATTATCGGGAGCATCAGGATGATCAGAAGACCCCTCTGGCTGCGATGCAGGTGGAATCTCGGGCTGGGCTGCCGGAGGAGCATACCCACCAGGAACGGCCATCACCTACATGACCTCTACTGCAATAGGTGGATGCCCTGGCATCAAGTGTCTAGTGGCATAATACTCATATGAGATCTCAAGCCCTTGCAGAAACTCCTTGAAAAATATGCCACCCACCAAGTCAGTCATCTCTCCTATCGGTACCAAATCGGGACGCCTCATAAGCAAAGGTGGGTCTGCCAGCGCCCTCAGTGGATAGCTCTGCACATGCTGCCTAATAACTCTCTCGACCAAGTAAAATTGAAAGTTGTATTCGCCGCGCAGCAATAGCCTATGCTGAGATAGTATCATCATGGCCTGGCCTCCCCTCATTGCAATAAATATGGGAACCAAGTCACCTGAAAAAGGAAATAGATCATCAACTGTTGGTGTCTTATACAGGGCTAAAGATTGAAAGACTAGTCGTATTAGAAGTTTAAAGTTATACCCGAGCGATCGACAAAGGTGAGAGTATTCTTCTTTCAGTTGTCTCTCCGATACATATGCTGGATGGGGTACTCGGCAATCACATTATGCAGGGGCTACAATTGATGCACGCCATCAAAGTACATGTAATACCAAACCTAAAAAGGGAAAAGTAGCCTATCAGTTAACACATTGCTCGAATCAGAGAGAAAATAGAGCTTTAATATCGAAATGAAAAAGTCAAAGAAATGATCACGTATGTGACGCCCCGAATCTCGTTTTGAGATTTTCACCTCCGGGACCCGGTTAATCACAGATGCCATGCGCGACGACGGGTTTAAAATATAAAAATCACAACTTTTAAAAAACTGTTCTTAAATAAAACATGGTCTTTATAAAAGCCCAATTTATAAAATCTTGGCATATGGAGTTTATTTTACTAACAAACCACCCTGTAAGGTTTAAAACCATTTAATACAAATAATCACACCCAACCACAATTTCAAATCCACTTCACATATATAAAACCATTTATACAAATGTACAATACATAAAATCATAGTCCATTTACAATCAAAAGGAAGCCAAAACGGCTATACAATATAGTCCTTTCCCGAAGAAGGACTAGATGTAAACTGTGGACATCAGAGGCCTCTATACACGTACATCATACACCACCCGAGATGCTATGCCTGCAAAACTGTTAAAAAATAGGCTGAGCCAAATCCGGGCTCAGTGGGAACTATATAGGTTTTGTGTAGAAAATACTTTACTTTAATGTAATAGTTTGAAAATGTGTAATGCAATGCAATGCAAACCCTAGTGCATGCAACCCCACTAGGATTCCTATCCTAGCTACCCGGAAGCCATTTACCCAACAACTCGATCTCTCCTCTAACCATCCATAAGATAAAATTCCAAGGAATTTCCACAACTCGAGGATATCGCTAGTCCAAAGTCACCTCGTATCAAACTCTAACTTCCTAAAGTTCGACATGCTACGGACTATCTACTCTCAAGTGTAACTCTAACTCTTCTATGCTATCCAGTCCTTACTCCGTAAGTCGTAACTATTGGTCAAGTATTTATTATTTTCACTTTAATTATAATTCATTATGGAGCCTATACTTGACCAGCTAATAGGCTTCGCCTCAAGATCACTAGTCTAAACCATTATGTTACGGTGTACTCTCATTAGGCTATCTCGTTATCTATGATTTCCCTTTTAATTATGAGTATATTATATGTATTATGATTTGGCTTGCTATTCCGTAATCCATACGCGTCCGTATACCCATACATCATTTCTAAGTTCAATAATTATTATCTCTTTCCACTTTATATATTAATACATTATGAAAGGCTCGACAGTTCTCTAAGTGTACCTTATTCTGTCTAGATGTGTCCGCATAAGTCTTTTCATCGCTTATATCATAGCCGAGGCAACATACATAAACCAATACGAGACATGATACGATACAACAATAATAACAGCATAATCACAATCTCACAACAACTCTCATATTACGTCTCCAGTATAATGTCTCAGTTTCACCCTGCGGTCAGTCCAGGCCCAGAACAACAGATCTCGAAAGGTCCAAGGTTCTTGTCCATGTCTCCTCCGAGTAGGGAGTGGCTCAGGGACTTTGTTCTCCAAGTAATTCATTCGGAGATAACCATGCAGGACATTTTCCCAGGAATAAACTCCGAATAGTTAACAAAGAGAACACCTCATACAAGCCATCTCAACACTCCGAAAAGAATTATTACACCAAGCGATACCCTAGTAGGGTAATGACCATTAGTAGCCCAACTACTTCCCGAAAAACTCAACATTTGGAAAGTAGTGGCACACGGGACCTGCTCCGCTGCCAGGGAAACTCGTTTAATCGAGAACACATAGTCCTGTTGGAAGGCAATATACATAGAGTAGGCTTTTCTTTGTGGGCAACCACAACCACATGCGGAGTCATCGACTTGATTTTTCCCGTCACGGTTTAGGGATTTTCACCCATGGGCGATAATAGGCGGCCCGTCTTCGAGTCACGGGGAGCTACCCGGTGCTCGGTCAATCATATCTAGCCCATACATGTGATTGCATCAACAAGAATATCTTGATTCATCATTCAACAACATATATAATCATCAAATCATCCATCATAAGTATGGCTAACAACATATATATACAATCACATAATCATCATCAATATAATCATCGTTCATTCATCATTCATCACATTATCATTATAATCGATCCAATTATCCGAGACCTTATCATTTAATTAATAATTCCCATTATTCGGTCAATTGATTCGTTATCAATATATATTACATCTCATTATGTGTCATATGTATCATCAAACTACGGACATAAGCGTTCTATGTTAATTCTCTAGCTAGTCACTAAGCCAAGTATCGATTAGTGTGCCCCTCGTTCAACCGGCATATTAATACAACTCACCTAGATGTTCATGTTCATAACTAAAGTAATCCATGCCTTAAAAATGTGTTCTATGCATTCTTAAAGAGTATCGAGGTTATATTCTCGTTATTAGTGCCTAGCACGCTTCACACAAGTCACTAAACCCGTATGTTATGGCGTATCGCTCTGTCATAATGGGTTCTCACTACTCATACCAAAAATAATGCCCTACGATCGCATCTAATGGTATATATGCGTATCTCTATCATCAATAACCCATAATCATCCATTTAATACGTACAAATCCAAACACCCTCAATTCTTAGGTCATACGGGTAATTACGAAGTGCGTTTCACATAAATCTCTAGGTACGCATACTAAATCGTGAAACTAGAGGATCAATCTTGCTATAAAAGTGAAAATCTATCAATATCCATCACTAATCTAAGATTGATCTAGCCCAAACCCCAAGAGATGCAAACAACCCATGGTTTTAATGAAAATCTCCAATTTGAGTTCAAATCATTAAAACAAGTAAAAGTTTGTAAAAGAGGTTTTATACTAGTGTTCCCACCTTAGAGATGCTATATCGAGGAGTTGAGGAAACGTAGACGTCGTCTCGTCAAAACCCTAGCTTGCCTCCAAGCTCCATACGCGAAGACGATGGTGGAAGACGATGAATAATGAAGGAGGAAGTGATTTGAGGCTCTAATCTTGTAGGAGGATGAAGAAACCTTAAGAATATTCCACTCTCTCTTTTTATAACTCTCTAGAGCGTGGTGGATGTGTGTGGCTCGAAAATGAGGAGTGGTGGGTGTTAAATGGGTGAAAAACGGGTTTAAAATGCTCAAAACAGATATTCAGGTGAACCATGATCGATCATGGGTCCACCATGATCGATCATGAACCATTCTGGAACTCCTCTGGAGGACCATGATCGATCATGAAAGTCACTGCATTAACAAATGACTTTCTGAGCCCGAAACGGACCTCGAAATGGCTGAATCTTGACTAGGCCCAAAACATGAAAGTTATAGAGGGAAAAGAAATGAAGACGTGGCCATAAATGGAGAATCATTTGGACATCAGATGAAGAAGCTATGGCCTCTCAAAGTTGACCAAAAATCGACGAATCGCGAAAAGTCGAAACACGCGATTATCGCCTCGATTTCAATCCAAACCACTCGAATAACGTAACAATTGCTCACTTAAATTAAATATACCTAATATGACATACTAGATGTATCAGGTTGAGTACAAAGGGCTCAAAACCCAATGCTCGCTCTCTAATGGAGATTAAGCCATACCGGGCTTAAGAGAAGGTCAACACGAAAAAATGAACACGGGGTATTACAACGTACCACCCACAAGTGAAGTGGGAATACGACCCCGAGTGCTCTCTCCATACCGGCCTCGATCACCACTCTCCTCCTATCGATCTGAATGGGCTCTCCCGCAAATACAAGCCCTATGATCATATGAAATCAAGGGGCGTCATCGTCATCTCTCCAAATAAAAAGTGAAAAGTATTTGTGGTATCCCACTAGTACTGTTCTAGGGCTAAATTCAAAATAAGCCTTCTGTTCCTTAGAGCCCCAAAAACCGAGTCCAAGTACATCCCGAAATCTACCGAGCGGACAATAATCAATACCTCTAAAGGCAACTTGCCCAAAGATCTCCCAAGATGCTCATGGCCACTCCTTGGCCTCGAACTCCGCCCTCATGCAAACATATGACAAATCGTCGTAAGAATAAGGTAATATGCATATGTTAAGTGAATAACTAGCATTGCCTTAAAAATAAAGAAGAAAAAGTTCATATACCAAAGAAAAGAATAATCATACATGCATTTATACTAACATTGTCTTTCAGGGGCATTTTAGTAATTTTCTACCAAATAAGTAACCATTTTTACTGACTTTGGCTTTTAGAGGCATTATAATAATCTTCTGCCTAAACGGTAACATTTGTTACTAACTTTGTCTTTCAGGGGCATTTTAGTAAACTTTCTGCCTAAAAGGCATCATCATCTACTAACTTTGTCTTTCAAGGGCATTTTAGTAATTTTCTACCAAATAGGTAGCTATTTTTACTGATTTTGTCTTTCGAAAGCATTGTAATAATCTTCTACCTAAACGGCAACATTTGCTACTAACTTTGTCTTTCAGGGATATTTTAGTAAACTTTCTGCCTAAAGGGCATCATCATATACTAACTTTGTCTTTCAGGGGCATTTTAGTAATTTCCTGCCTAAACGGAAACATTTTTTACTAACATTATCTTTCAGGGGCATTTTAGTATTTTTTTATCGAACAGGTAGCCATTTCTACTGACTTTGTCTTTCAGAGGCATTGTAATAATCTTCTACCTAAACTGCAACATCTGCTATTGACTTTGTCTTTTAGAGGCATTTTAGTTATTTTCTGCCTAAACGGCATAATCATGTACTAACTTTGTCTTTTAGGGACATTTTAGTAATTTTCTGCCTAAGCAGCAGCATTTTCTACTAATATTGTCTTTCTAGGGCATTTTAGTAAACTTTTTGCCTAAAGGGTATCATCGTCTACTAACTTTGTCTTTCAGGGGCATTTCTGTAACATCCCGTTTAATCATCTCTCGCAAATCACGGCTTAAGTCGCGTATAAGGCAACATTTGGCTTCGGATAGCCAAATTGGGTTCTGCAAAGGTTGGCATGGTTTGGAACCTTCCAAAAAGTCATATTAACATATTTAAGTGTATTATAATCACCATAAGTTGTTTCGGGTGGCTCGGACGAAAATCGGCTCGAAAATCACAAGTTTGGAACCTACGCGATAAATTATTTTTATCCGACTTTGGATGACCATAACTTCTTCATCTGAACTCCAAATGAGTCCTTATTTTCGGCCACGTCTTCATTTCAATTCCCTCTACAACTTTTGTGTTTTGGCCGAGACCCAATTCCAACTCCTTGATGCTCAAAAGTGGGTGTGAAGTCGAGTTGTTGACCAAAAGCTGAAAAGGGCACCTTCAGGCCTACGGAGTCGACTCCATGAATAGTGGGGGAGTCGGCTACATCGACCTGGGTGAGAAATTCATATATTTTCACCTCATTTCTTCCCCATTTAACACATTCATTTGGAGAGCCTTTAGAGAGAGAAAGAGGGGCAAATTTGGGGGATTTTAAGGGATCATTTGAGGGTGCATCTTCCACACAAGATTCTCACCATCATCATCATCTTCATCCTCTTCTTCATTTGGTTCACCATTTCTAGGGTTTATAGCTACTAATTGGGGATTTTCGCTTCTACGCTGTTCCGGCTCGATTCTTCGGCAATACTTCGAGGGATTGACCCTCCTAAGGTGGGAACAATAGTATTTTAACAAGTTTTCTTACTATTATAACTTATTCATCTCAAATCAATCCAAACCTAGGGTTTTTACTCAAAGTTGCATATGCATGGGGCTTGGGTCAATTTCTTTGGATATTTTTGATAGATTTGCATCATATATGACATCAATAACTATTTTAGACAAAAAGCCCTAATTTGATATGATTTATGAGGAAGTTTCACACATAACCTCTAAGTACGCATATGAGTATATACGCTAATCTTTGATATGCTTATGTATGATGTCATATATGGGATTTAAAGTATATTTTGGACAAAGTACAAATATTGGTGGTATTGTTGTCGTGTTTCAAGCTATGAGCTACATTTATGAGATTTTCTACTTACCTAGCCAGTCCGTAAGTATGCTGGTCAAATACATAAATATGTTTTGAATAAATGAAGTCTTTAAATCATAATGGGAGGCTATCTGGGAACTCATACTCATTGTTTGATTGTATTAGACTTGGCTTGGGGCCAAATTGATGAAAACATATGAAACCTCCCAAACTGATGATTTTATGGTTTCCTTTCTTAACTGACGGACTTGGCGGATCTTGTTCAATCTTAACAACAATACCACTACATGTTTTATAATATATATATTTACACATATCATGGATGGATACATATATACAAGTTTTACGAATACATGTGGAATGTATATATATACTGATCTCCATCTATTGGATTATGTATGTTCTTATGATTTCATTGATTTGATGAGTTTATTGTTGTTTGGATATACTATCTGATGGCCACACCGTTCGTACTAGATAGATGGTGATTACTGGTAGCGTATAGCCTTGGTGGCTACGTGAGTATTATTGTAGCGTGCGCCTTTATGGCGGTGTGAGGTAGCGTATGCATGTGTGGCTGCGTAGGTGGACCTGGTAGGTGGTCCCTGCCTTGGGCAGAAGAAACTGAGTTGCCGGCTATCTCTGTGCACAGTAGATGTATGAAAATCCTAGACGTGAGTATGATATGTGATTGATGTGATAGATCTAGTCACGATGTTGTGGAATATACTGTATGACGATGTATATATACATATATTGCTTTTCTTATATTTTGGGTTGGGGACATTATATATACATTTCACGAAAAGTTTCTATGCATAAGCTGCTTCATATGTGTATATGTATTTATATTTGTATATACGTATTTCTACCCAAAAGTGGTTTTTTATAGATAAGCAGCTTATAAACTAAATCTACTTTTATTATATGCACAGCATGGCATGCATGGTTTCTAATCTACTTTCTTATACAAACTCTTATAGTTCCCACTGAGCCCGTTTGGCTCACTCCCATTTTTCAAACCAAGTTTTGCAGGTGTTCACGGAAATGGTACGAGTACAATTCTAGATAGCTCTGATGGACTCTAGTCACCAAAGTCGTTGGGGAAACGACTTATGTCTTAGTCCTTAATATGTTCATATTATATTGTATTAATCTCTTAAACGATATATGTAAAGTTTTATAAGTTTGATGCCTGGTTATAGGAATTCCTTTGTACTAGAATGTGTATTGCTACTTGACGAGATATTGATAGATGTGGAGATATTATTTTACTTAAAATTTGGTATAATTTGACAGGAAATGATTTTATCAATAGTACAAACTCCACATGCCAAATCTTCTCAAATCACCGCTTTATATAGAATTCCCTTTTATTTAAGTTATGATTTACAGCTTGTCACCCGTCGTCGTGTACGACACCGTGATTAACCGGGTCCCGGAGGTGAAATCCTCTCAACAGGATTTCGGGGCGTCACAATTTTAGTAACTTGCTACCGAACAAGTAGCCATTTTTACTGACTTTATCTTTCAGAGGCATTATAATAATCCTTTGCCTAAATGGCAACATCTGCTACTAACTTTGTCTTTCAGGGGCATTTTTAGTAAATTTATGCCTAAACGGCAACATCTGTTACTAATTTTGTCTTTCTGGGGCATCTTAGTAATTTTTTGCTTAAATGGCAACATTTTTTGCCTAAACGGTAATATTTTCTACTAACTTTGCCTTTCAGGGATATTTTAGTAATTTTCTACCAAACAGATAGCCGTTTGTACTAACTTTATCTTTCAAGGGCATTTTAATAATTTTCTGCCTAAAACGGCAATATTTTCTACTAACTTTGTCTTTCAGGGGCATTTTAGTAATTTCCTGCCTAAACAGCAACATTTTCTACTAACATTGTCTTTCAGGGGCATTTTAGTAATTTTTTCCTAAACGGCATCATTTTTTACTAACTTTGTCTTTCAGGGACATTTTAGTAATTTTCTACTGAATAGGTAGCCATTTGTACTAACTTTGTCTTTCAGGGATATTTTAGTAAACTTTCTGCCTAAAGGGCATCTTCATCTTATAACTTTGTCTTTCTGGGGCGTTTTGGTAATTTTCTGCCTAAACGGCATCATCATGTACTAACTTTGTCTTTCAGGAACATTTTAGTAATTTTTCTACCTAAACGGCATCATTTTTTACTAACTTTGTCTTTTAAGGACATTTTAGTAATTTTTTACCGAACAGGGGCACTTTAGTAATTTCTTATCAAAATGGTAACAACAGTCTCCCGAAAAAGCAAGACAAATACACACAATCTTCCAAAACGGCAAGACAAACAACTAAGTCTCCCAAAAAGACAAGACAAACATTCAGTCTCCCAAATTGGCAATACAAACAATTCAGTCTCCCGGAAAGGTAAGACGAACGCTAAGTCTCCCGAAATGGCAATACTCCTATTTTCCGAAATGGTAAAATCAGTTATATACCGAAGCGGTATGTTTTCTTAATTACCTAAGTGTTAAGTCACTATCATTATTGTTATTATCATTATATATAGTCTATTTTATTTACTAACATGCCATTCAGGGGCAGTTATGTAATTTTGCAACTAATATAATATTTCACAACTAAACATCAAAATGTGTGTCACTTTCAAGACATGTAGTAACTTTGCCTCTTTCAATTTCGCACACATACATGTGTGTATATATATATATATATCTACTACTAATAAAAATACAGATAACATAAAAAGAAAAGAAAAAGAAAACACACCCGCATCGGAGGCATAGCATAAGTGCAAAGATGGCTGTTTGGGTGATGAAACAAGAATTTGGTGTTCGCCAACGGCTATCGCCCTACCTTAAAATACATTTGATTGTAACCTTCCATCGCAACCATAGCACCCTCGTACTGCACATCGACCCAATCATCCTCATGGAATCGAGGAACAAATCGTCCAGCCTCAAAAGATAAGTTCTTGTTCCAACCCAAATTTCCGTTCGCTACATGGACATACGCCTTGTGAATCGCAATCATGTAACCTTCCATTGCTAAGGTCAAAAAGAGAAAGGGGTGTTTCTACACCAAAAAAGATTAATATAGTGCAAGAGAGCAGAGAGAAATAGTATATTTCTTTGAAAAATGCAAGTAAAACGGCTGCAATCGCTGGAGGTGAAATAAAATAGTAAAAGACCGATCGATATTTGTGCTCACCAAATCGGTCTTCAAGCCATTCCAATCAGTATAATATGCACCCTAGTCGGTCTTCACTGAGTCGACCGATCGGTCTTACCATTAACCGGATCGGTCTTCGCACCACACAGATCGGTCATCAGACCACACGGATCGATCAACGATGTTTCAAATGTCAGTCTTCAATTTTTTCAAGTTTTAGGGACTGGAACAATAAGCAAGTGCCGCAAAATGCGTATCTCACCTAAACTTTCATTTTCTCGACGTTGCACACTCTTCCAAAACGTATAAACGCCGAGGGGCTTCTGTGGACACCTCATTTTACGACCCTTAAAGGAAGCGGCTATTTGCACTATATCAAAAACAAAGCAAACTCAAATAACATCGATAAGCCACATTTTAGTTCAAACATCAAAAGTCGAATAACGGGCCTCGAACAGCACTGAGACAGGACTGGAGAAGAACTCCAAAAGCATCAAGGAATCACCTTCGATGAGTAGCGAAACACACAAAAACTGATCAGTCTTATCAGTTTTTGGATCGGTCATGTAAGAGACCAATCGATCTTAACATTTTATGGATCGGTCTTAAGTCTGTAATGGTCGGTTATCAGGCCAGTTGGATCGGTTAACACTTACATACGGTAAACAAGGACAAAGACCGATCGGTCTTTTGGGCCACCGGATCGGTCTTCAAGAGGGACCGGTCGGTTATTGATTGAATTGAATCGGTCATTGCACCGGACGAATCAATTTTTAGTCTTCCCGGATCGGTCTTTGACAGGAAAAGCATATTCCATCTCTATATTAGTCAGAACCGCAACAAAAGAAAGGGGGGCCTCCTAATAGAGGCAGAGCTCTATAGAGAGCTCGGAAAAGAAAGCCGGAGACGGCCAGAAAGCTCAAAAGAAAGAAGAGCAAAGGCTTGTATAAAATAGATAGGACTGGATCTAAAGATAGGGATAAATTGTATTAAAAATTCTTAGACTAATTTGTAATACTTTATAATATCAGTCAAAACAAAAGCTTTGTTTTCGAAAATACGGTATTCTATTAATTCTTTAAATTCGTCTTTAGTTATTGATTGACCCATGTGTATATAATTTGTATTGTTGAGAATACTGTACATAATGCTTACACTGCGTATGTGTTAACCAATTAAACCGAAATTGGACGAATATGACTTGTATGACACGTAGATAAATTCTAAATTGTTATTACACTGTAAATACATTTAAAAACCTTAAATCGACCCCCGTATTGCTTAATTGCTCTAAAACATAAAAACCAGTGCACTAATCAGGGATGACCGATCGGTCTACAGGAAGCCCGATCGGTCTTAGGTTGGTGTTGACCTTATATTCATTAATCTTGTTTTGATAATAACAATAACATTAATCATGTGTAATTTAATTAAGTTGATGTTTAAAGTTATAGCCACATTAAATTGATCACACGTGGACAAAATCAAAAAGCCGGAATAGAGATCATTCACCTACAAAGTTGTACGCTATCAATATATCACACATCACAAAGCTTCTATGATCAATGCTCTATCAATGGCACTTCTATGATGAATGATGAGCCAAGGAAGAAAAGAAATAAAGATACAATCAAAAGCCCTCGAAGACTCATTAGTTTCTATTTGAGTGAGTGCTTTTGTTACCTTTGTAAAGGTTCATGTTTGATTCTTAATATAGCTCATATACTTTATTTTTACACAACTAGATTGATCAAAACAAAGTTTCTTCAAGATCTTTTCAAAACACTTCTTTTGGCAAAAACCGTCTTTTTATTAAATTCATTTTTAATTCTAAATGATCTTATTTGAAGCTTTAACAAAAATAGGTGTCTTAGGAACCTATATTTTACCTTCCCCAAGCATTAAAATTGGTTTTAGAGCTTATTTGCAAAAGTGCAAAAATTGGGATTTTGGCCTAATGGACAGTGCTCATCAGTCAACTAAGCAAAGAGGCTCAGTCGACTGAGGCTCACTGAGTCGACTAAGGAGCCTTGCTCAGTGGACTAATGGCCCAGAATATAGCCGTTGGAGTTCTTATTTTTTACCATTTTTGGCACCAAACTCTTACCAACTCCCTCCAAACGGCCGTATGATGTCTTAGACTATATATACACCTTGTAAGACTTATTTAAACACTCTTGAATCATTCTTACACTATTCTCTTCATCTGCATTCAATATTAAAAGATTCAAGAACATTTCTTTTGATCAATCACAACTACTTTGAGCTAGAACTTATTGATCAAATTTGATATCTCTTAGTGTGAGCTTAAATTGTAATCTTCATACACTTGCGAGCTATTGTACATTGGTGTTAGTCACCAAATCTTTTTTTTCAAACATTAAGAGAGGTTTATCTCTTAAGATAGCAAGAGTGAAATCTTGTGAGAGTATTGAGGGAGATTCAATACTTGTAAGAGTGTGTGAGAAGAATACATTTGTAGAGGTTTGATCTTCACCCAGAAGAAGATCAAAAATAGTGAAAATTCTCGAGGTACTAACCGAGCGCGAAAGTAGGGGCTAACAAGCCGAACCGTGTGAACAAAAAAGTCGTCGACTTCTATCGATTCAATTTTTCTATCTCTTGATCTCTTATCTTGTGATATTAATACTTTGTGATTGGAATTAACTTTGTTTCTTGATTGCTTGATTGGTATAGACATTAAACATTTTTAAATCGATTTTAAAAATCCGATTAAGTTTTAAAAACCCTATTCACCCCCTTAGGGTATTTTTCGACCTACAGTTGGTTTCGATCAATCTTTTGTATATTTTCGCTATTTTTACTCTGTAACCCGTGCCATCACTCCTGTATGCTAATAAAACTGATTTATACGTACACTCAGGCCAAAAATAGTAGGAAACGGATAAAAGATAAAAACAAGCATGTTCATTTAGAAGCCGAAAGGGCGACGCGGATGCCTAACACCTTGCCGCTTCGTAACATAGTTTCCGAACCCAATGTGGTTGCGCAGACCGTATTGTACCCCAAATGATGAGCCCAAGGATAGCACTGGAGCTGGATTATGGAGTGAAGGCTATGCCGATCCCATCCGGGTTCCAAGTGGCCCAATCACCCGACTAGATCCAAGAAGATCAAGGGGCCATAAGTCCAAGTGATGATGAGCAAAGCTGAAGCATGGAGGAGCATTGATGGACCCAAGAATAGAAGACATTGCTTGTTCAATTAGCAGCCCAAGAGATTAAAACGTGTATTTGATAAATGGGCTGGGCTAGGCTTTATTTATTTTAAGTTTAATTTATGTTTTAGTTTTGTTTGGGCCCAAAGTTTATGGGAAACTATTATTTTCATTTTATTTTGTTTATTTTTCGAAAATTGGGCGTTGGCTAGGTTTGTTACTTTTTCTCCTATTTAAAGGAGATAACATTATTATGTTTGGAAGCTTTTGATTAATTAAATTTCGAGTGTTTTCACCTCTTGCGTTCTAAGAACGTCTCGAATAGCTAAAATTAGGGTTCTTGTTGTTCTTCGATTTAGCAATCAATTAACCCATCGATTGATTGTTTGTCTTCAATTATACCAAGGTTCTTTCTCGTTTTTGGGATTGGGTCGAGATTCCACCTCCATTAACTTCGCGTGATTCCAAGGTTCTTGCGTCTTCATACGCTAAGGGTTGCGGATCCGTCTTACTTGGATAAAATACGATCGCAATTCACATCAATTGGTATCAGAGCGAGGTTTCTATCCAGGTTTTATCTTTCATTGTCTCTGTTTTTTCTTTCTGTTTTCTTCAATTCGTAGTCTACTTTATTCATATCTTCTTAAAACTAGGGTTCTTGTTTTTGACTGTGAAAAAAAAATCGAAGTTTTCATACTCTCGAATCTGCTCTTGTTAAGTAATTGGGAAACTGATCATGTTTGCTATGTTATTGCGAATTAAACCCTACCTGTGAATTTTGCAATTCACAATCTGTTTGAGATCGTTCTCGCTAAGTGCTTTTGAATCTATTCTTGACTGCTAATACTGCGATTGTTAGGGTTCTGTTAAGGTTTGAAACTGATAGGGTTAAGATATCGATTATACTATATGAACCCTAGGTTCTTGGCTGCAATTTTGATTTATTGTTTGGGATAACCTCTAGTTGTGCTAAAAACCCTAGACTCACGAATTGCTTGTTGCGACTTCCTTGTTTCTTGTTTTTGGGATAAATTTATATTGCTGCTGTTGATATTTGTGGTTGCTGGTATTGCGAAAATTATAAAAAAAACCCTAGCTGCGACTGATTGTTTCATGATTAAAGCCGCGATTGCGATCGACTATTCTTGCACATAAGTTTCGTTTAAAGCGATTTCTGATTGAGTTTCGAATTGTGCATTTTTTTCTGTTGAATTTTCGAATTTTGGATTCACAATTATTTCTTTTTGGATTTGGGTTCTATAAGGTCTAAGGATTCCAAAAATCCTGTTTTCACGAGATTGAATTTTCGCTTATTTTTTTCGATCTTTTGCTTCGTATTGTGTCTATAATTCATTGGGATTCTTGTTTCTTGAGTTCTTGGTGAAAACGTAATTGTCGGGCATACAATTGACCTGTTTGGAATGTGATTGGTCTGTTTGGGAACCAAGACGAAGGTTCTGGCTTTTCGATTTATTTAAAAGTTCTCAAAGGTAAAAATTGAGAGGTATATCATTACTTTTGAAAACTAAACACAAGCGGTAAAATCAGAGTGACATATTCTGAGTGAAACACGTAAAGGAGTGCAATAAGGAAATTTTTTATTTCTTTATATTGTGCTAATCTTTGTTTTGCAGCAATATATCAAATTTCGATCCTAAGTTGTTCCAAGAAGCTATGGTGAGTACCTTGCAAAAGATGATGAGAGAGGAGTTGGGTGGCTTTAAAGAGCAGGTGGATGAGATGAGTGAGGAGTTGAGACAAATGCGGGTGAAAGTAGATAGAGTTGAGAGCGCTCAAAATGAACAATCACATAGTGCCCAAAGAAGTGGTAGACTGCAGCCTAGAGAAAGGAGGGCTGAAAACGATCCTGATAAATTTTACTGAGATAGCTTTGACGATGAGGATAGCAACATCGATTCGGTAATCGCAAACCGGCGGAATGGTAGACGGTTTAGTGGAGGAACTAATTGGGAGGATAATAACATAAATAGGATCAAACTGAAGATTCCATCCTTTCAAGGGCAGAATGACCCCGAGGCCTATCTTGAGTGGGTCAAGAAAGTAGAGTTGGTATTTGCTTGCCATAATTACTCTGAGTCCAAGAAGGTGAAATTGGCGGCTATTGAATTTTTTGATTATGCACTTGTTTGGTGGGATCGTTTGATGACAGAGCGAAGGCGTAGTGATGAAGGGCCTGTCGAGACTTGGGATGAGATGAAGCGGCTGATGAAGAAGCGATTTATACCTGATCACTATTATCGGGAATTGTACCAAAAATTGCAAGGGCTTACATAGGGGAATCGTAGTGTTGATAAATACTATAAGGAGATGGAAGTGACCATGATTCGGGCCAAGGTTGACGAAAATAGAGAAGTTACCATGGCGAGGTTCTTGAGTGACCTAAACCGGGAGATTGCCAACGCGATTGAATTGTAGCCGTATGTCGAGATTGAAGATATGGTGCACACTACAATTAAAATAAAGAGGCAACTCAAGAGGAAGGGTAGTTTTAAGCCAAGCCAAAGTTCTTACTCTACTCCATGGAAACAAAGTCCGTGAAAAAATGATGACAAAGCAAACCACTCCGAAACCAAAAGTTGATTTGAAATCAGAAGTTCCTACAATAAGCCGAGCTAAGGTAGCCCCTAACACTACTAACACTCCTACTACTCAAAACTGGGACATTATATGTTGGAAGTGTCAAGGGAGAGGCCACGTATCTACTCAATGCCCGAACAAGTGAGTAATGATGCTTCTGGATAATAGAGAATATGAGACGGATGAAGAAGGCGCTGAAGCTATGCCACCTTTGGAGGATATTGAAGAAGAGGATAGCGCTATTCAGGGCAAGTTATTAGTTGTAAGAAGAGCCCTTAGCGTGCAGGCAAGGGAGGATAAGGAGCAGCGAGAGAATATCTTCCATACTAAGTGCCTAGTGCTAGGCAAGGTGTGTAGCTTAGTGATAGACGGAGGTAGTTGTAATAATGTGGCTAGCATGACAATGGTGGAGAAGCCAGCATTGCACACGACTACGCATCCAAGGCCTTACAAACTGTAGTGGTTGAATGATAGCGGTAAAGTGAGGGTGAACAAGCAGGTTATGGTGTCCTTTAGCATTGGGAAGTATGAGGACCAAGTGCTTTGTGATGTGGTTCCCATGCAAGCCGGCCATATGATGTTAGGGAGGCCGTGGCAATATGATAAAAGAGTTAAGCACGATGGCTTCACCAATAAGTACTCATTTGAGATTAACAAAAGAACAATCATTCTTGCACCTTTACTGCCACAACAGGCTTATGCTGATCAGTTGAAGTTGCAAAATAAGGAGGAGCAACAGAGAGCTGAAAAGAAAAAGAAAGAGAGTGAGGGAAAAAGAAAAAAAAATTAAGAAAAAAAAGTATAGTGGAAAAACCCAGTGACTATTGAGAGCAAGTTTGAACGGAGGCAAAAGAATTTCTATGCGAGAGCTAGCGAAGTGAAAAGAGCGATACTTTGTAATCAACTTCTTGTACTTGTGTACAAAGAAGTGCTTTTGAACATTAACGAACTAAATTCTTCTTTACCTAGTGTTATTCTCTCTTTGTTGCAGGATTTTGGTGACGTCTTTCTAGAGGATACGCCAAGCGGGTTACCACCCATCTGAGGAATAGAGCACCGAATTGATTTCGTACCCGGAGCATCCATTCCAAACCGACCAGCCTATAGGAGTAACCCGGAGGAAACGAAGGAACTTCAAATGCAAGTGACAGAGCTGCTGAAGAAAGGGTATGTGAGAGAGAGTATGAGCCCACATGCGGTGCCAGTTTTGCTAGTGCCGAAGAAGGATGGGACGTGGAGAATGTGCGTGGACTGTCGGGCAATTAATAATATCACGGTAAAGTATCGTCATCCCATTCTACGTTTAGATGATATGATTGATGAGTTGCATGGGTCTAGTATATTCTCTAAAATTGATTTGAAAAATGGATACTATCAAATTAGGATGAAAGAATGAGATGAATGGAAAACAGCTTTTAAAACAAAATATGGTTTATATAAATGGTTAGTTATGCCTTTTGGTTTAACTAATGCACCTAGCACTTTCATGAGATTGATGAACAATGTTTTGAGATCATTCATTGGCAAATTCATTGTGGTCTATTTTGATGATATCCTAATTTATAGCAAGATTCTAGATGACCATGTAATTCATTTAAAATATGTTTTGGATGTCTTGCGAAAGGAGAGGTTATATGCTAACCTGAAGAAGTGCACCTTTTGCATGGATAAGCTTGTATTTCTTGGTTTTGTTGTAAGTGCACAAGGTATTCAGGTTGATGAAGAAAAGGTGAAGGCTATTCAAGAATGGCAAAGTCTTACAAGTGTTGGACAAGTGTGGAGTTTCCATGGGCTTGCTAGTTTTTATCGACGATTCGTGAGGGATTTTAGCACAATTGCGGCGCCATTGACTGAGGTGATCAAGAAGAATGTTGGGTTTAAATGGGGAGAGAAGCAAGAGAAGGCATTACAATTACTAAAAAGCAAGCTAAGTAACACCCCCTTGTTATCTTTGCCTAACTTTTTAAAGACTTTTGAAATTGAATGTAATGCCTCAGGAAATGGTATTGGTGATGTTCTTATGCAGGAAGGGAAGCCAATAGCATACTTTAGTGAGAAACTAGGTGGGGCGACCTTAAATTATCCTACCTATGACAAGGAGCTCTATGCATTGGTGAGAGCATTGGATACATGGCAGCATTATTTTTGGCCGAATAAGTTCGTGATTCACACGGATCATGAATCGTTAAAACACTTGAAGGAACAATAAAGGTTGAACAAGCGCCATGCCAAATGGGTGGAGTTCATAGAGACTTTCCCATATGTGATCAAGTACAAGCAAGATAAAAAGAATGTTGTAGTAGATGCTTTGTTGCATAGGTATGCTTTAATTGCTACTTTAGATGCTAAATTACTTGGATTTGAGTACATCAAGGATTTGTATTGTGATGATGCTGATTTTAGAGATATATTTATTGCATGTGAAAAGGTGGCGTTTGATAAGTATTTTAGGCATGATGGATTCTTAATGCGTGAAAATAAACTTTGTGTGCCTAAATGTTCTTTGCGTGAGTTGCTTGTAAAAGAGGCTCATGGTAGGAGTCTAAGGGGACACTTTGGTATAGCTAAGACTTTAGGAGTATTGCAAGAACACTTCTTTTGGCCTCACATGAAAAGATATGTTGAAAGAATTTGTGAGAGATATGTTACTTATAAGAAAGCAAAGTCTAAGCTAAACTCCTATGGTTTATATACTCCATTGCCCATTCTTAGTGACCCTTGGGTTAACATTTCTATGAATTTTGTGTTAGGTTTGCCTAGGACTAAACATGGTAATGATTCTATTTTCGTGGTAGTTGATAGATTTTCTAAAATGGCTCATTTTATTGCTTGTAATAAAACTGATGATGCACCACGAATTGCTAATTTGTTCTTCAAAGAAATTATGCGATTGCATGGCATGCCTAGAACTATTGTTTCTGATAGGGATGCAAAGTTTTTGAGCTACTTTTGAAAGACTTTGTGGGAAAAGTTGGGTACTAAATTGTTGTTTTCTACTATATGTCATCCCCAAACTGATGGTCAAACAGAAGTAGTAAATAGAACTTTATCCACTTTGTTGCATACCATAATTAAGAAGAACTTGAAAGAGTGGAAAGAATGTTTGCCTCATGTTGAGTTTGCATATAATCGATCTGTTCATTCTGCTTCTAAGTTTTCTCTTTTTGAGATTGTGTATGGTTTTAATCTGTTAGCTCCTTTGGATTTATTATCACTACCTGTTGAGCATGCTAACCTAGATGGCAGGAAAAAAGCTAAGTTTGTTAAACAGATTAATGAGAAGGCGAGGCAAAACATTGAGAGAAGGACTAAGAAGTATGTGCAGCAAGCAAACAAAGGAAGGAAGAAGGTGGTTTTTGAACCAGGATATTGGGTTTAGCTGCACTTGAGGAAGGAACGCTTTCCATTTCAAAGGCATTCTAAGCTATTACCAATAGGAGATGGACCATTTCAAGTTGTGCAAAGGATCAATGACAATGCGTACAAACTTGATTTTCCAGGTGAGTATAATGTGAGTGCTACATTTAATGTTGCTGATCTAAGTCCGTTTAGCGCAGGTGACGAATTGAGGACAATTCCTTTTCAAGATGAGGAGAATGATGAGCCCAAGGATAGCACTAGAGCTGGATCATGGAGTGAAGGCTATGCCGATCCCATCCGGGTTCTAAGTAGCCTAATCACTCAAGCTAGAGCCAAGAAGAGCCAAGAAGATCAAAGAAGCACTTATGGCCATAGTCCAAGCGATGACGAGCAAAGCTGAAGCATGGAGGAGCATTGAGGGAGCTCGGGCCCAAGAATGGAAGACATTGCTTGTTCAATTAGCAACCCAAGAGATTAAAATGTGTATTTAATAAATGGGCTGGGCTAGGCTTTATTTATTTTAAGTTTAATTTATGTTTTAGTTTTGTTTGGGCCCAAAGTTTATGGGAAACTATTATTTTCATTTCATTTTGTTTATTTTTCGAAAATTGGGCTTAGGCTAGGTTTGTTACTTTTTCTCCTATTTAAAGGAGATAACATTATTTTGTTTGGAAGTTTTTGATTAATTAAATTTCGAGTGTTTTCACCTCTTGCGTTCTAAGAACGTCTCGAACAGTTAGAATTAGGGTTCTTGTCGTTCTTCGACTTAGCAATCAATTAACCCATCAATTGATTGTTTGTCTTCGACTATACCAAGGTTCTTTCTCGTTTTCGGGATTGGATCGAGGTTCCACCTCCATTAACTTCGCGTGATTCCAAGGTTCTTGCGTCTTCATACGCTAAGGGTTACGGATCCATCTTGCTTTGATAGAATACGATCGCAGTTCACATCACCAAAAAGAGTACAAAAACACACTTTTGTCCGTTTTTTCAAAAAACGTACTGGCGACTCTAAAATCGTTCACAAGCCGAGCCAAGCACAGAATGGCGTCGGGAGGTTCCAATCGGGATTCTCATATGTAGTATGTGGGATATACACAAAAACTCTTAAGTAATTGAAATAACATGCTGCCGGTTATCCAATTGTCAAAGCATTATATACATATATCTCCAAATTAAGCATTTACTTATGAAAATCTAGAGATATCCGAAATAGAAAGTAGTTACAATCACATGCATGAAAATAATGAATTTTTCAAGAAATTAGGCAATATCGCAATCAAAAAACCAAAATCCACTTTGTTTCAATACCTATGCAAGGAGGTAAAACCGACCGAAGCAACAAACTCACCTAGCATAGCCATCCATCCATCCATCCAATTATATGCTATGCGGACTCTCTATCACCTAAATAGGTGCAATGATCCCTTTCGGGATCAAAATCTTCTTAATCCATGGAATCCTATCCTTTTTGTGTTCGTCTCTATCCAAAGCCCTAACCCTTTTGTTTTTCTTCCTTTTCCCTCTCGGATTAGGTTTAGGAAAAACACTCTTCGGCATTTGATTCAAAGTTTGTCGAAGAAATTCTCTCAAGTGACCTCTCTTCTCGCAGTACTCACACCAAAATGGTTGTGGGGTGATTAAACCAAAATATTGCATTTTTATATATATTTAGATGGCTTAATATGCATGGATTTAATTTTAATTATCTTAAGTTATTAAGAATTGAGTTTCAATCATGAAATAGGATAATATGTTTGTTTCTAGTGCATTTTACCATTTTTACAGGTTAAAAATGAACAAGAACAAATCCAGAAGCAAATTCCCTTAAAATCAGTCATTGCCGGTCAAATTCGGAACTAAATTGAGTTCAAGAAGTGAACCGGAAGCAAATAACAAGATCAATCATGAAGGGAGTGGATGAAAAATACTAGAGCAACCGATAAATCATCCCAAGCGAAGAAAAAGTCATTTGAATCAATTCGGAAAAATTTCAGTTGAAGAAGAGATCCATAGCGCGCAACACTTTTGTTCCATCCAATTTTGGTATTTATCCGTGCAGAATTTGAAGAAAACTCTATAAATATAAGTTGTAGATCCCTGAATTAGCTACGCGTAGGCGAAAACTTTGCATTAATCGGAGTTCGAAACGCAAAGTTATGGCCAAAATATAAACAGTGAGCCAGAGGATCATATTCCTGCGCGAATGAATAAGATAATTGAAGGTGCAAAAAAATATTGAATGAGATTGTAGCTTAGATGGTCAGCGTGATAAGTTCCTTCTCGTGGTCCTATGCTCAAGTCCCGCGTATAGCAATATTTTGGCCCATTAATTTCATTTTTTAAGCCACGGATTAAAGCAAATAAAATATGGAGCATTCAGGGGCTTGGCCCATGACCAATCCAACATCCTAACAATATTTTGGCCCATTAATTTCACATTTTAAGTCACGAATTAAAGCAAATAAAATATGGAGGTATTCATGGGTTTGGCCCACGACCAAGCCAACATCCTAATAAGCTAGGGCTTATTTAATATAAAGTGAAGAGCATCATCAACAACAGCAATAACAGCAGCCAGCCTTACCCCCCTCTCTTTCTCCATTCATTTTCTCTTTCTACATTCTTTCATTCTTTTTTTATTATTATTTTGTTCTACACATTAAGGATTCTTTTTCCCCCGTTTCTACTAGTTTTATTTGGTGCTAATTTGGAGTTAGAGACAAAGTATTCAAGTACAATTTTGAAGATTAATTTTTATATCTAATTATTGGTTTATGCTCGTACTTCAATTTCAGGTTCTTAATTTATTTACTACTTTGTTAATTCTTCGTATAAATTTTTCATGTTTATAATTTTATTTAGATTTCAATTTATGAATTTATATAGGCTGTTTTATTTAATTAATTTATTCTCCATCAATTTATTAGATATGTTTGGCTAATTCGTTAGTTAGGGGGTCCATAAGGAACAAGTATGCCGACGAGATAATTTTTCATACCCGAATTCAATTCTAATCAATTTTTCAATGGTTAATAGGTCATTATAAATCTGATTTTTATTAAATTATTATCCTAGTATGCTAATCACATATTTTTTATAATAAATTTAATAAAATCTTTTCGGCAAAAGAACCAAACTAGTTTGAATAATTGTTTTTGCGCTAAACCCTAACTAGTTGACTTAAAGAGCAGTCTATACTCTCTAAATTAATTGGTTATGCATCTTTATAATTTCAAATTAGAGCGCGCTGTTTTTGGTATTAGTTTTAATCTTTACTTTTTGATACTGAAATTGCCAATTTTGTGTTTTCACCGCTCGTTTTATTTCAAATTTGATTTCAATCATGTTTTAATCTATTTGAATTAAATTGTGGTAATTATTTAATTCTTCTAAACTCACTTTTAATAAAAGGTTTTGTAGTGCCAAGCACTACTTTACTTTAATAAACAAGTGTTTTCGGTAAAATTAAGTAATGCAAATTGATTCCATAATTAATATTGGTACATATAGTTCATGTCACGCATGAGTTATTACAAAAAATACAAGTTTATGAGATCAATTAGCTTGTGAAAAATAGGCTGATTTTAAAAGAAAAATTAATTACAAAAGGATTCCCGGTCCACCGAATTGCCCGTTGTACTGTCCGGAACTTATGGATACCCCTAGCTATTTTTATTCATAAATTTAGTAAAAAATTTTCACGCATTTAATTAATTTAGTACACTATTTTTATTATTCATTTATTTTATTAAGCCTTTTTGCATGTTCATTTTATGTTAGTTTAGTTAACGATCTACATTCATTTCTCTCCATAGTTCATCTTTTATATTTTTTTTCTCATCTTCCTCTTGAAAGAGACTTTCCTAACTCAAAAAACTATCCTCCTCCCCGTGGATCGACTTTGGACTTACCGAGTATTTATTACTTGACCGACCACCTGCACTTTGGTGTAATAACTCGCGTTATTTTCACCGGTCAGGGGGTGTGTGCTTGTACACATCAAAAGGTATCACTTGATCTCCAAGAACAACTTTCGAATGATAAACTTTTGGATAATTTATTTTTGAGTAAAAACTAGTTTTCTTTTCTGGACGTTCTTGTTTTTCTTTAGAGATTGAGGTGTTCTATCAAAAAAAGTTTTAGACTTTGAAGAACTAGCACCATTGAAACTTGAATTTTGGGGAGCAGCCTTAATAAAGACAATCTTGTTTTGCCTTTTAGCATTAAAATTTGAGAATCCACGCCCTTCTTTGTTATTTTCACTGTTTAGATTTGAAAGCATTGATTCAAGTTTCTTATAACTAGTTTCTAACCCAACTTTGACAGTTAAAGCATTTTCAAGTTGTTGAATTAGATCGCAAATGCGTTCTTCAAGTTGTTTGATTTTATCCTCATACTCTAAATTTTTCTTTTTTTAAAGAACTAATTAGACCGAGATAATTTTTTTTTTCACTTTCAGGTTGTCTAATTTTCTTTAAAAATTCGGTCTTATCGGCCTTTGAATTTTCAAAACTTGCTTTGTCCTCTTTCAAATTAATAATCTCCTTTTCAAAAAAAAAATTTGTTTTGGACGCAAGTTTTGAATTTTCTATGAAAATTTTTAACATTCTAGTAAAAAAATCCCAAAAGTCTTCATCGTCATCAGAAAGTGAATTCTTGAAAATCTCTTAATTCACTTCTTCTAAGGAAACTTTTGCTGCAAAAGCTAAATATTCATGAGATTCCTTTTGAGTGTCCGAATTTTTCTCATCAGCACTAAGTATGGCATGCATTCCCTTTTTGCCAACCTCTTTCTCTAATCTCCTAATCCTAGTAAAAGAGAGAAATAGGCCGATTGAACATCCCAAAAGTCTTCCTTGTCATCAAAAAGTAAATTCTTTAAAATATCTTGATTCACTTCTTCTAAGGAAACTTTTGTGGAAAATGCTAAATATGCATGAGATTTTTTTTGAGTGTCCGAATTTTCCTCATCAATACTAAGCGTGGCATGCATTCCTTTTTTGCCAACCTCTTTCTTTAATCTCCTAATTCTAGCAGGTTTCAAAAGCTTTATGACCTCTACCTTAACACTCAAAGCAATTCTCACTTAATTAGGGTTTATTCTATGAATTACCTTTCCTAAACTCCCAAAATTTTGATCGCCATTGCTTGATTTCTGATTTAGCTTCATGAATTTATTGAAATTACGCTCAAAATTAACTATCTCTTGAAAATTAGACATAAAGCATTCATTCTATTTAGCTATGTTTCCATCTTTAGCTCTAAATGCAATGGTTTAATGTGTCTTTTCTTTTTGAATCTTGTGTTTTGAAAATCAGTTAGATTCAAAAGTTTGAAGAGAACCAATTAATTCGTTTTCCGTTAAAGAATCTAAATCCTTACTTTCTTCAATGGCAGTGATTTTTGGGAGGAATCTATCAGGCAAAAGACTGTAGGATTTTCTTTACAACACGAGATTTATAAATTATTTCGCTAAGGTTGTAGAGAGAATTCACTATGTCTTCGAGCTTATTATGAAAAATATCAAATGACTCATCTTTTTTCATCATTATAGTTTCAAAATCTGTCACGAGTCTTTGAATTTTAGAACTTTTCACATTTGTAGTTCCTTTAAAAATTACGGTCAAAATATCCCACACATGTTTGAAAGTAGTACAATTTAAAATCTTTTTGAATTCTTCCTTAGAAACATGAGCCATGATTGCATTCAGACCTTGAGAATTAAACTTAGCTACTTCTAGTTCTTTAGCGGTCCACAAGGCTTCTAGTTTAAATCCATTATTCCATCTACATTCACAATGGGGGTCTGGTATAACGATCTAAAGCGGTTTGCCAAATTCGCTCGTTTAAAGATTGTAAATAAATAGTCATGCGAATTTTTCAGTAGTTATAATTAAACCCATTAAGAAAATGAACCGTGGACTTAGAGGAATCAATTTTTGCAATTATGGGAAATAAATTAAATAAAGCAAAGAAAATAGAAAGACACAAATCAACCTAGATGCAAATTCTAGCAAATTAAGAAAACCTCCTCTGATACCAATTAAAGAAAAAAATTAGGGATCGTATAGCCTAGGATGATTTTAAAGTATTTATTAAAAATAATTTCATATTTGATAAGAGGAATTAAAACCTTAGGTCTAATCTGTTTTTATCCGTGTTATGTTTTCTAACAATTGAATCAATCAAGCAATCACAAAAAAATCAATCCACTACACTAGAAATTTTTAAGGTATCCCTACTTGCATAGGAATAATCATAGGGACTAACCGACAATGCCTCACTGTGATCAAAACGAAATTACAGACTCAATCACTTACAAAAATTGCTTCCCCACAATTTACGCAACAGTTTCGTCAATCCCTTGAATGTAGAATCCAACCGTAGCTGGCTTGGCATAGTGCTTTTTGCTTTTTCGGCTTATCCATCGCCTCCTTCGACGCACTTTATCGCAATCCTTCATCCCTGTCTGCGATCTCCCTTATCACGCTTTAACCACTCGTTCACCCCGTCTCCAATAGCAACCGAAGACACTCCCATAGGATCGTGAATGTTTGTAACCCTAATTCTTAAATTTGAAGAATAATAAGATCTCTTATCCATGTAAACAAAACTTAAGTGGTGTCTCAAAACTCTCAAAAATTAATTCTAGCGTTTGAATATTTTTTACCTCAAAAAGTTCTATAAAATCATATATTTTTTACCCTAAACAATGTCTTATATTTATAGAAAAGTATTGAGTCAATGTCGCTTTTACAATAGGTTAAAAATATTAAAAAAAAAGAATTTTTTGCAATAAAAATGAGTGTCCCATTAATTATGCGCCGGATCAATACACTCAAAAATATTAGAACGGTCAAAAAATAGAGAATTCAATTCCTTGAAAGAATTTGTGTCGGACTGGTACATGAATTACTAACCTATACCGGTCCACCCCGTTTAAATGTTGCTGTCTCATTTATTTTCACCAAAACATGTGGACTACATTAAAGGATGGGCTTGGCCCATTTTTGGAAACAAAAGAAAAAGAAAGGCAACACATGGAGTTTTAAAAAATAAATGGAATCTTTGACTTTTCAAAATTTTCGAATTTTCAAACTTTCCTTTTTACTTTATTTAATAAAAGGGTGGTCTTATTGCCACCCCACAATTGCTTGTTTCCACTCTCAATCCCAATAACACTCTCATTAACATATTTTTACTCATTTTTACTCCCACAAATCTTTACACCACTCCCATCCTCTAATACATGTAATTATTGATAATTTTATTTTCATTAATTAATTAACTAATAATTATAACATCAAATTACTTCATCTTTCTCCGCCTCGCTCTTCGGTCACTTTCTGTCTCGCTCTCCAGTCACTTGCAGGACCTCACATCGACCTCTAACAACCGAGTATTTTGGCTAATGTCAGTTCCCTATGATCGAAATTCATCAAACTCATCGGTCCCTTACACCCGAGACCTCCTCGTATCATATTTTAGCTCTCGAGACCTTACATCAGCCTTTAACAACCGAGTATTGAGAATAATTTTGGTTCTCTATGGCCGGGGTTCATCCACTTCCTCGGTCCCTTATAACCGAAGTATTTTGGATTATATTTTCAGCTCTCGAGACCTTATATCGGTCTCTAACAACCGAGGTATTTGGAAAAGAACATAACCCTTTAGAATTTTTTTCACTACCTCAGCCCCTAAGAGTTGAGTAAAAGGCATATATTCGACCATTACGGACCGATAAAAATGATAAATGTTGGTTCTGTAGAATCGAAATATCATTCTCCTTCACGTCTTCATATAACTCATTCGGTCACCGGAAACCAAACAAGTGCTCCAATTTCGGTTCCCCGTAACCAAGGTAACTTGTTCTAATGCTCTAATTCATTTTGTTGTGTATATATTTTTGTGGATGTTAACAAAACAAAATAAATATAAAACTCAATAAAAACAAACATACATCGATCTGTTTTTTGTGTGTTTTTACCATTCTCTACAATCCTTAAGGTTTTTCTACCTTGACAATCCTTGATTCGCGCTTCTCTACCATTCTCTACAACTTAAGGTTATTTTTTTTCTGCTGCATTAATGGAGATTTTGTTGGCTTTTGGAACGAACTGAATGAGATAGAATGGGTAATTAGATTTGAATTTTTGTTAATTATTAAACATTGAGTAAAAACCATAGAAGAAGAAGAAGAAGAAGAAGAAGATGATGATGATGATGATGATGAATAGTAATTAATGTTAATGAGTGATTAGTTGGTTGAAAATGATTAATTGGGCGAGGTGGAAATAGAAGTTTACACCTTTTTTTAATGGGATTAAAACCAAGTAGTTTTTTGGGTGCAGTAGTACCACCCTAATAAAATCATTTATTTAAAATTCTTTTATTTTAATTTTTCTTTTCACTTTTATTTCGCCATATTAAATCCGTTTAAACATTAATTCGACTCAAATTTTATAAGCAACTTTATAAAACATGTTAAATATGAAAAAATAAGCATCTTCAATACTTTGTGTCGGCGGGGTTATTCTGATTTCGGCAAAACTCAGTAAAAATACTTAAAAGTATATTTGACTTATAAGTGTTTTAATTCGAATTTTAAGCTCAACCACCACCTATATTTTGAATTAAACCATATAACCAACTTACCTTAAGTCCTGAATTATGTGCGATGAATTTAATAAATTTGATGAGTTTTCGTTAATTATCGTATCTTCAAATCTTCAATTTGGCTCAAACAATTACAATGAAAAAAATGCTTTTGGCATTGGAATTAAGCCAACTAAAAATATAAACTTAACATAAAACCCACAAGAAAAATAATTCACATCATTTAAAATTATCTCTCAGAGAAATTTGTACAATGATTCCACAATCTATTCTTTCCAATATGGAGGTGAGCAATTTAACTCACACAAAGAATAAACTACATCATCTACAAACCAATGATGGAGACCGTGGGAATTTTATGTGAAAAAACCCCTCACCTGCTTAATATTTTAAAAAATATTTTTTAAGGGTTATAAGGAAAAATTATGTTCAAATCTAGTCAATTAAAATACAAGAGTATGAAATATAAAACCTATGTGCAATAAAATTATTTTACTACTTTCTATTAAAAAACTTTTATGTTCAATTGCACAAAACTTATATTTATATATCCATTATTTATTTCGCAAGTATCAAACAAAACGTGACATAATTGTGGTCATGTATCCATGTCCAAAATTATAAGGGAATCTAATAATTAAACATATACGACCAAACACACAATCACACACAACATCAAACCATTCAATAATAAAAATAATTAAATTCTTACTATTATGGTCTAAGTTTCAACATCCCTAGTCCGTTGGAAACCTGCCACAGCCAATGTCACCATTTCGCTGACTATGACGGGAATCGCCTGTGATGAAACCGCCTTATTCAATGTTCTTTGTTTAAGAAATAGTAATCTTATATACAAAGATCATATACCTTCATTTAAGGAGTTCACATATAAATTATTATATCTAAAGTGTAAATAAAATTGCATAGATCATATGCCTCCTTTTAAAGAGTTCACAAATTTGATCTAAATTTAATTTACATACAACCATGAATAAAACTCAAATCATCATGCACATTAAAATTAACCATGAATAAAGATGTGGGATCCTATCACATAAAACATAATTACGTGACCATAATAGCAGAATAAGAACATTACAAAATAAGGGTTAAAAAGTTTACATTCTATCCAACATCAACATGCATGAATCGATTTTATTGGATAACATGGTTAGTTCAATCTGTACGAAGTATCAAAGAAAACCAATCACTCTAATACCAATTGATGGAGACATAATTCAAGGATTGTTTGATATTGTGAATAAATCAATCAAAATAACATTTAAAAAACTCTGTAAGAAGAAATGGATTTCACTTTGTGGATCATGTAAAGGTCCATATGAGGGGACTAGGGTGTGATAGCATCAAATTGCAATATGGTCAGATTTTTTCAAATCCAGATGGGTTGCAGAAATCGATCGTTTTTGCAATCAAAACGACTTCTGATCATCTTGCTTTTTTCACATGATTAAAGTAACTTTGCATTCCAAACAACATATCCAAAAATCAACCCGATCTAATGGTGAGATCAAAAGTTACGATTGATTTACGACTGGAGTACCGAAAACCTTAAGATCTTTTATCGTATTACCTCAGCCATCAAATCTTGCACCGAGCGTGAGTTACAGTATCACCAAAATTTTCTCATCTCTCAATGGAACAAATCTAATTTGTGAGGATTCTTGTCCCATGAGAAGAGCCAGAGCGGGTGTATATATAAGGCTACAATAGAGACCCTAAGAAGAAATAAGTGTTTGGGCTTCTTATGAAAAGCTAAAATCCTAATTTCATTATGAATTAATTCCTTCCATAAATTATAATTCACACCATTAAAGAATTATAATTTCACTCCCGCCCTTATCTCAAAATTATATTCCGAGCTCTTTATTATTAAATGCTTATTATTCTCCCCAGGTTAAGATTACAAATAATCGTCATTTAAATTAAAATACTAACAATTATATTTAAATGACTTCTTAATCCTTGAGCCTAGCACTTAACTTATTTGACATGTCGGATTAACATGATCCACTTGTAAGATTTGACATGATCAAAACTTATTAACTTCTCAAGGGGTTATCATTAATCCCTATACAAGGACGTGGATTCTGTAAATAATTAATATTCATCATGCATATAACGTCGTTATCCAATTCACGAAGCTTACTGATCCATAAATAAATCTCACTCTTAATGAGTCAAAACAACAAACAATATATATATATATATTAGTTATTTTAAGACTAAGAGCATAAGTAATCATAATAACCATGGAATTTTAAATTGTTTTATATAGTCGGTATAAAAATAATTAACCCAAATTAGTCATGTTCAATATATAAAAAGTGTACTAGTACAACGAGTTGAAACTATATCATTTCTTGTAGTAAGATAAATTACTAAAACTTGTGCTACAATTATACCAATGGGTGTTCAATTACATCTAAGAGTCTGAACAACTAAACTTATATTTCACAAGAACCGATGATATGATTCTCTGTGTGTAAGATAAATTCTACATACCAAATTATTTATTATATCAAATAAAAGACACACATGCACAATATTTAAATAAATAATATAATGTAACCATTGCCCATAAAATTTCTCATTAAAATAGCAAAATGAAATGATAGCTTTTAGTATATCACTCTAACAGTTTCAGTCTTGGGATGGTTGTTCTTATCAGATGAAGTTGCAAAGCTGCACATAAAATCATTCTTCATAACAACATATATACATATGTAATATATATGAAACAAATTTATAAGCATATATAAATTTTACTAATAATTACATATGAAGCACTTTCTCTAAACATTAAAATTAGCACTAATTAAGTACATTGAATTAATAATGCTAGAGTTATACACCAAACACAACCTTAATTCCTTAAAAGTATTCAACAAGTATGTAAAACTCTTTCAATTAAATAATTACTTCTTGAAGTTTTTTTAGTGCTGGGATCTCAGTGCCTAATCTTCCCGATTTTCCGTCATTCTTCTCCCATCAAGTATGCTTCTTTTATCATTTACATGTAATATATATATACATACATATAGCTAGGGGTGTAGCTATACACAGGGGAATGGGGTTAGATGACCCCACTTTGGCTTAAACACATATAGCTAAATCATAGCATTTCTGGTAAGGACCAGTCCTTACAGAGTGGTCCCTTTTATGACACTTTTGTGTCGTAAAAACACTTGGGGTGTGCTTTTACGACACAAAAGTGTCATAAAAGGGACCAATCCGTAAGGACTAATCCTTACCATAAATTTTCCCATAACTAAATATGATAATTTTTTAGCATAAATGGAATAAACAAGAAATATTGCCTTGTTAAAAGGTGTCACTAACTACTAAAGAGCTACAATGCAATCGTTTAAGCCTTTTTTTTTGAAATAAAAAAGATGCGTTGATATAATGAAATTGAGCTCAGCACTTAAAATTCAAAATAAAATAGAAAAAAATATGCATTTAACAAACATCCACTAAGAAAATCAAAAGAAAAAAATTGACACAACACTAACTATTCATCATCATATTTGTTGACCTAAAGGTCTTAATCTAATTTTGATAATAACAATAAATCAATCATGTGTTATTTAACATATTTTTTGATATAAGTTTATAGTTATTCACTTGGAAAATTAATAAAAGCATGCCACATGACAAAGATTATTCAATCCATATCTGATCAAGTCAGCATTGCATTGGACAAGTCAAGGAGATCAATTTCATCAATGCAATTCATGGAGAACAAAGATCAAAGAGTTATACAAAAGCTTTAAGGCAAGAGTTACAAGTGAAGATCAAATTGATGAAACACATTGAAGTATTCAATGACTTGACAATTCGATAATTGAGTGAGTGCTTATGATTTATGTAAAGATTATTGATTGATCATTTTTATAGCTCAAACATGTCCATACATCATTCATAGATTGATTGCAAACTAGCTTGAATTGAATTTCTTTTGGAAACACCATTCTTACAAAAATTGGTTTTCAAATGATCATATTTTGAGTTTTTCCGAAAATAGGTGTCTTATGAACATATTTTTGAGGTCCCCAAAGCATTAAAATTGAATTTGGAGCTAAAATGCAAAAGTCCAAAATTTGAGATTTTGGCCTAATGGACAGAGCCTATCAGTAATCTGATGAGCTTTGCTTAGTCAACTAAAGGTTCACCAGTCGATCGATGAGCTTTACTCAGTCGATCGATGCCTCAGAATATAACCATTGGATTTTTGATTTTTTACCATTTTTGATACCAAACCTCTAAAACAGCTATATCACTTTTGGGACTATATATACACTATCTAAGGCACATTTTGACAAGCTTGAATCAATATAGAAACATATTTTTCATCTATCTTCATCATTCAAAGATTCAAGAAATGGTTTTGATCAATCATTCATTCATTAAGTTATAAATCTTGATCAAACAAGATAACTATAGTGTGAGCTTCAAATTGTATCTATTAAACACTTGAGAGAGTTATTGTTCATTGGTGTGTATCACCAAACAATTAATAATATTCATTTATGAGAGGTTAATTTCATAGATTTACAAGAAGGTAAATTCTTGTTGAGTGATGTGAGAGATAAATCTCACAAATTAGCAAGAGTGTTTCTTATGTGAGTATTGTGGTAGAGCAATACTTGTGGAGTATAGTGAGACAACAACACTTGTAGCGGTTTGATTTTCACCCGGAAGAAAATCGATTTTAGTAGAAATTCTCTGGGCACTATCCAAGCACTAATATATGGTTTAGACAACCAAACTGCAAAAATAAAACGTTTTGGGCTTCAATCGGTTTAATTTTTCTAACTTAAGCTATTTATTTTCTTGTTATATCATTGCTTGATCTTGGATTTGTTTGATTGACTTGCTTATTTTCCTTGATATATTTGTTTAACTTAGTTGTATTGCTTAAACTTTTTTAGAACTTTTTTTAATTTCGTATTAAGTTTTAAAAACCCTATTTACCCCCTCCCCCCTCTAGGGTTGATTTTCGACCAACAATATTCTTCTAAGGTATTATCTTCAACATGTTCATCACTAGTGTCGTAATCACTAGCTACAATCACAACTTCACTGTCGTATTCTTCTAAAGGATCGGTTTCAAATTCATTGTCATTGACCAAAAAGTCGTCATTAGTCATATTTCGATCTTCATTTATTAACTCGTCAATATTGTCGACAACTGGTTCACGTCATTATGCTGAAATCCAACTTTGTCTAACTCAAGAAGTTCTACCCATACACAAAATTTAGATGAATAATCTTCTTGCAAAATTGATATATCATTATTTTTCTCAACACCATCATTTTCCTTATCAGACAAAATCCTATAGATTTTGTGGGATATAAGCATGTACAAGCCTCCAGTGTTCCCCATTTTTTGTCATCTTTAAGATAATATATCGGCTTCGCTTTAAGATAATATATCAACTAATTCCCTATGGATTTTTTCATCTTTAAGATAATATATCAACTTTTGTACCATTCAGTGCCAACATATACACTTGTGAAGGTGGAATCTTCTTAAATTATTTTCTTCTTTGGGTATGCGTCAAACTATTTACACTTAAAGAGTAAAACATTGCAGTTCTTTTTCGGGTATGACAATTCTAAAACTTCTTCTAACATTCCATAGAAATTAAGACCATATTTACTTAGAACAAAAAAACCATTATTTTATGTTTTCCGTTTGGCATTGCGCCTCTCCACAATAAATTTTACCCCGTTAACAACACATCCAGAATAAGAAAAGGCTGAGAAATTAGATTTATTTGCTAAAGAATACATCTCATCTGAAACGTCGATAGCTCCAGATTCTCGTAATCGATTAATCTACATGAGTACAAAATAATAATAATAATAATAATAATAATAATAATTATTATTATTATTATTATTATTATTATTATTATTATTATTATTATTATTATTATTATTATTATTATTATTACTACTACTACTACTTGCATTATCATACAAGAAAATGTATTCAATAAGTTAAACACTTACTCAATTTTAACCACTGGGAAATTCAAATTCTTGTTGTTGTATTGAAGGTGCAAACCACCCCGTGTTCTTAACTTGTCCATATGTTCATTACATGTGACAAAAAATTAAGAATGCAAACAATGTTCATTAACAATACTCATTATAAGTAATAATACGAAATGCTCAGAAAGCTTACTCAAGATATTTCTCTATTTCTAGGCAATTGTTTAAGACGTTCCACTCCGGTATCTTTTTTAGAGCTAGATCAAGAAGTACAATATCTCTTTTACCAAATGGATGACCAACATGCTTAAAAACTGAGAACTCACGATTTGGCCGACTACAACCCGTCATCATGTCTTTCTGGATAATTATATCGAGTTTTAATTCCCCAAAAGTATAATGAGAAAAATGTCAAGGCCTCACTCACTATATAAGCTTCAGCAACTGAGCCCTTTAAACGTGCTCGATTTTAAACATTTTGCTTGTACCCAAAGATTGACCAATAATGTACATCTACCGGAAATGCACAGGCCCACCAAGAATTGCCTATTTTGGCAAATAAAGAACTAGATGGACCATGATATCAAAAATGCTAGATGAAAAATCCTTTCTAACTTGCATAACATGATTATGACGTTCCCATGCATTTTTTAAAGATTACTAACATTCAAAGTCGTCGAACATACTTGTTTGAAAAAGTTGCGCAGTTTAATGATTGTTTCTCAAATATGATATGATACATGTAGGCAACAACCATTGAAACATGACAATCATGTAATTTTAAGCCCCAATATTTTGCAATTTTCTTCGCTGACATTCTTTGACAAGTTTTCAACAAAACCATTAGGAAATTTCACTAATTTCATGAATTGACATAATTACTACATCTCATCCACACTTAGCATGTAACTAGTATAAGGTTTTTTCCACTTGTTCCCAACTTCATAAAGGTGCAACTCTTTACAAATGTTCATGGCTAGTAGATTAAGTCTTGCCTTCTTTGTATCTTTTGATTTTTCTTCATTACTAAATAGAGTCCCCAACACACTATCACGTACATTCTTTTAAATGTGCATCACATCTAGATTATGTCTGAGTGACAATTGTTTCTAATACTCAAGCTTGAAGAAGATACTTTTCTTTGACTAATTAAGTTCGTCAGAAAATGTTTGCGCTTCACACCCCCATATTGCTTATGTTTATAGGCAATCTAACTTAAAGGCATTTAAGTTACGCAAATATATCATCCCCATAATATTTACGAGGTTGCAACTTTAGTTCCTTTATACCATCAAACTGTCTGTTCTTTCTCATCGTGTGATTTATATCAAGGAAACGTCTATGACCAATGTACATTATCTTGCTTCGTACTCCCACGGATGGAGTTTTTTCATTGCATGTTGGACATACATTATATCATTTTGTACTCCATCTAGACATTAAAGCATATGCTAGGCAGTCATTAATAGTCCACATCATTGCCGCACGCATTGAAAGCATCTCGAGTTTAAACACTTGTTTCCCATAAGTACTTCAACTCATCAACTAGGCACCTAAAAATACATCTATGTCTTTTGAAGGGTCGGGAATAAAAAAAGATAACAATAATGACTCTGATTTCATGCACTTTCAAGATGGCAAATTGTAAGGAACTATATTAACTAGCCACATGTTGTACGCGTTGCTCATGTTACCAAACGGATTGAATCCACCCGTAACTAACCCTAATTTGACATTTCTTGGATCTGCTGCAAAAGCAAGGTATTTTTGATTAAATTCCTTCCATGCCTGACCACCTACAGGGTGTTTCAATTTACTATCTTCTGAAGGTTTCTCAAAGTAATGCCACCTTATACCTTTTACTGAATATCTAAAACTGTACAACCTCTTCAACCGTGGAGTCAATGAAAAATATCGCATCACCTTATTAGGCACCCTTTTCCTTTTTACATTTTTATCCACCTAACAACTTTCACCACAAACTGGACAATTTTGCAATTTTGCGTGCTCCTTCCAAAATAATGCACAATCATATACAATACAAATTTTACTACAGAAAGTCCAAACACTTCGAAGTCTCCTGACACAAGTTTACCCAATAAGTTCACCACTAGCCTTAATCTTTACGATGCAAGACTTCGGAATTAGTTAGCCAAACTAAAAATTTTGCAAAATGAAAAAAAATGGATGTTGATTATTAATTTCATCAAAATGGGGGTGATTGGCACAAAATGTCAGAAGAATGATAACTTGTAGCAATGCTCGCTACTGATATATTAAGGCTACATATATTACAGAAACCCTTTGCATTCATATCTTTGCCTAATTACTCTCAAAAGTTAGGCATCAAATTTTGATGCCTAACAAACTATTTTTATTAAAAGCTAAGTTTCCAACTCTTATATTCAATTTTAAGTATTTTTACAGAGTTTTACTGAAATTCGAAAAGGCCTGTCGACACAAATTATTGAAAAAACTTATTTTTTTCATGTTTAACATTTTCTATAAAGTTGCCTCTAAAATTTGAGTCGAATTAGAGTGCAAACGGATTTAATACAGCGAATAAAAGTAAAATAAAATTAAATAAAAGAAAACATATTTATTTTAAATAAATATTTAAAGATTTAAAAATAAATAAATAAAAATAAAAGTTTGAAAAAGTCAAACTTACCCATTCTAAAAATTCATGTGCAACCAACAATTAAATGGGCCAAGCCCATAACCATTTAATTCCCTAAGCTTGGCCACGTGCAAGTGAATTAAAAAAGGAAGCATGTGTTTTCATTGGTGGACCGGTACAAGTTAGTAAACCTTGGATTAGTCCACCACTAAATTTTTCAAAGAATTTCTTTTCTTAAATTTGGATCGGTCCAAAATTTTGGGAGTTGTACTAGTACGGCATATATTTTTTTAGGCATATATTTTTATCACAAAAATTCCTTTTTTAATATTTTTATTCTATTCCAAAAAGGATTTTGAATTTATATTTTTCTATAAATATAATCAATTGTTTAGAGTAAAAAATACATGATTTTAGAGAGATTTTTGAGGTAAAAAATATCCAAATGCTAGAATCAATTTTTGAGTGTTTTGAGATGCCACCTAGATTTTGTTTACATGCCATAAGGGATTCTGTTATTCTTTAAATTTAAGAACTAGGGTTTCAAACGTTCACGATCCTACTGGAGTGTCTTCGGTTGTGATTGGAGACGTGATGAACAAAGTGGCTAACTTGCAATAAGGAAGATCGCAGACAAGGGTGAAGAATTGAGATCAAATGCGTAGAAGAAGGCAATGGGTAAGCCAAAAAAAGCGGGAAGCATTAAGCCAAGCTAGCTGTGGTTGAATTCTACGTTCAAGGGATTGTCGCATAAATTGTGGGGAAGCAATTGTTGTAAGTCATCGAGTCTGTAGTTCCTTTTTTATCATAGCAAAGCACTGTTAGTTAGTCCCGATGATTAGTCCTACACAAGTAAGGATACCTCATTACTTCTTAGTATTGCGAATTACGTTTGTGTGATTGATTAATTGATATAAATTATTAGAAAACACAACAGAAGATTTTCGACAGTACTAAAATTTGGTAGACCTAGGGTTTTAATTATGCTTATCAAATTCAAAATTGTTTTTGATAAAAATCCTAAAATCAACCTAGGAAATACGATCCCTAGATTTGATTTCTTCATCATGATCTAGCCATGATTGATCATGCCCTCCTATCCATACTAAATTAAGCCTTTAAACATCAAATTTTACTTAATTAAGGCTAATATATAAAAAACTACACAATTTAATTTACAAGTTTATTATATCTCAAATATTAATTTTGACCAAATTTGGAGCCCAAGTGTCGACTCCCCCAAGTTGATGTAGTCGACTACATGAATTAAAAGTATTAAAATCATATAGTCAACTACACAAACTTCTTGTAGTCGACTAATCTTTATACTCTTTTGTGCTCCAACTATTTGGCTACATATTTAACTTTGGGCCTAATTTTAGTTGTAGAATAGTGAAAATCGAGTCTCGAACAAAACATAAAAGTAGTAGATAATTAAATTACCTTTATAATAGCACAAACAGGGACTTTTTAAGACATCTAATGAATCAATTATGACCAAAATATCGTTGCTGTGTCGAAATTCTAAGGAACCTACAATAGGGCTAAATTTGTGTTAATTTTTCTGAAATTGATCCAATGCCTTAGGAATGTATTGGGACATACAAGAGGGACATAAGAATTTATATATGATAAAGGAAGAGGTTACAATATAATGGTTAAGGTTCCATACCAAATAAAGGGATTTTGAACTCCTAAAACTCCAAAAATTGTCGTTAACACAACAAATTTGGCTACAGCGATCTGAAGAGCGCTGCAAGCCTACAAACACATGTCATATGACTAATATGACTTGCAAGGAGTGTCCAGCTCACACATATGCACCCAAAACTAAAAATGACCTCCTATAGCAAAGATTTGTCTTAAGCGCGATTAAGGAATGTCATTAGTGCATGATTAATGAATGGGGTATTACATCTGCTCTTTCCATAAAAAATTATCAAGATAGTCAATTTTTTTGGGTTGCCTAATCCTTAGGAAGTCATTGGTGACTTCGATGATCCAGTTTACCCTTATAGTATACCATATTCCAAATTATTCATAAGGAACCCTATGGAAGACCTTTGTTCAACATTTGTCCTCTTTCTATCTCTCGTCCTAAGATGAGATTTAAGCATTTTAATGATAAGGCAAATGCATTATGCTTCTCAACTACAAGTTTTTCTAGATGTCCAGTTCATATTAAAAAGAACTTTAATCTTGATGCCTTATGATCTTTTAATGGTGATGATGATTAACTCTCTCAACTTCTTATCTCACATGGATTCGTAATCTTAAATGTAATGGTATTGACTACACTCACAAGTGTGTTCCCAATATTGTTCATGAGTTTTACTTTTTATCTCATTAGGAATTAGTCTTAAATTAGGATTTCAGTTGCAGTTTTTCTTAAGATTTGGTTTATTTAAAGTAATATTGATTTATTTCAGATTCTGATGTACTTTCAAACGTTGGTCTATCATCTATATTTGTATGTGGTTTGGTTCTTTACCCTCTAAATATGCCTATTTGCTTACTTGTTTTCCTATGGGCGTTAATTGTTTTACTTTTGCCTATTCCATGACAAAAATGAGTAGATTAAACCTAAGGGGAGTAATGCCTTATTACATTAAGGGGGATATTTTTGAATAAAGGGGAGAGTGATTTGCATGCTAAAGAAAGTATTGTGAGTTGAGAGAGTGATTATCTTTCTTATAAAAAATGTTGCTTCTCAAAGGTATCTTTTAGTGGTTGTGGATTTCAGATTAAGTAGGTACACTTTGAAAGAGGCTCTGTCATGCAACATCAGCTTAAATTAAAGGTTTAACCTATAACCTTGAGTCTAGGTCTATATGTACAGTTTTGATTGATTCATGCGTCTGTAATAGTATAGGGGATTGTGTTGATATAAAGCAATGTGTCCCAAAGTCTGTATGGGTTATAAAGTGTTTTGTCAAAAGAGGGAGATTGTAAAGTCTATTTTATAAAGACTGCGATTAGTTGCCTTTATTCCGTGAACAAACACTTAATGTCAATTGTAATCATGAGTCTAAGTAAAAATCAGTTAAAGCATTATAATATAATTCAAGTCTATTACACAGGAAACCAAAATCTGCATACATTGGGATAACAAGTACATGTTTAATTAGGTGGACTTGATTTAATTCTTTAAGCGGCAAAACTTTAAAATGGATTTAATATAAAAAGGTTTTTGAAATCAAGTTTTATTTAGAATGCTTGGCACTTAATGCATTTACTCGAGTACAGTTATTGAAGCTTAAATGTATATATATATCTGTAGTTAGTAGTAAATCATCATTCTTGTGTTGGCCAAGCATATTTGTATTGAAGCTTAAATGTGTATATGGGTACACTTATTGACATAGAATTTTCTCAGGAATAACAGTCAAGTGTACTGGTATTGAAATTTAAATGTGTATATCAGTATGCCAATTGCCAGAGAAAATTCTTAGGGATTCAAGCCTAGCGTTCCGGTATTGAAGCTTAAATGGTGTATACCACGCTGGGTGGCAGAGAATTTCTCAAAAAAATTTAACCAAGCATACTAGTACACACTTCTAGTCTATACTGGTATGCAAGTCGCTGCTAGCAACATTCTCTTAACCTAAATTGTGCGTGGTTTCTCTTTGTACTTTGCATTATAAATAAGAAACTTTGGCTCTATTTTGATTGGTTTTTTTGTGTTTTGAAAGCTCATTTTCTAAATCTAAAACTGAAAACACATTGTGCTTTTTTAAGATTGAAAAACCACTAACTAGGGTTTCAATCAATCACCATAGATCGGATTGTTCTTCTCCTAAAAACAAGATTAGATTCGGATCCCTCCTTCTTCAAGCGTATATCAAAAAAAAGAGCGCAGTAATCACCAAATAGAGAAGTCTTTGGTGAAAGAGGCGTTGTATACACCAGCTATGTGAAATAGTTAGGAGTTTAGGCTAGGAGCAAAGCTTGCACAAGGCATAACATCAGGGCATTACCATAACGATAGTGGTCATTGCCAAACTGATTGAAGGATACAACAGAGGACGTGCAAGATGAGTTTAAAGAGTAGATCGATATGTGTAAGCGTATATCTCACGTTGTAAGTTTGAGTCTGTGTCTGTAAAACTCTCTCTACTTTAGTGGATGTTTACTGTTATCACCAAAAGGATTAATCCTACAGTTGTAAGGATATCTCTCTAGATCTTAATATTGTGTGGTTGAAAGTTTTCATTTATTTGTTATTGCTTTGATATTTAATTCTGCATGAATATAAATTTGCAATAACATTTAGACAACACTTAACCATTTTCTTATAGTAAAACTAGATCTAGACTTGATCTAGGGTTTTACTTTACATTCACTACAAAAGACAAACTTATTTGAACATCATCCAAAATAATGGATCTTAGATAAGCGGTCATGGCTAGTTGCAAACTTCCAATCTCCTTCACCAAAAGTCCTCTAAGAGATACTTTTGGGAATGTATTTGTGGTCAATTCTACTTCTTGAACATCAGTTACTAAAGCATATCTACCCATAACAGAAGATTTGATGATATAAAGGCTACAATAGAAGAAAAACGAACAACTCAAGAACACTAAGGATTGAGTTGAATGAACTTACTTGTTTTGAGAAATCCGGACCTAAGGGATAAGTATTCAAATCCACAAAAGAAAACAAACAGGTGGAAATTCTGAGAAAAGGCGGGAGATTTGCTTATTTCAATGAACGATTATGAGTTTTTTAGCGAAAGAGTACGAAAACACAATAGTTTAGGCTATAAAGAGAGTAAAAAGAGAAATATGAACCAAGGGCTGGGCTTATATAGCTACCTCAGATATTTTCTCTATTCAAACGGTGGTTCCCAACCTCGGGAACTGTCGCATGATAACGGTTTGCATGTAATGGGTAGGGCCCCCGTGCACATCCCCCCTATTTTGAAATGACCACTAACGAATTACAATTCAACACAATTGGGGTGCACAGAATGTCATGACCCAATTTTTGGGCCGCGATTAAAAGAATTTTAATAAAAATAGGAGAAATTTTGATAAAGAAATAAATAATAATAATAATAATAATCTTATTATTAAATCTAAATTTCAATGATGATGATATCCTTATAATAATAAGAAAATATACAAATTGCTTTAAAAAATCTCATGGCTAAGGGATCTACACGCTCCCCTTCTAAAATATGACAAAATAATTTATCTCAATATCATTCTTTAAATTAAATCAATGACATAAATTCGACAAATCCAAGTGCCATGCTCGGCCAATATCATTCCTACAAAACAATATGGTGGGGTGTTAGTATGAAGCCTAATAGGATCCTAGATAATACATGAGCTCTACTTGATTTATTTGTATAACAAACATCACACAAGTGATAATCATATTTTATCGTAAAGATTCACACTAATCATAAGCATGTTCACACAAACGTAATTGAAACGTGAATAAAATTAAGTAGGCACTCAATAGGGTATTCTCCCCTACCTCAAATTAATGGTGAAAATAATCGAGCATGCAATCCCCTTCATCTTTTTTTGCACCTTCCATGTTGTTCATTTTCTTACTTCTCTTTTCTATCTTTTTCTTCTTCTCTTTTCTAATCTCTCAGCAATCTTTCTTTTCATTCCCCCCTTTTTCTCCAATCTCCTATCTCTCTCTCTCTCTCCCATTTCCAATTCTCCTCCCCTTTCTTTCTTTCTTTCTTTCTTTCTTTCTTTTAGGACCTTAAAAGAAACATACCTATTATATATGGACGTATAATATTCTATAGGAATATTATCCGTATATACAAATATAATATTTCAAACTAAATAAAAATAAGGAAATTAATTAAGAATGGAAAGATAATTAGGTACTAATAGTCAACTAATCAAAATTTAAAATAAATCAAATCTTAGGCTTCCATATTTATTCTCATTTTTTTCTTTAAAAATGATTTACTTTCTCTAAAAATATGGGTTTTACACAGAAGATTAGCAGTGGAGAGATATCTTCCTTTGGAAGCTAGAAACATTTGGAATTCTGCAAAGATTTAGATTATCACAAATGCAAAGAAGCCACTTTAAGCATGTTCTTCACCGCCGATCGCAGCAGCTATGAAGCTGAGCATCTAATCTCAACTAGAAGGCCAAATTTAAATGCTCGGAGGGCAATTATGGGAGGTAAATAAATAACGAATGTACTTTGGGCCAGGCCTACCCTTCATGGGCAAACATATGGTTGGCCTAACTGTGGCCAACCAAGCTGGAGAAAGGACTATGCATTTTAGTTAAAGATACTTTTGGCCAGTCAAAAGCTCAACCACCTCGTAAGGTACTAGCCGATTATCACAAGTTCCGTAGGAGTAATGTTAATACCACTTCTACATGTGTGAACATGATTATTACTCAAATAATAGTGTGAATAAAAAGTTAGGACAACTGTGATTTTAGAGTAATGCTCAAGTTTACCATTTATTATAATTTATCTTATGTAAAAACCTTAATGTAAATCATATCATATACTTCTAAATAGGAAGGGGTAAACCCCAAGGTGGGGAGTTGGTCTCTTCTTCTTAGTAAAAGCTCGATCTAAATTCTCCCAACAAAGCTTACTTAAGCTCTGTAATTCTTTTGCAACCGTTTATCATCTTCTTTGAGCTAATATAAAGCATACAAACAAAGGATAACGTACTGCTAGATTAGAAGCCAAGCCTACCAGGGGAACCTACCTACAAGTCACTTCTGGTTTTGTGGTGGTTATATGGTGGAAAAGATTAATATTTATGGTACTTTAGTGGCGGTGAAACTTCTAATTTGGGCTAAGCACACTTTCTATTTTGGGTTTATCAATTGACACCCACAAACCCCAAGCAATTTTAGACATTGATGTAAACAATCAAAATATCCTTTGTAACGGTATATAACCATTATTAAAATTAATATAGTGATGGATTTTTAATGATTTATTTTAGTTACAAACGTAGGCTTGGTAATAGTTTTTGAATAATTTTAAAAATAGATATATCTGTTACCTAATTGTTTTTATTGCTTGAATAGTAATGGATTTTTTTATGTTACTAACATTTTAGCAATCGACTAAAACTATTACAAAATGGTCGTTTTGGTGTAATGTCCCTATCAAGTTTTCTTTATTTTAATGAATTGCGGTAAATGGACTTTCTATTACTCACAAATATCCGTAGTTTTATGCGACATTAATTAGGATATAGTTCTCGAGACACATTAAAAGGATTTAACATTATAGATGAATATGGGTAAAAACTCCCTCCATGAAAATGTTTTTGAGAAAAATTTAGGGAATAATTTTTTTTTCTTGAAATAAGGGCCTGTTTTTTTAATCAGTAGCATAGGCTCCCTGTTTATCAATTGTATTTTGAAATGAGGTTTTTTCACAAAATTTTATTTTATGCCAACTTAACTTTGCACAAAATTGTGTTTTGTGCAACTTTCCAATCCAAGAAATTTAATGCAAATTGTTTTTCATGGTATGTTTTTATTTTTTAACAAATATATTTTTATGTGTCACTAGTGTGATTATAAAGCAATGTCAAATAAACCACAATCCATAATAATGTATTAAAAAACAAGGACCGCAAACTTAACTTTGCACAATCCAAAAAAAATTAGCATGCATGTTTTATCAATAAATAGGTTTAAAGTAATTTGTTGTAAAAATTAAATTTTATTGTAATAATTAGAATGACATTTATCATTTTTGGTCTTTCACATTTATTTATTAATTTATTTCATAGAACAAGATAAATTGTAGCCTACAAGTTAATAATCATATACTTTAGGTTAAAACACATTATATACTTTATTATGTGTATACTTGAGGTATGCAATTGTAGTATTTTTTTTCTTTTCTTGTATATGTATAATGTTGTTTGAATAATTTAATTATTGTACTTTCTTTAAACAATTATCTAATTTATGTTAACTAGATACTTCTTTCGATAAAGTTATTTATACTAAATATTAGTATGAGTATGTTGGTACTTATATATTGGTGCATTAATTTAATTAATTATTGAATGCATTATTTTTTTGTTAACAATTCAATACTTTAAATTTTGAGAATGAACCTTCCTAAAAAATTATAGATTTATGTCACCTTATATTATTCTTTTGCATATCAAATCACTTTCATTATTTATAACAAGTTATCATTTGGTATGTAACTTGATAACATATATTATTTTAAATAAAATATATCGGCGTGTAATTAATTATATCAAGGCTAAGATGTATACTAATCTATTATGTTTTTATATACATTGTATATATAAAATATTAATAGAGATTTTCCCAAAGTTAAGAGCATGCATCCTCTTTTCTGAGATTTGTCTAGCAAATTTTTTCAATTTATTGAATTATGTGTGTATATGCATCAAACTTGTGAAAATAGTTTTGAAATTAGATGATTTTGCGTCACTATGTTATGTTTTTAAAATAATATGCTTTGGTAGATGGTTTTAAAGACACATTTTATTATTTATCTTGTTGTAACATTGCATATGTTTATTTACAGCCTATTTTCATGCTAAATTAAATATTTGTTAACGTTGCTATATGTTTATATGTTAACTTATTTTTCAAATCCCATACCAAGTTTCCTTTAAAGTGTGTATATCGTAACAACATGAATATTTGGAACACTTATGTAACCCTAATTAATATATTTATATGTTGTAAAATTGTTTATATTCCTTTTTTTGATACAAGTGTTACATGAATGCAAACAGTGGTTAGCCACGGGAGGATGGGGAAGGGAAACAAGGTTCCTATGGCTCGAACCTGGGTGTGAAGTGGGAAAACCTACCTCTTTTTCCATTATGTTAGCACCCCATGTATATAATTTATATTCTTTTATGTGCCTTTAGGATAAATTGTAGTACTTTAGGTTTTGACCTCTTCTGCTTTAGAACTTCATATCTTTAATTGGTATGTTGAGAATTTTCATGTGAGTCAAATAATGTTTCAAAATAGACTTGTTAAGCTTCGGTTTAAGCATAAATTTGACTACATTTAGACTTTTTATAAATTATTAATGATTTTTCAAAGTTATTTTAACTATGATGATTTAATGTATTGCCCATATGTTATTCTGAGTCATGCAAGACTAGTGTATTAAAAAAAATAGAACTCCAGCATTGGTTGAAATCATTTAATTAATTAGGTTAATTTCGTTCCAAAATTTCATTGTTTTAGTAATTTTATTCATTGTCGAAGTTTTATATATGGAATAATACTAGACGCGCATATATCAATGTATAATTGTGAAAGTTTTTATGTGCACTTGCATCTTGATTTAGGAGTGAAAGTGAAGTAGTGATATGCTTTCTTTACTTTTTTCATAATAACTTGTACCGTAGTTTTAACGTATTGCTATCATGATTGATTTAGTGAATAGTTAATGGTGGTATTAGATAATGCATTCAATTATAAATTTATTTAAGTTAGAGTTGTAATATGTGGAATATTTGTGTATGATCAATAATAAGGATTTTATAAATAGATACCAAAGTAAGCATTTGATGTAAATTCTTATCATTTTACTTTAGCATTAATCTTGAGTCTATATTTGCTCACCTAAATGATCTTTATTTCAATTCGAATTTCAAAATTATGTAGTATTGATAGTTGTGTGAAATGTTATGATTTTTTTTTCTTGGTTTTAAGTTGTCATAAACATATGGGTTTTTATTGGATATTAAATATCTTAATTTGTGTGAGTCAATTATTATATCTTTGTGGTTTCAATTGAGATTAAGTATTATTATATTGGTTGGTCTGCTTGTGATACTTGAATTATTATATATTAATAAAACGTTTTCATTTTCGTTAATTATATTTCTATTTTTACATGTCTCTCTAATTTATTTAACACCTCATTTGGACGGAATGAGCATTTAGAAACTCGGTCCAAAGTTTGATGGGTAAAATGGTTCTTTTTAAAGTTCAGTGACAAAAATGGTACTAGATCCATAGTTTAGCAGCCAAATATGTTGTTTACTCTTAATTCATTGTATGACCTATTTTATAAGGAATTGATGTCCTAACTTTTCTCGCTTAGCATTATAATTAAATGAATCTCGGGACGAGATTCCTTTTGAGGTTGTATAGTATGAGAACCCAAACTTTTATACCTGTAATTATATAAATCATTGAGTGATTGTTTTAAATATTATACTTAAATTTATAATATATGAATGTACATGTAGCACCCCCGCCTTAATCTATAGGATAACACATGTAGTTAAGACCTAGAGCGTTACTGACCCATCTTAGTAGAACTAAGATAGGTATATAAAAAGAAAACCAATGAACAACAACATGCATATCAAATATTATTAAGCATGAGGCACCAAAAACACATGGTCATATTCAAGCATGCATCACACACACACATATATATATAACCCAAAACATATAAATTTCCAAAGTATATACAATCCTCGGGTTAGCCGTGGCTTCCCGGAGCAAAACATATACGCATCACAAAAAGGGTTGTATCAGAGCCTCTACTTCGTCCCTGAGCCCGTTGCCTCTTTATCCTCATGGGACTCGTGGGTACCTATAATGTTTTAAAGAAAACAAGGGGTGAGCTATTGGCTCAGTAGGGGGGATATAAGGCATATATTTGAAAACAGGTTTATAATTATATCTTTTCAAAACATGTTTAATTCAATGATGCCAACAAGAACCATTATCATTAAATAACTATGTATGAACGTGCTAATGCAGGTTACCTCTGTGTCAACTGATTATTGTATAGTCGAGAACTTGAGTTGTGAGCATACTCCATTGCTACCCGAAATATAAAATCATTAAGCTAATACCCCAGGATCAATCGTCCTGATCCCATCAGTATATAGGTAATCGTAGCCCTGGGATCAATCATCATGATCCCATATAACCATAAATAATAACAAAACCATAATGCCTTGCCAATTTGCCTAGGTTCGTAGGCTCCACACCGGTGGCTTATAGGCGACCAAACATTGCTCTCCTAGGGCTTTAAGGCTTTTTAACCTAAGGGCACCGGGCCCTGCCTATTTTCTCATCCCGATAAGCACTACATAATCAATACGAACTTCGGTTCCCGAGAGACACAAGCTTTCCATAACATAGATGGATAGTAACAACCTCCCAGAGGATGAATAATGGAACCATGAGCCATAATAGTGCTCCTAAACTTTTCGAGTAGTTCCCAAGCTTCCGGTTGACACAATAAGGATGCAAACTTGTGTATATGCTAACAAATGAGTGCTAGGAGCAATCTATGCCACACATACTTCGATAAACTTCAACACATATTCCATGTTGTTCTATATCAATCAACAAATCCATTTCATCAACGTATGGTACCCATATCATCATGAAATATGTCATAAAATTTCATTATAATATATATCTGGTATGTAAATAGCATATATTGCTCCAAAACACAACCCAAGATCTCATATATTACAAATCATTGATTCAATATTCATACAACAACTTTTAGGAAGAAGTAGAACATAAGCATAGCAATTGTTGTCCAATTAATCCAATTACAACAACCACCAAGCAAATAAAGTCATACTTTCAATTCTTAAGAACAAGAAAACCCCTACCTCAAGTTATTAGCAAAGGAGAAGAAGAAAAGACAGAGATTCAGGCTTCTCCCCAAGCAATCCACACGAAGAAGATGATGAATAGTGAAGAAAAAGAGGACTGGAGTGATTTGGAACCTTAATCTTCAATCGAGGGCAAAAAATAAGTGAAAATCGCTTGAGAGTTCCTCCCTTTCTCTCTCTAGAACTCTCTAGAGCCTTATGGATACTATTGGGTCAAAATAGGTGGAAAAGGGGTGAAAAAGCACTTAAAAACAGGTTAAGTCGGTGCACTATTTCGGATGGCGTATCGATATGCCAAAAATAGAGTACTGGTCTATAGCACAGATATTTCCAAATTTTTATATGCCGGATCGGCATGCCAAAATCCTCATATTGGTCCACAGGCCAAATTTCAGCCATGCTACCCTGTTTTTATTTTGACCATAACTTCTCGCTCAGAACTTCAATTGAGATGATTTTTATGTTTATGGAAAGGTAATTCAGAGACCTACAATATACGAAAGGAGCTTTTCTCCAAATTATGGACAAAAAGTTTCTAAAGTACATATTCCATACAAAATAAACATAATACACATATTTAGTATTAAAATAAACACAGAGTGTTACAGTACATGTGGGTATTAACCTATATATGTGTGACTATCTAAATTACTTAAATATGTGGATAATTGTACAAATCATTGAGTGGTTATTTTAAATACTATAATTAAATTTATGATATATGAATGTACATGTGGGTATTGACCTATATATGTGTGACTATGTGAATTACAATTATTAAATATTTTATGTAGTAGTTGTATTATTGGACATGTGTGTTAATGACGGCTTGTATTTTATTTTTGAATCTTATAATTTTTATTTATATTTTGATTGATATGAATGTGTTAATATGATTTTTAACTTTGTGTTACTAGATGTGGGAGATAAAAATTTAATATAGGCTTTAGCATAAGCACACTGTGAATGTTCAGTGTTGTGGTTAACCCATAATCAAGGCTCATGGGCCCATTGTCATTACATACGGATGATTAATTAGCTGATTAAGACATGTTTGCATTCTGGCCAACTACAAGTTAATTATTGTAATTTGCCGAACAGAATGGACTAACCCGAAAATGACCGACTAAAGTTGGTTGGCCAATGGAGAGGAGATAGCTGAGCTGGAAGATAAATGATGAGAAATAACCACGTGTACAAATATGAATAGGGTTAGTGACAGCTGGTATTTTGGAGTAGTGCCTAAGTTTACCTTTTATAGTAATTTATATTCATCCCAAACCTTAATATAACCCTATCATATACATATAAATAGGAAGGAAAATCCATTGCTAAGGCATAAATCCCAATACCCTCTACACTCACTCACTCACTCACTCACACACATTTTCTCATTCTTCCCCGAAGTAAAACCCCTAATCCATTGTTGTATTTATTTTCTAAAGTTTTCAAGCTAATATAATTAACACATACACACAAGGGATGATATACAACCAAACTGGGAATTAGAGCCACCGGAGGAACCTACCCTAAAACAAAATTGGTATTTTCTCTGTTTGACTATCTTTAAATGTTCATTACCTTCATCCACCATTCCTAGTTATCAAACGTGCAAACTGGGCTTGGTTAACTTTTAACCACCCACACTAGATATAGTGCAATGCAACAATATGATATGTTGAAGTTAAATTTTCTATTGAGATTATATATTTGTTAATACATTTGTGAGGTCTATTGTATGTTGGCTTTATTCCTTCAACAAAAACACAATTCACTTGTAAGTTTTTTGAATTAATTGAGTTCATTATTGAAGACTTCAAATGACAATTTACCTGAAACCATACATTGAAGATCTCACATTTGGTAAGCTTGGTAAGAATTTTGGTTTTTAATTCTAGGTGGTGAAATTTAATTCAAATGATTTTAAGCCAGAGTGTTTGAATGAACATTAAGAAGCTTATAAGTGCTAAATGTTGGGTTAAAAAATTTCATGGCAAACATGATGGACTGGTACACATTTCCTTTAGTGTACCAGTCCAGCAGTAAAACTTCCATTTCCGTGGAAACTAATTCCTAACAAGATGGACCGGTGCACATTTTGCTAATGTGGACTAGTCCGACAGTTAATTCTGGCAAAAAATTTTTTTTTCACAAAATTTGTTTTAATTAGGTATGTTACCTAATTCTAATAGAAGTCTATTTTTTTCTTATAAATAAATTCATATGGCTAGAGATTAATTAACGCTATTTTAGAATTAATTAACTTGTTAAAGAGCAATTTTGCATCACACCACCTAGGGTTTAATCAAACTTTATGCCAATTTGATAGTTTTTCATAAAAGAACAACAAATCCCAAACCCATTATTAAAGCGCGAGGCTATCAAGGAGATCGGAGCAAGTTCGAGACGTGTGATACATTGTGTTCCAAATCACGCGATTCGAGGAAGAAGCTGATGCACTAGAGGTGACATCTAGATGCTGTTCTTGAGTGATTCAAAACTTTACATCTATGTCAATTAGTGATTAATCGAGTTTGTACCTCTTGTGTTCATTGATAATTGTCTGATGCATGCTAGACAAGATTAAACAGATTTTTTAGAATTAAAAATGGTAGACAATTCAGAATTATTTTCTTCTATAATCATTAAAGGAAATTTTTTGGCTATTAAATAAGATAATAACTTGCCTATGTTAATTACTCCGCATTCATAATTTTTCAATATTAAATGACATCTTTACATTATAATTAATTATTTCAGATTTAGACATATCACTAGGACTTAGCATGTCAAATAGTGAGAAGGTAGATTTTCGACCCCCCTCGCAGAAAAAAATTCTTTCTTGTTTTAAAACTGATTTGGGGTTTTCTTAAAAATACGTATTTATAGAGTTACCAGTTTGTTTTACAAGAAAACAAACAAAAGATCTTATAAAAATAATCGAAAAACGGACTTTCTTTTACACATTTAAAACTACAAATAAATTAATAACCACTTTTATTAGGGTTCGGGAACTATGTTAGGAATTGAGAATGTGTTAGGCACCCAATTTGTCTTTTCAGTTTCTTAATGGATCATGCATTCAATTCTTATTTAGATATATTACAAGTAATTTTAGGATTTTCAAAATAGTCCTTTCAAATAATTATGTTTCAAATAATATTTAACAAAGTTCGACTTGAGCTTATAAATGCCTACGTATTCATTCATAAAATGAAATTAAAGTCTCATAATTTCACGCGATTGAAAATTATTTTTGTGGGAGTTTTGATTTGAAGACATCAAAATAGATTTTAATTTTTTTGTTAAACTTTAGAAATGACTTCTTTTGACAATTGTGAACTTCTTTGCAAATTATCTAATTTTTGTATTAAAACTTGTATTAAAAGCTTATAATTAAAAAAATGGCAGTTTAGGGTTGTACCTTTAGCACTCGTAAAAACAAAAAAAAAAACTTTCTTGCCTTTGTGAATCTTCCTTACTTATAGATCATCCTTGTAGATCATCCTTGCTCATTCTTATATCAAAGCTAGCTCATTTCTCTCTCTAGAAGATATTTCTCTCTCTAGAAGGTATTTCTCCCTCTACAATAGATTTTCTTTCTTTAAAATAGACTTTTTATATCTATAGTGGTTTTTCTCTTTCTAAAAAAGCTAAAACTCACAAATACTTCTCTGATGACTCTCTTAAACCCCTCTAAATGAGCTATTAACTCTTGTCCTCTCAAATGAAACCCTAAGGATTTTTTTTATAGGGAAAAATTAGACCTTGCGGTACCCTTCTGTCGCGCAACAGAAGTTGAATTTCTTGCGAGAAATTGACTACTCACGAGAAAATGGCCGATGCCTCGATAAAATGTTTTTTTGCACTAGATAAAGGAATGTTTGCTCAAGATTTTGGCCTCCTCAAGGCCGGGGCCTCTCTAATTGATTCATCTGTGCATGAATAAGTCTTTACAGTTGGAAATGCTATGCATGGCAGGTGCATTACTATGAAGTCAGTCGATAAGTGTCAGTGTATTACTATACCACATCCTGGATTACTAGTGGAATAGTTGGGGTCATGATTACGAAGTGATCACAGGATCATGCATTACTTCAAACATTCTTTATGATTTAGTGAGCTCTCAGTGAGCTTATCCTCTTGGTCTGAAGTTTACGCGATGTCCACTGAAATTTCATTCTTAGTTTAGGAATTCGTCTAAGCTAAGAGAAGACAATTGGGGAAAGGAATGCATTCGCTAGTGTAACTACCTCTCGTATTTTGGAAACGACCTTCCAATGATTTTAGTTTTGAATTATGTGAGTTATTCCGATTCAACTTTTAGAAATCAACTCATGCCTTTTCCTCATCTACTGGTTCCGATTAAATGGAATTGGAATCCAGTTCGAATTTTAAAACAGAGTACGGAGTTTGATTTCCATATTCAAACGCTAATGATTTTGGTTCGGTGCCTCTAAACTCTAGTGGAGCTATTTATCTACTGGCTAGATAACATCATAGTTATCTTAAACGAATTGGGAGAGAGAGGTTACCCATATACCGTGTAGTACACCTAGCCATTAAGTTTTGGAACCGTCAGTCACTCTATGATTCCTTGAAGGTGGTACCTCTCCATCAGTGGTAAGGCGCTGAAAACCCTTCCGTATTCGAAACTTAGTGTCACCTGAGAATATATTTAAGGATTTCTAACTTACCCTCTTGATACGAAATTGTGATTATCTCCTTAACACGATTCTACATTGGTGATCACACCAAGCTAATATTGTAAGTGATAATTCAGTGTTCCAGTACACGCAGTCTGGCAAACTGATTCTTATCCGATTTTAATTTTAGACTATGAGTTTGAGGCATAGCATTAAAGTAGGAGAATTCATGTTGTGTAAAAGCATAGTATTGAAGAGTATTTTCATATTTCGGGGAGTATGACTTTTACAAGAGAAGTGAACTAGATAATCCTATCCTTGTTATTCCCCTTCTTTATCGCTTGATAAGATCATTCATCTTGTTCTGATCATTGAGTTTGGAATCCTTTTCATTAGCTATTGTAGTTTTCTCTTTTGAAGAAGGGAAACTATGTGGAAATTTAGAAACACTATCCTATGGGAATTTCGAGGACGAAATTTCTTAAGGAGGGGAGATTACGACATCCCGTTAAATTATCTCTTGCAAATCAAGATCCATATCGCGTATAAGGTAGGAATTGGGCTTCGGATAGCCAAATTGGGTTCTGGAAAGGTTGGCATGGTTCAAAACTTCCAATAAATCATATTAATATATTTAAGTGTGTTATAATGACCATAAGTCACTTCGGGTTGCTCGGACAAAAATCGGCTCGAAAATCATAGGTTTGGTCCTAAGCGATTTCTTTGTTTCGGGCTAATTTTGGAACTTCCGTAACGTCTTCGTCTTTTATCAAAAATGGTATCCATTTTCACTTATGCCTAGTTTTCATATCCCTCTACAACTTTCGTTTTTTGGCCGAGACCCAATTCCCACTCCTTGAATGATGAAAAGTGCGAGCGAAGTCGGCTTGGGGACCAAAAAGTTGAAGGAAGCAATTCTGGGCCATGTAGTCGACTACATGGGAAGTGAAGTAGCCGACTACCTCATGTAGTCGACTACATGATAATGAAGTAGTTGACTATATCGAGCTGGCGAGATTTTTTATATATTATCTTCACCTCCTTCCTCTTCATTTTGTACCCATACCCTTAAGAGCTCTTGAGAGAGAAGTGGGGGATATCTTAGGGGAGTGTGATGGATTACTCAATGCTTCTTATTCTACACCTAACCAACACCATCATCATCATCTTCATCTTCTTCTCCATCTCCATTCTCGATGGCCAAGGGTTTTGAGCTCAAAGTGAGGGTTTTCGCATCTACGCTTTTTCGGCTCGACTCAACCGCAATTCTTCGAGGGATTAACCCTCAATAAGTGGGAACACTAGTACTCAAACCTTATTTCAACTTATTAATTGTGGTATGCTCCAAATTGAATCAAATTTAAGGTTTTTACCTAAATTGCATGCTCACGGGGGTTTGGGGTGTTTCCTTTTGATTCTTTGATTTATTTACATTGCGTATGACTTAATTATGATTTTGATACAAAAAGCCCCAAATTATAAATGGATTTTGAGGACGATTCGTATGTGATCCTCCTATATGGTTACAATAACAAATAACAAACTTTAATATGTATATATATATATATATGAAAGTATATATGGTAATAAATGTATGATTTGGGTATAGTTACATGTGATTGTGATGTTATTGTTGTACTTAAATTGTTACATTCTAATTTATGAGAATTGATAATTACTTTCCAGTCCGTAACTATGCTGGGCAGATTTAAAAGTATATTTTGTATAAACCAAGTATAGAAATTACATGGGAAAGTTTGTATTGAGCCGAAAGTTTATATATTATGTATTATACTTGGCTTAGAGCCTGTATGATGTAAACCTATAAAACTTCCTACACTACCATTTGATCTACTGTATATATATATATATAAATGTATATACACACATACTGTGTTTGTATATATACACATATACATATGAGACATATACATATGAGACAACAACAACACTACCATTTGATCTACTGTATATATATAAATATATATACACACATACTGTATTTGTATATATACACATATACATATGAGACATATACATATATGTTGGTGTATATATATATTCTTATGGTTTATACATGTTTATCAAGATTCTCATATTTAGATGTGAATGAGATTTCTTATGCGTTGTTTGAGGACCTATGCATATATATACTTACATGATTTGGGTGCCATAACATACCATTTGGTTATTACCCGTAGCGTATAGCCTTAGTGGCTACGTGGGTTTATTATATAAGCCTTAGGGGCTAACCACTAGGTGAACCTGGTAGGGGGTCCTTGCCTTGGGGGCAGAAAAACCCGAGTTTGCCGACTATCTCTATGCACAATAGATCTAAAATCCTAGTTGGTTGATTATATTGATGACAGTTATTGAGACATGACTATCCTTGAGGGATGAGGTACATGGTAATGATATGGTCGCCTCTATTTAAGATATTATCTTTGGATGATTTAATATAAATTTTACATATGTCGCTTTAAGAGGATTTATGTGTATCTTAGAGATACGTATTTTACAATCTGTTACTAGTATTCTTAATGACTTACGTTATATCCTATTTTCTCGTGATTTTGGATGGGGATAGCATTAACATGCATGTTACAAAATAGTTTTCATGGCATTAACATATTAAGGTATATATATATGGTCATATACATATGTATATACATTAAAGTACAAAGTGTTTTACATATTGACACGCACCACATAAACCAAATTATTTCCATTATAAGGCATATCATGGTTTTCTAACCTATTTTTATATAAAAACCCTTATAGTTCCCACTGAGCCCGTTTGGCTCACTCCCATTTTCTAAACTAGGTTTTGCAGGTGTTCTCGGGGATGGTGCGTTTGTGAAGTCTAATAGCTCTGATGACCGTTTACTTAAGTCGTTTGAAAACGACTTGTATGCTAGTTCTTTACTCGAGAATATTTGTATGTATTGTATTATTGTGTGTATTGATGTAAAGTTTTTACGAGATTAAAACCTCGTTAGAGGAGTTACCATGTATGGAGACATTGTATTTGATTGGACAAATAATTTCTTATATGTGGAGATATTATTTTTGTTAAACCTTGGTATTGTCTGATAGGTTTTGATTTTGTTTTATAAACAAACTTCACATACCAAAATTTTCTAAACTTAAGGCTTTATATGGAATTTTCTTTTTATATAAGTTCTAAATTATATACTATAACACCGTCGTCGCCTACGACACCGTGATTAACTGGGTCTCGGAGGCGAAATCCTTCAAACGGGATTTTGGGGCGTCACGAGAAGCTTAAATGATGATCATGCATTCCATAAGGTTCCTAAAGATTGGGCATGAAAGGTCAAGAGGTTAGAACAACAAGGAGGCCCATTGGAATAATCTAGAAAATATTAATTTAAGTTGTTTTTAAATTATTGGGCTTCTTGAGTCTCATTATTCAATTAGGAATTAGAATTAGTAGTTTCCTTTTTGAATAGTTTCTTATTGTCTTATTATTAGTTTCCTTATTGTATTAGGATTATTCTAGAAGTTATTTCATTTTTCTAAGTAGAATTAGTTTCCTTATTGTATAAGGTTTATAATTGTTTTGTTTCTCCTATTTAAAGGAAGTGGATTCATTGTTTTAAGTAACGTTTTGAATATTAATAATATTGAGAGCTTCTCTTTGTGTTCTTGAAGAACTTGTTGAACATGTTGAATGATTAATTCAATTGTTCTTGACTTATCAATCAATTCTCCATCAATTGATTGTGGCGTCTTCGATCTTACCAAGGTTCACGTTTTTTTAAGCGTTGAGTTGAGATTTCTGCCTTCCATCTTTTGACGAATTCTAAGGTTCTAGTCTGTTTATAGACTACGGGTCAAGGATCCATTAACCTGGCTATGAAAGACAATCCAGGATCGCGTCGTCATTATGGGTCAAGGATCCATTAGCCTGGGTAGGAAAGAAGATCCGGGATCGCGTCAAAACCATACCAATTACGAACGATCGGTTTTCTTCCTTAGTTTCAAAACATATTTCTCCATTCATCAGTCATTTAAAGTGAGTGATTCTCTCCCTCATGTAGTGCTTTCCATTCATGCATATGATTTTAGACCTTTTAGACCTAACGTTTTGTTGTATTTGGTTTTATTGATCGTAAGTTTCTTGATGATAAATCTCAGTTATACGATTTTATTAAAATATGAGAAAAATACATATGTTAATATTAGGGTAGTGTTATGTGTGCCCCCCCCCCCCCAAACACACACATTTAACTTACTAACACTCCCACACTCATAAACAGCATCACTAATCTATATTTTACTTGGTTTTACTCTCATATAACTTTCTACCACTCTCACATTTGTTCTTGATGTTCTTGATGTTCTTGGTCTTCTTAATCTTTTTTTCTTATATATATGTGTATGTGTATGTGTATGTGTATGTGTATGTGTATATGTATATGTATATGGGTAATCTATTTAATTTTAACCCTAAGAATTCCTATTATTCATTGGAACCCTAATAACGCTAGTATGGAAGCCATAAATTAGAGCCTTGTGTCAAAAATGGCTGAGATCGTGTATGATACTGTACTCAGTACCCCATAAAGGAGTGTGGTGGCAAAAACTTGGTGGATAACAAATGAACATGTGTAGATTTTATACAAATTGATCCCAGCTCTCACTTGGTCATTCACAGATGAATATCAATGATGGAGCTCGACGGATAAGAAGCAAGTATGTGAACACATACTCAGCTGCATATCACCGAGTATGTCTTGGTTATAGACTTTTTTTTCAACATATCAATTGGATTTTAAAAAACACAAAATACCATTATGAACACAAATAAACAAAAAGAAGTTCATAACATTAATAATAAAAAAAGAAGTTCATAACAAACAAATACAAAATTAATGTCTTAAAATCCTCTCAAAAATAAAATAAAATAATTCCTAAGAAAGATAATGATCTTGGGGAGGGGCATGGCGGGACTAAGCTGCCATTTGTTAAATGTTGTCCTTGCATTCATTCGAAACGCTACCAATATGAGCGAACATGTAGAACTCAGCATAGTCTAATTCAAAATCAGGTCCAAACTCCAGCATAAGGGAATCTCTTTTCCCAAATGGATCCAAAAGAAAATGCAAGAAAGGTTAAATCGATCATCAAAATCTAACAAAATAAAAAAAATGAGGAATTTTGACCTAACCCATATTTAGCTCTTAAATCTTAGCCACGCTTGGAAGCTTCAACAAGTTCCTGCCACACAGTAATTTAATTGATTGATGAGGCCTACCCCTTCTTTTTTTTCGCCCTTCTTTTTGTTAGTCGACATTTATATATATTATTATAAGGGAAATCAACATCACATTTTGGAAATCAACACCTATAATAATACTCTCTATATATTACTATAAATAAAATCATTCATCATTTATATTAACAATAGTAGCAAATGAATACAAAGATGCCAATATAATGCACATACTTAGTTAGGAACAAAGGACTATATGCACATGTACTCGGCTATAAACAAGTGAGTCTGTGTGCACATACTCAACCTATGAGCACCGAATGACAGCCATTTGTGATGTGATAAAATTGCACACATACTCAACCATGATCATGCTAGTTTATGCACGTATACTCAGCCATGATCATGCGAGTTTATGCACACATACTTGATTGCGGGCAAACGAACCTAATTCCGTACCGTTTACTGCGAAATTCATAATCTAGGGTTCAAAAAATTCTTAATCATGCATACATAGACTTAAATCACAAACAACCAATAATATTCGCATACATGGACTTAAATTACAACATTTATCACAAGCATGGACTTAAATTACAATATTCAACTTCAAACATGGAGTTGAAGAGGAAGATATGGCTTATTTGATAAGATAGAGATGATGCAGCTGATGTTGATGATCGATGCGTGGAGTGTGAAGGATTAAGGATTAAGGGGAGATTAAGGGAGATTGTTAGGGTTTGAAGGGGAGGGGAAGATTGAGTGTGGTAGTGTTCGCAAAGAAAAAATGAGAATAAAAAGTGGGAGTGTTAGGGGTGAATATAGCACCCACATAATATTATGAGTACAAGTATTGTGGATTTAAAGTTGAAGTAATGTGGTTTTTAATTTGGGAGATATTTACTAAATAAAGGTATTAAGATACCTAATGTCGGTTAGATTGCTGTCATACATCCGTGTTGCAACTTCGTTTAGGGTATTAAACCTTCATGTAAAAATCTAGATAAATTATAGTAATTAATATTGTGTATTATGAGAATTTGGGCTTTGGAATCAATAAGATATTTTTATGTCAAGAGTTATTGAAGTTACAAAAATAGTGCGATGCAGAATCTGATGTTAAAACATATTGTATATCTGTTACCAGAACATTCATAATTTTTAGAATATAAATGATTTTTTGGTTGAATTCAACTATGTGTGAAACTAGATACAATAAGCTATGTTGTATAATTTTTCTAAATTTTTTGCATCGTTGGGTAATTGCCAGAATTTCTGTGAAGTTGATGGTTGTGCTGATTGCAAGTGCTGTTTGTGTTTTTGCTTTGCTTTATGTACAATTTAACTTAAGCTTTGGGTGTAATTTGATTGGGAATTTTTAAAATTGACTAAGGAGTCCTAGGAAAAATTCTTTAATTATGCTGCTACTCCCATGTATAATGGATTTGAGACTTGTTACAAAAGAATTGGGTGAGAAAGTCCCAAATGGTCTTTGTTGTGATTTAATAAAACCTTGGTATATCTAATGGAAATTTTGTATGGATTTTTATAGATTCATGAGGACTTGAGATGATTGTATACTCGTTTTATTGTTGAGTAGATGAGTGGATAACTTGGTAATGTTGCAGAAAAGGCGAGTATTTAGCGCACAAATGTATAAAAGGTCGAAACTTTAGACGATGTGCTTGTGCGAGTTTCGATTCAAAGTGGTCGCTATCTATACTAGGAGACATAGAGCAAGATGATCTGTGTAGGTCATCGGAGAGTGGCGATGTAGTATGTAATTAGGGTGCACACGTTAACCAAAGTGTCTAATAGTTTAAAAGTATAGGATTGTTTTTTGTTTAATTGGTATATATAATTACTGCATCTTTAAATAACGATTTTGGTACACAAATCTAGAAGAAAATTTGTATAGCTTGTAATCTCGTAGAAGGGCGAGTGTTTGACACGTAAACATAGAGTTAGCCTTCTGAAGAAGGTCGAAACTTTAGATGATACGCCCCTGCGAGTTGCGGTTCAGAGTGGTCGCTATTTATACAGAGAGACACGTGGCAAGATGATCTATGTAGGCCATGGGATAGTATGACGAAGTGGTATATAATTAAGGTGCACACTATAACCAAAATGTCTAGCGGTTTAAAAAAGTAGAATTATTTTTATTTAATGGGGCTTTTTTATTTAAAGGACAAATGTCACACTCTCTTTTCAATAAAGAAAGTTCTTTTTAAAAGATTAGTTTGAAGGACAACTTTTTAATTAAAGACAAAAGACAAAATATTTAATTATTTTAATTAATTACGTTAAATTTCAAAACTACCCATTTTATATATAAATACCCAAAACTGAATATAAGATTAATTATGTAATTAAGTCAATGATAATAAATTCAAACAAATTCAAAAACAGATAACAAAAAATTCAAATAAAGATAAACTTGATAATAATTCAAAAAATCAAATGGAAAACAAATTCAAAAAAACTTTAAAATTCAAAAAAAAGTTGAGTTTTCAAAATCTAAAGTAATAAAGTCAACTGAATAAATGAACAAATTAAAAACTTATCAACTTGGATGCTTAGGTTGAGACCAATAATAAAACAATACTGCATGCTTCATCTATAAGAGTCCTTAAAAAATGTCTACAAAAAAAATGTTGTAGTTGTTAATTAATATGCTTGCTAAATTAACAAGGATAAAAAAATGCATACAAATTAATATGCCTATAAAATAATATGTTAGAAAAATGCCAACAAAATAAAATGTTGTACTTGTTAGTTAATATGCCTGCAAAATTAACAAGGACATAAAATGCCTACAAATTAATATGTTTACAAAATAATATGTTAAAAAAATGTCTACGATAAAAAATATGTATATTTTATGGTAGACATATTAAGAAGTGTTCTTATAATTAAATTTTTGGAAAACATATTAAACTATATCTTTTTAATTTTCTGGCAAACATATTAAGAAAAAAAAATGAAACATTAATTAGAATGGCTCTCGACTTTTGTATTCTAAGTAACTGCAATTTCGTAATTAGTGATGAAACAATGCACTAATTTGATACATTAATTACATTCAAAAATATATTGAAACTTTAACTTGAGATAGTCTAACCAAATATAAATGAGAATCGAGATCAACAGACAAACCTTGAAAGGTTCAGCACTTTCAAGTTCACTTCATGAACCTTCTGGTCCTAATTAAGAAGATATACACTTTTTTTATAAGTGCATGAAATGTTAATAAAGACAAGACTCGAACTTCAAACATATGACATAAATACTTACTTTCAATAGCAAAGGAACATGCAAGATGTTGGAAACATCATAGAGATTGATGATATTCTCTAGCTACTTGGAATTTTATAAGATTTTTTTTAATAAGGTATTTAGCAATGTGAACCAAAGGACAAATAGGCACATGTCAACTTTATTTATTTACAATACACGTGTATGTATAATATTGAAATCACAATACCATAACATGGCAAAATCAAGAGAGTTTCTCCTTCACATTTTTATCAAGCTCCTGAAAATGCATTTTTTAATTCCATAAGACAAACAGGGTATGATAAACAAACATGATAACTAACAAAAACATGCATGCATGCATGTACATACGCAAGTACTTATATATGCAATCAATCGATCAGACTCTTTTGAACCCATCTCAAATGTTTGGTGCTTACAGCCCATTTATAATAAAAAGAGTTGCGATATGTATTTTAATTTGTTTATCTTTTATGAATTGAATAATTTTTATATTTATCTTTTTTGATTGAATAATTTTTATATTTATTTTTTTGATTGATTTTGTTGTGATATGTATTTTATTTTTTTTAATTTATTTTTATTGATTTAATTCTGAATTTAATTAATATATTAATTTAAAAAGGGTAGTATTGGGTTTTACTAAGTTAATTTTTATTATCCACTAAGTTTAACCATGCTGTTGGATAAATTTTAAAAAATCAATATTGACATATTTTTTATAAAATAATAATTCTTTTAATTCAATTGTAAATTATCTACCAAATTTTTACTTCTATCCACCGTCAATAATATATCAAAAAGTAAGCATAAATTGTAATAATAAAATGATATTTTTAATATATATAGTTTACGGTCAATTAATTAAAAACTCTTACATTTATGGAATTAAAGACTAAATCAAATACTTCCTTAATTTTAAGCTAAGTTTAATGGGAAAAAAATTAATTAATTAAACAATAGAAAATAATAATAAAGGACATTACATAAATAGTGGTCATAATAAAGGACACCCATTTAAAATTATTTGTTTAATTCTGAATTTAATTATATATTAATTTAAAAAGGGTAGTATTGGAATTTAATTTAATTAATTAAATTAATTAAATAATTAATATTTTGTCCTTCATTAAAAAGTTGATCCTTTAGACAACAAATTGTCTTGTGAACTAATGGAAAAAAAAAAAGAGACATGCTCATCTTTTTTCACATATTTAAAGCATTAGAGGAGCATCAATATTTGAAAATCATAGGGGCATCATTAAAAAGTTGGTCCTAAAATAGTTCTTTAACTCTTTTTCGATATTTTTTCACATATTCAATCTCAATCTTCTCATTCTTCTAAATAGAATTAGAAGGGTATCAATATTTTTTCTTTTATTTATATTAATTTTAAAATACTAAGAGAGAATTTGATATTTAATTGTAAGGTATTTTGCAAGATTTTTTAAAATTATAATGTATTTTTGTATCATGTAATTTTTATCATTAAAGTAAAATTATTTTTTTAATATATAAAAAAATTTATTTACTTATAAAAGAGTATGTTTTTAATTTTGTCCTGGACTTATAAATAACCAAAATCAACTTTATTAACTAGTAAATCATCTTTCTTCTTTTTTTTCATTAAATACTTCTTAAATTAAATATATATAAATAATATATATATATATATATATAGACACCGCGTGTGCAAATGATATAATAAACAAACTAACACGTCGACAATCGATCCGAACCCGCTGCACATAACCATGTGGACCGAGAAGCTCCAGATATTTTCCAGAACATCTTTACTCTCTCTCTCTCTCTCTCTCTCTCCTCTTCCCGCTCTAGAGTTCCATCCATCTATATTTCTTTCCTAACAATCCGCCAAACTTTCACCCAACCATTCATTTTCTCTTCCCCACACCCCCAAATACACAAACCCTAATTTCAATCCCCCTCTCTCAAAATTTCTCTCTACTCACTCTCTTCAATTTTAGGGTTTCTTTTTCTTAGAATTCGAGGACGAAGCGATTATGGGTTGAATTGAATAAAGAAAGAAAGAGAGGGAGTAGTCTATCTCGTCTGATGATGGAGTGGGACAGTAATTCTTCGGATGTGAGTGGGGACGAGGTGGAGCTAGGGTTTCTGTTGAACGATGGTGGGCCCCTCCCCTTCCCCGTCGACAGCCTGCTTCATCCGGCGCCTTGCGGATTCGTGGTGACCGATGCGTTGGAGCCTGAGAATCCTATTATTTATGTCAATTCAGTCTTCGAGATGGTTACTGGTTACCTTGCCGAGGAGGTCCTCGGCCGCAACTGGTGAGAGCCCTTATCTTTTTGATTTATTCAACAAATATATATAATTGCTTTGTTGAGCAATTTATGGTATTGAGGATGAGTTTGTTGATCCTTTTTTGTTTTGTTGTTTTAATTTTTTTTGGTTTCTCCAACTCCAGTCTTTAATGTTTAATGAGAACTGCAAAGTGAGCTAAGCAACTGGGGGTAGCCTTACCCTGATATGACAACTCTCCCTCAAAAGGGATTTCTGAAACTATCCCTAACGGGTTTGAACCCTGCTCACTCTTGTGGAGAGTGAGTAGTTAACCATGTGAGCTAGAACTTGAACCCTGCTCCCTCTTGTGGAGAATGGGTACATGTGAGCTAGAGCTCGTTGGCACCAAATTGTCGCCTGAGAGTTTCGAATTCTCGTGGAGAAACCCCCTTGTTTTAATTGGCTGCTCTTTATACTAGATAAATAGGGCCTCTTTTTTTGGCCTTTTTTCATAGGTTAAGATTTTGAAGTATTGAACCCTTGTCAAGTTGTTGGAATTTACTGACGGGTGGATTTGGTACAATACCGCACCATACCACATATATATATTGTATACTGAACCGAAAATTTGGTTCTCCAAAATCTATTACCACTGCCATACCAAATTTGGTATACCAGAAATTTTGGTGTACCATACCAAATTTGGTATACCAGAAATTTTGGTGTACCATACCAAATTTGGTATACCAGAAATTTTTGGTATAACATACCACATTTCTGGTATTCCAAATTTGGTAATTTTGTATGCCAGAAATTTTGGTAATTTGGAGAGTTGTGAAAAGTCGAAATACATGAGAGGAAACGAAGACTATAGTAGTGAACATAGAGAATGGAGAAGAGAGAGAGAGAAAGAGTGAGCGAGATAGATGGGTGGCTTCGTGGATAGTATTGGGTACATTACTAAACTTTAAGGCTGTGTTGATGCGCAGGATAAGAGAGTGTCCTATCCCATGTTTGGTATTCATTAGGATTGGATATTCGAGCGAATTGTTTATCCCACTAAAGCTTCTTATCCCACCTAAGAGGTGGGATTGTTTTATCCTATTCGAATGGGATTAAATAATCATATTCGACTCTCAAATCCAGTGCGTCAAACACACGCTAAAGATCACTTAAATTATGTAATCTAGACCATCCATCGTATCGTGTATGTGAAGTTAATTGTAGGATATTTCATATTTACTATTTTGGCAGTGTTGGTACAATTTGGTATAGTATGGTACGGTATACCATGGTAGTACCAATATTTCTATATGGCACGGTATGCCATCGATATTGATTTTCAATACGTGTACCGTACTACAATACCGATCGGTATTGTACCATTACCAAACTTTGGTATAGTTTGATAATGGTACGGTATGATACAGTTTGGTACGGTAATTTTGGTACAAAATGCCACCCTGAAGTTAGATCTAAATTAAATTTAGTTCTAAGAAGATACCTTTTGGTTTGATTTGTTAAGCTAGGATTTTTGGAGTCATGGATAGTTGCATTTGTTGGCATTAATTGTTTCAAGTGACGTGCCTTTTTTCTTTTTTGAGATGAGATGTCAATTAGATGAAAGAAATTTAACGAAGTCACAAGGAGATATATAACACAGAAGAGCACAACATTAGACAGAAAAAAAATGAATCGGCTAACTAGGATGCTCTTTCCCAGCCCCAAGTAGCAAACTTGGTATAATCTTTAATGTAAGAACCCACCTGAGCAAACAATGTCCTTCAATTCATAAAAAATGGGATAGTTACTTTCTTTCCAAATGTGGTAGATAGCTGCAGGCTGCAGCACTGGAAAGATAATGGGTCTAGCCTTATAGCTAGCCCCTTTAGTTTTAAGTAGTTGCTGTGTGAGTCATGAGTTCTGTCATCTGTGGACAATCCCATTTCTGGTCATGATGATAAGGCCAAAGAGCCTTTAAAAATGGCATTCGATTGATGTGTTCTTTTGTTCTTACATAGCATGTGACTTGATCATAAGCAGCAAGATATACTTTTTCACAATTTCCTTCTAAACATAGATGGAAACTAACATCGTGTAGGATGGTGCTTACCAAGAAAGAGACCTTGGTGAGGGCTAGAGACAGAGACTGTAAAATTGAAGTTTCTGAGCGGCAGCCCAGAAAACCGAGTTTTAGAGTTGTGGGATTTAATCATCGCCTTAAATTGGGTTCTATATTTAACTTGTCTGATAAGGTGATTGCAATTGGGCACACACATTGGAAAGACAAAAGGATATTTTTTTAGAAGCTGGGGTTTAGCATATCATCACACTGCATATCTTGGATTTTACCATCGAGTAACAATTTACATTACCACTTTCTAAGCTGTGTGGCTGCTTACATTTCTATCTAACCAGGATGTGGACTCTTGGGATTTTTTTGTTCAACATCCACGGGTAACCTATGTTGGATTAAGATTGTAGATCAACAAACATAGAAATGGTATCAAATAGACTTGAAAGTCTTTCACTGGTCCTATATACCTGGGGTACTTTGTGCATATTTAGGCTCTCCAGAAAATGATGCTTTCAGCCTTCAACGAGCTATGTACATATATAAATAGGCTCCTTGTGCAACCTAAGTTCTGTAACCTAAGGTGATCAGTATGTACTTTGTATTTTATAACCAGCTCCTTGTAAGTTAGTTCATCTCGTTATTGGTTAGAAATTTAAGTCATTTAGATTGTGCCTTTGCGGTTGACCATTCATCATCACATCCAATTGGAAGGAAAGGTTTTTTTAATAAATGGTGCTACAATTGGGGATATGACTTACTATCGGTGGGCTATATCTACTGGATAGACGTGTTAACATGTGCTCCAATTGTGCGGCTCTAATTTTGTTTCTCTCCATTCTTTGGCATGAGGGGGATTTAAAACAAGGTTAACATTTGCATCAATGTTTTAAAATTCTAGAGGCATATTCAAGGCAGGGGCGGGCCTACATAGGGGCAAGTGGGGGCAATTGCCCCCAGTTGGCTTTTGAATTTTTTCAATAGATATGGGGTGTTTTTTAAAAAAATAAAAATATAGGGACTTATGTGCATAAATTTATACATGAGGGTACCTAAGTGTAATAAAAAAAATTAATCAAACCCCACCCACTTGTGCCAGTTGCTCGACAGCAAGCTTCATTTAATTTTTTTTTACTTCCTTTGTTCCTTTCTTTCTCTATTTCTTTCTTTCTTTCTTTCTTTCTTTCTTTCTTTTTTTTTTCTTTTGGGTAATTTTATTTCTATCCGCGAATTTTTGCAATTGATCCATCCTTGATTTATGTTAACGTTGAAATAAATTTGTTAAAACTTCCTTATAAAAATTGAGAAGTATATCCACCAATTAATAATCCTTTTAAATGTATTTACTTGTCAAATTAGTTTCCTAATTAGAATATACTTCCGTACTTTTAAAATTAGTTTCCTAATTGGAATATACTTCCTTAATAATATATTTTCTTAATTTGTTAAAATGTATATTGATACAAGTATTATAAATTCATTATTTATCAAAAATATACAATACTATAAAACTAGGCATAATTAATTTATGTTATTACATCATAATACTACCAAATATATTTTTTCAACAAATGAGTTTTCTATTTTCTTTTTCTTTTTTCTATACAATGAGGGATCTAAATAAATAAAAATAAAGCATAATTGGAACTTAAGAAACTAATTAAGAATTACTGGCCGGAGGAAACAAACATAGTTTCCTTCAATCTCAATCATTTCAAGTTAAAGAAAAAATATTCAATTATAATATTGTTTGGTGACATACATTGAACAAGACATTTTCAATAATGTTGATAAGGATGACGTGCTACAATACTTTCAAAATATGAAACCCCGTAGAATTTTATTGTAATTTGTATACATTAAGTGTTTTAAGACTTTTAGTTGTATTAAGTATTATTATTAATGCGATTATGTTTGTGGTTAAATTTGTTCTCCTCGGTGATTGATGTGCTTTAAATATATTTTTGTTTGTTTTAAATTTCGCCCCCAGTTGGTTAAATTCCTGGGTCCGCCACTAATTCAAGGTGTTTTGCTTTAACGAGGAGAGGCGTACACCTTGAGGTGGAAAGAAGCGTAAGCCTCAGTTTTTAGAAAAAAATATATAAAATAATAAATCAACACAAAGTTCAATACTAATAATTAATAATACTAAAAAAAGAAAAAAAGAACTAGAGTAAAATCATCAAAGTCATCACACGGTTCATCATCAAACAACAAAAGAACAAGTGTCTTCAAACAAAAAGTTATCACAAGCACAAAATAAGTAGCACAATCAAGTTCCCCTAATCAAATCAAAATATTGAATCATCTGTGTCCAAGCTGATATTATCGAGTGCAAACTAAATAATATAGTATAAAAGTGCAAACTAAATAATACTAAGTAATATTTTTAATGATTTTACAATACTAAATAATATATGTTTATTATAATATAACAATACTAAATAATATTAAAATCAAGTGCAAACTGCAAAAGGGCTGTGATTTACTGATTTTGTGTTTTGAAATTAATTCCAAGTTCTAGTATACCGGAGAGACAATCAGTTGCGCAGGTGTGCAGCAGAGGCCAGAGAGACGGTCGGATTTTGTTGGAGGGAGAGAGACAATCTGGAGGGAAAGAGATGATCGAGGCGTGCTTGGAGGGAGAGAGCTAGAGAGATGAGCCGTCAGAGAGAGACAATTTTACTGGCTTGGGATGAAAGAACGTAGAAAAGAAATGGAAAAGGGAAAATAAAACAATTAAACACACCCCATAAGTGACTTGCCCGCCTTGTACGAGTTGACTCATCCACCTCACTCAGACAAGGCGTAAGCCTCATTTTAATCACTTATAGGCATAAGCCTCAACTCAGTAACCCTCCACCTCGACTCGCGAGTCGACTCGTACGAGTCACTCGTTTTTCAAATCACTGATTTGCAATCATCACTTGAAATTTCGCCATTTCATTTATGTAAACTCCCATGCTTCCTATTAGTTTTGTAACTTTTGTTCAAGATGCAAAGGAGGATGGCAGAAAGGATGCTTAGGAGGAGAAAGTAGAGTTAAATGATGGGTGTGGTAATTTTATGCCAACAAACCTTCAAATTTGGAGGATGTTGCAGGTAGTCGTGAGGTGTATCAAGACGAGGATTCTGTCCTGTAAATGACGGGTTTACATCTCCTCTTTTGACAAGAAGAAGAAAGTTTAGGTGTGTAGGAGGTTAATGGTGATCTTGTCTGTCTAGTAGAACTAGATTGGTGTTATGTTGATCTCAATGTTATCTTTAGAGCTTTTATTTTACTTTCTACTCTGTGTTTTTGTTTTTTTCGGGGGCCTGGGGTGAGGGTTGGATTGGGAGCGCACTTTTTTCTTTTTGAGTTTTTCTTTTCCTGCTTTATTTAACTATTTTGAGGACTTCTTGTCCTCCTATTGGTCTTACCTCTCCTTTCAATTTCTAATGTTTTCTTATTGAAAAACATATTGTTTAGATATTGAGCAGTCTCCAAGAAACTAAGATTATATGGAAGAAATCACGTACTCGACAAAAGACAAATGAAAAATTAGTGCAATTTGTTTGTTCATATTTTATTCGAATCGAAACAACTATATATGAATGCGTACATCATGCATATATATACGTACGGTATGCACGTCCTTATAGGAAGATTACAAATTTATTTCAAGGTACTCTTGCCTTCTACAGAGGAGTCATGTCTACGACGTTACACACCCTGTATATAGTTACCTTATTCAGATGGGGATTCTACTAGAGCCTGTGAGTTGTATGATATATCATTACCTTTTTCAGTTGGGGATTCTATACAAGAGAGAGTTCTATGAATTGGATACTGGCTATTGCTGAGCCTCTTATTATTGGGAGCCTAATGCCTTCATTGACGACTATCTAATTACTTTAGATCTTGAAAATGCCTTTACTCAGTAAAATAGAACATGCAAAGAACACAAGCTATGGTTATCTCATTTGGAGAATGAGATGGATAGGGCTCAATTGGATGGACTGTTCAATACACCTCCTCTATCTAAAGGAGTGTGTCTCAAAACCTTTAGATTTTTGTGTAAAAATTTGAAATGAGCAGAAGAGAGACCTTGGTCAAAGACATCAGCAACTTGATCATGTGTAGAAGTAAATTGAACTTGCAGATCCTTTGTAGCACTTTATCCCATACTAGATGAAAGTTGGTCTTAATGTGGTTAGTTAGTGAATGGAAAAGTGGATTGGCGGAAAGATGCATTGCACCAATGTTGTCACACCAAAAACAGGTAACTGTTCTAGAGGAACACAAAGCTCGAAAATGATGATTGTAAGCTCATCAATTTGGCTGCAGTATCTGCTAATAAGATTTTGTGTTAAGATTCCGTGGATGATTGAGCAATATTTCATTGCTTTGATGACGAGATAAGGTTGGATGCCAAGTAGATGGCAAAACTACTAGAAGATTTCAGATAGTAAATGCACCCGGCCCAATCGGAGTCTGAAAAGGCTTGCAGTTCAAGAGAGGATATTTTGATATTAGGAAGCCATAACCAATGTTTCAAAAGGTGCTCAAGGCATGGCAGCAGCAGAATGCTTTGAGGTGTGTTTTTTGGGGGTAAAGTTGAGGCCTACGGCTCACTGGTTTGAGGCACACTTGGGGCTTACGCCTCAAGGCATGTGAGGCATAAGGTACTAAAACTGCATCCTTTGGTCGGATTTATTAAAAAAAAAAAAGGAAGAAATAAATAGAAGTAAAGGTGATCAAAACCTAATTGTCTTCTTAGATTGTAACTAAGAGTAGGAGTGTTTTCGGTTTTGGTCGGCGTAGAAACTAAGGTACCCCAAACTCAAACCAAATGTAAAAATTCAGTTTCGGTTTCTAAACTTGAACCAAACTTTTCAGTTCGGTTTTATTCGGTTTTGACATATGCCCCCCTTCTCCCCTTTCTCTCTTAAATCAATTTAACATAACAATGGATTATTAATAGTAATGTAAGATAGGTTCAAATTCGAATTAAAGTCATGGTTGTCTAGAAACAAGGAGAAAACATATAGAAACCATGTTCTCTATTTAGTTGCTATTTTATTTGTACATTTACAATAATAAAACTCATTAAATAAAATAAATTATCTTACCATCATGTGTGTGATGAAAAAAATCTTAGCATCATGTCGTTAATTCAATAAGGCAGGAATTAATGATATTTTTTTAAAGAGGATCCCAACATGCAATTAATAAGGAACATATTCTTCTAAAATTCCCTCTTTTTGGTATCATAGTATACTTAATGTGTGCACTTAGCATATATATTAACGTCTTTCATTTTCTTAATGCCCCTAATTGAGAGAGGAGAATCGACTTTCTTTGTCTTCTTCTCCAGTTCTTATTTGTCTTCTTTCCTTAGATTGTAACCCTAATTGTGTCTTCTCTAGACACTTATATTAGTGCATAACAAGTTTGCTTTTCTATGGTTATTTATAAATTGTTTTTGGATTAAAATATTTGTGGTGTATAAAATATATTTGCATATATCTATATATATATTTTTTGCTTTTCTATGGTTATTTATAAATTGTTTTTGGATTAAAATATTTCTAAAAAATATATTTTTATCATTTGTGGTGTATAAAATATATTTGCATATATCTATATATATTGTTTGAGATTAAACTATTTGTAAAAAAAGAATTTAATAATTTATGGTGTACAATAAATATTTGTATATATAAATTGTTTGGGATTAAAATATTTGTAAAAATCATATTTTTATCATTTATGGGATGCATTTGTATGTATATTATTTGTATCAAATATTAAATAATTTATTAATTAACTAATGCATATTGGTAGGGAAAAATAAAATAAAAATGAGGCTTACGCCTCATTGTGCATCGGGGCTCCACCTCGCCTCGCTCGGGTGAAACGACTTAAACCCGCCTTTTGCCTTTTAAAACATTGGCCATAATCCAATGGTCCATAGTGGGAGAGTGCATAGATTGACACTAACCAACTTTATTCACGGCAAAAACTATATCTGGTTGAGTCAAACATTGTAATGCGCCAGCTGCGAGATGATATTTGGCTGATCGAATACGGTTCACCCCCTACCTTAGAGAATTGAATGGAGGTTTAAGCTTAGTGTTTGAACCAGAGTGCAGTAGAGCGTTTTGGTTTGCTTAAGCAATTGACCATTTACTGCTGCATAATGCCTGACGATTGGGAGGTAATCCTCAGTAACCAAGAAGAAGTGTAAAGCACAAAGATCCTTGTGAGAAAATTCATAGCCAAGTATATGGATCAAATTATTGATTTCAGATGAGTAATTCCTAGTAACCTTGGCATGTGAAAGGGAATGAATATCAAAAAGTTGGTGTGCCATCTCCTTAAAAATAGGAAAGGCCATTCTAGATTTTTCAATTTTGTTTTCCAGAGGATGCCTCATCCTCTGAATCATAGCGATCTTTGTATTGTCCTTCGTTGTTTTTGGAATAAAATTTTTGTTTCCTATAAAAAAAAATAGGAAAGGCCATTCCTTTGTATTCTATATACAGATTACTCTATACGCATATATAAAGCTGCACATGAGCGAGTGAGCCTAGTGGTAAAGGCGCCCACCGGGATCCAAGAGTTTCCCAGTCAAGTCTTTACTTTTTTTTTTGGGGGTGGGGGTGCGGGGGAGCAGCTGCACATATTTTGTAATGTATCTTCATTGTATTAGTGTCCAACTTGTTGAAAAAGCTTTGGCTGCTCATCTATGTCAATATCCATGCTTCAGATACATAGTACATGTACGACTACTACAATAGTGTGCAGTGTATATGCCATCTGCTCAGGAATGGAACTAGTATTTTTAAACTTTTTTTCTTCTTTACTTCTAATAAATTCTTATCGAAGCACAGAAGAATGCTTGGCAGCTATGAGGACAATGTAAGGAGACGTGGGAGAAACAAAAAGATCACGGGACATGAAAAAAGGATCCTCTTGTATTGGTAATAGATTTACTTGGCCAGTGATCAACTTATCGATAGGAGTATAAAGCTAGTTTACTGCCAGTTTCTTCAATCGTCTATATTCTCTGTGTGCGAGGACCTGAAGTTTGTGGGTTGTGTGTGTCTATGCAACAAAGGACGTTAGGGTTTTTTAGAAGCTTTTCGGTTAAAGCTGAAACTGCTGCACTAAATGCAAAGGCTATCCTTTCTCATTTTGATTAAGATATGAACATGTTCCATTTCAAGGTTTATCCCAAACTCCACACAGTTCCATAATTTAATTCAATTCAAAATCCGACTACTCAAGTGTTTGTGATGTAGGGCCCCATTTGCTCCCAACTCAGATCCTGGACTCTTTTGAAGAATCTGTGCTTCATAGGCATGATAATTACGTTAATGTTATGTCGCCAGTTTTCTCATTTTTGTGAATGGTGTTATAACTTAGGATTATAATTTTTGGCGAGGCATGGATCTTGGCAGTAGATCTGAGATTGCTCTAGGAGGGCTCCAAATATACATAGAGTATGAGATAATCTATATTGGGTTGGTGATCATGTGTTTTTTCTTGGGGTGTATTGACTTAACCCTAGTGTTTTAAAAGGCTTTCGACTTGACGCATCTATCCGCACCTCGGGGCGCTTTTTCTAGAAATGCACCGAAACTCATTAATGAGTGCGCTATGCACAAAAGGCTTGAGCATCTTTGCGCTTTTCTACGCCTTGTACGCTTTTCGCGCCTTTTACGCCTTTTGGATGCTTTTTGCCTTTTTTCTCGTTGCTGCAACTTTTAAATATATATATATAGTTTTTTGTCTGTAAATTCACATTGGTTGCTGCTATATAGATATGAATTGATAATTATACTCAATTCCTGCTTTATGTATGAAATCTCAACCTAAAATTTCATCTTTTTGCTGTTTTATGCACTCTTATTGCCATTAGAAAACATGAGCAAGAAAGATAAGAAAAAGTGTTGAGTGTATATTTATCTATTTGCTGTTTCATCTTTTTGCTGTTTTAAATATATATATGATTTGTACAGAATTATTAATTTATAAGTGATATATATAATTTGTCCATAATTATTAAAGTATAAATGATATATATATATATTCCAGAATTATTAAATTATAAATGATATATACATATATATATATATATATTTTCCAGAATTATTAAATTATAAGTGATATATAACTTTTCTAGAATTATTAAATTATAAGTGATATATAATTTTTCCTTGTATTCGGTGGAATTAAGGGTTATTTTTTAATAAAATTCTAGGGGCTATTGTATTGCTCGGCAGTGAGTGTTTAATAACACAACATTCTTAATATAAGTTCTATTCTTCTTTTGTCATTAGATAAAGTTCAATGACATTAGATTTTAATTTGATGATTTATTTAGCTCTAGATTGTATGACATATAAGAGTAGTTGGTGCAAATTATGACTACAATAATATATTTCAAGTTTTTGTATAGAGTTATGACTACAATAATATATTTCAAGTTTTTGCATAGGGTTATGACTACAATAATGTATTTCAAGTTTTTGTACGCGCGCTTCACTTCGAAAAGGCGCGCGCTTGCGCCTAGGCTCCAGGGACCTTGGCGCCTCAGTGCGCCTTGAGCTTCTGACAACTATGGCTTGACCTACGCCCTTGCCTTTTAAAATATGGATAGTGACGGTGATGATGGTTGTGGTGGAAGAAGGGGGGTGATGTTGATGATGATGATGGTTGTGGTGAAAGAAAGGGGGAGATGGTGTTGAGGAGAGGAGAGGGAGATAGAGAGGGGGGGTTTGATATTGGTGGGGATGAGAGTGAAAGGGGGAGGGTTTAGAGAGAGAAAGGGGTGGAGATGGTGGTGGTGGAGGTTGAGGGGGTGGTGGCCTGAGATGGTGACTGCGGCTGGAAACATATACATACATATACATACATACATTCATATATATGAGATGTTTAATTAAAAGGGTTAATTAAGGGGAAGGGTAAAATTATCCCAAAAAAAATTATTTTGGACGGAAAATAGATGGCTTTAGAAAATAGGGGGTTATGTCTAATTAAAATTATTTTGAGGGGTTTACTCAAATAGGGTTATTTGCATAGGGGGTTTAATCAATAAACCCCTTTTTTCTTTTGCATTAATGTTTGTAAATTTTAGTGGTGAGAAGTTAGGATTGGTTGGCAATCAATGCTTGTGGAGGCGAAAGGAAGTTCTTTGTAATATGATTGGTGTAGACTTGATTACTTCTTGTCCCTTACGATTATATATGTTAAGTAATGTCTACTACTAACTTCACCGAGGCTTAATTTTGCAAGCGGCCAAACCAAAACCAAGATAATAACGGAATGAGCCTTAGGGATGAGTTACGTTTACTAATATGCCAGGGTACCCCGATTCATTTGAGAAGAAAAAACTTTTAGTACCTAGATTTTTTTATGAGAAGTGCTAAACATACTAACAAAGTCAAAAAAAAATTACGGACTGATATGGTGGTAAGAGAGAGGGAGAAAGAAAAACATTGGGAATGTGGGCCTTATTTATTACATGGCCGGATGCCACATCATGGACTAAGAAATTTTTATACAAGCTTTAAGTAAGAATATCCTTTCTCTCTCTCTTTTTCCTTTTAAAATTTTTATTGACAAGTAACTTCCACAACCAAGAGAATAGTGTAAAGTTGATTCTACTTATTTATGTTTGATTCTTCTCATAAATTTTTTCTTACCCATTTATTGGACTAACATATCTTGGCCTGGGTAGTTATTTGCCTAATTTTTTTTATTTTATTTTTTCTAATTATTGTTCCGTGCATTTTATGCTTTGGATATGTTAACATAAACTAGATTATGACTTGGTTCTAATTTCCAGATGCAACATAATTGCCCTTAACAAAGTGTATTAATGCCAGTGAAATTTTGGAACTTTATGGCTTAGGATGAAGGGTTATCCAAAGCAAGCAAGGTTTCTTGTTTCTTATCATTAGTCTTGTAGAGACTGCAATTTTTTTGTTTATACCCTTAGGATGAAGGGTTTCTGTGTTTTGTAAGGCCTCAACAAAATGGCTATCTTCTTCCTTGCTGCTTTTGTGGAATGAACTTTTGTACCAACTTTTTATGTACTCTTTCTAGTATTATTGACTGATAAACTTCATTTTTTTTCCTGTTGTTTCAACTCTAAGGGTCAACCTAGTTGCATGTGGTGTTACCTCAGAACATGGATGCCAAGAGTTCAAATCTCTTGGAGCCACCTTCCTTAATCTACGTGGATTTGGAAGTTTGAACATAAACTTGAATCCATGCCATGCAAAATTGTTAGAATCTTTATTATTGTTGTGGCCTTAAATGTAGAAATTCTAGTAGAAATTTTCAGACTTGTAATTCTTCTTTTCATTTTTTTAATGTAAGATATATGTCTTTCTTTTTATGGAAATTCCCATCAGCTGAATAAACGACCTGTTCTCCATGTGCGATGTCAGTTCTTTTATGATCAATTTGATGTCTTATATTCAGTTTCTGATTCTATACTAATTTGTAAACCTTTTATTTTCCTGTTGGATTTGTTGCAGCCGTTTCTTGCAATGCAGGGGGCCATACGCCAAAAGAAGGCATCCTCTGGTGGACTCGTCAGTAGTTTCAGAAATAAGAAGATGCCTCGATAATGGGATCGAATTTCAAGGCGAATTGTTAAATTTCAGGAAGGATGGATCCCCATTAATGAATAGATTACGTATGATCCCCATATGCGGAGATGACGAAACAGTAACTCATATAATTGGCATTCAGTTCTTCACAGAGGTAAACCTTGATCTGGGACCACTCCCTGGATCATTGGCAAAGGAGAATGTAACAGTATTTGATCGGTTCCGCTCCAGTCTTTCCTCTGATCGAATGGCTCTAGATGTGAACCGGAATATCACACGTGGACTCTGTGGGATACTACAATTGAGTGACGAAGTCATTTCTCTCAAAATTCTTTCGAAGTTGACCCCAAGAGATATTGCATCGGTCGGTTCTGTGTGTAGGCGATTCTATGAGCTGACAAAGAATGAGGATCTATGGAGAATGGTCTGCCAAAATGCTTGGGGTAGTGAAACAACTAGGGTTTTAGAGGCAGTGCCCGGGACTAAGAGACTTGGGTGGGGTAGGTTGGCTCGAGAACTGACTACCCTTGAAGCAGCAGCGTGGAGGAAGCTAACAGTTGGTGGAGCCGTTGAACCCTCTAGGTGCAATTTCAGTGCTTGCGCGGTTGGGAACCGGGTGGTTCTTTTCGGCGGGGAAGGAGTTAACATGCAACCTATGAACGATACCTTCGTATTGGACTTAAACTCAAGCAAACCGGAGTGGCGACATGTCAAAGTCAGTTCACCGCCACCTGGGCGGTGGGGCCACACACTTTCCTGTATGAATGGTTCTCATTTGGTGGTATTTGGAGGGTGTGGGACCCAAGGTTTACTCAACGATGTTTTTATGTTGGATTTGGATGCCAAGCAACCGACTTGGCGAGAGATCTCTAGTTTGGCACCACCAATTCCAAGATCATGGCATAGCTCTTGCACACTTGATGGGTCAAAGTTGATTGTATCAGGTGGTTGTGCCGATTCCGGGGTACTTCTCAGTGACACTTTCTTGCTTGATCTCTCGATGGAAAAGCCCATTTGGAGAGAGATACCCGTAGCGTGGACCCCACCTTCTCGTCTCGGCCACACGTTGTCCGTGTACGGTGGTCGGAAAATTCTCATGTTCGGCGGTCTTGCCAAGAGTGGTCCCCTCCGGTTCCGATCTAGCGACGTGTTCACAATGGATCTGAGCGAGGACGAACCATGTTGGAGAAGTGTGACTGGCAGTGGAATGCCTGGGGCTGGAAATCCGGGAGGCATAGCTCCACCTCCCAGGCTCGATCACGTTGCTGTGAGCCTACCAGGTGGCAGAATCCTGGTCTTTGGTGGGTCTGTAGCTGGTCTTCACTCAGCCTCACAACTATATATTCTGGACCCAACAGAGGAAAAACCTACGTGGAGAATATTGAATGTACCGGGTCGACCACCAAGGTTTGCTTGGGGACATAGTACATGTGTTGTTGGAGGAACAAGGGCTATTGTACTTGGTGGTCAAACCGGGGAGGAATGGATGCTAAGTGAGCTTCACGAGCTTTCTTTAGCCAGTTCTGTTATTTAATTCCGAACAAATAAATAAAAAGCCAAGTTGTTGTGAAGAAACTGCAAGCAAAGTTTGTCTCAAGCTATCGAATTTGTCAAGGAAGTTGTTGGATTTTGTTTAAAGTATTCTAGAAAAAGTTGTTGTGGTAACTTCTCTTCCTTCTCGGCGGTTTCAGCGGGTGATTTAGTCCAGGTTAATTTTCAAGGTTTGTATGGTTACTCCCTTTTAGAAAAGCACTTTGGGTCTCTCTCCCTCTCCCCCTCTCTCCCTCAGTCTCTAGGTTACTAGTACATGATAGAGTGATAGGTATTATGTAGTACCTTGTTCAGCTTCTATAAAACCGAGTCCTTGTCTTGTTACCAAAAGAAAATGTCAAAAACCAGACCTACTATATATGGTTCTTGTAGTGCATGTAAATAGAACAAAACTGTTGCGTGTTTGTATCTGTACTGAATGCTATGTTTAGCTCTGTCTAAAAGGTAACGAGGAGAATCTGAAGAAGCTGTTTGTACCTTTTCTGTTGTACATGAAGCGATCTTTTGGCTGCGATTGGAGTTTCTTTTCGTTACTATGCCATTATCGATTGGAATAAGTTTTTCAAGGATGGCTTCTTTTTGTTCTCTTCTCAATACTGCGGGTCTTTTGTCAACAATCTTTGCCTGTTGGTACATTTGTAAACCCTTCTTTTCTGTTGTTAAAATTGATACTTTATCATGTAGTGAATCCTTGAATGTTGCTATGCAAAGGACTAATGATTTTGAGTAGAAGCTTTAGATATATAACATTTGAAAAACACTATGGTAATAGTAGAGTTTACTGAAGATTGGTATATTAAATGGAGTAAGGTCTCTTGTTTATATATTCATTTGCTGTCAAACTTTTGTAGATCATTGAGATTATAAATGCAGGTAAAGTGATGTAATCAATGACAGGTCCCAAATCAATAATATGTCAGTGTCAAGTGTGTTTGTGGAGCAACTTTTTGCGGGCTTTTTTTTTTGCGTGTATAGCATTTCTCGAGTGAGATGGAAGTGAACTTTTGAGGATGCTTATATTTCTTTCTTCTATGTACTTTCTTCATTGAAAATGAAGATGCACGTATTTTAAGAGAGAATTTAGGGCATTTTAGTGAATAGATATGAAAAGAGGTAATTAGGTTTTTTGGTAGAAGACGACTAGGATAATTTAGTCTCAGAAAAATATTAACAAAAGTTGGAAGGCATCTATATTTTATATTATATCAGTGGGTTTTCTCAAGTATCGTATTATTGACTAGGGTTTTCCTCAGAAAGGCCCTCCTATACTCCGGATATATTTATTCGAATGGAAATCATTCCACTCTTGCTTTATATTGATCTTTACTTCCATTTGGGTGGTATTCAAGTTCTTACTCTTATTTCTTTATGAGAGTGCGTGTTGTTGCACTTTGAAATAGATACCGCTGATATATTTTTTTCAAAAAAATAGCAACATATTAATAACAACCGGCTGTTGCAACCCGCTTGATCACCGCGGAGCTTCAGTAACTTTGGTGGAGCTCTAATGATGATGGGTAGCCGGACGGTGGTTGTTGATGAGGCTTAGCGACCATTGTAGGTGGTTGGGTGTGGTTTTTGATGCAGTACGGGGAAGGTTGCTCTCAGAACTTAATGGGCTTTCCTGCGGGGTATCTTGGGATCGAAGCATCTCTTTCTATAAGAATCCCGCCTGAGCCCATAAATGGCTTTAACTTTGTGTATTTGATTATTTCTTAAGGACAAGGAGGTTATATGCTATCTCATGGTAGATTGGTGAATTGTTGGGCCGAGCTGGATTTGAACCAGTATAGAGGTCCCTAAGATGTTTCGCTTGTTGCAGGACCAACTGGTCTATTCTGCACTCCCCCAGAATGTGCCCTGCCCTCACCCCCCGACCCGACTTGACTGACTGAGAAACTAATAGTCTAGTAACTGGATTTGAACCAGTATAGAGGTCCAAAAGATGTTTCGCTTGTTGTAGGACCAACTGGTCTATTCTGCACTCCCCCAGAATGTGCCCTGCCCCAACTCCCCCCCCCCCCCCCCCCCCAACCTCACCCGACCCGACCCGACCCAACTAGAGGGACTGAGAAACTAATAGTCTAGTAAGCTTGTCAGGAGGACAGACAGATCTAGTGCGCACGGTGGCTGAGAAGAAATAGAAAGGTTTGATAAGGATATAATTAATTTTCACGAAGGGAGAACATCCTTGTACACAAACATTCCCTTCGGTCCTATTCTATTAAATGTCTTTCGCGATGCAATCTTTTTGTGAAGTACTTTTCTAGAGTAAATTTGGGAATTTTGAGTATGTCCCAACTGATGCATATAATCATTACACTTAATGCTGAAAAATGTTATAGGATTAGTCTCAAGTCTCATTTTCAGATGGCTATTTAGGAACTAAATTCGCCATTAATGGCCTCCTCAAATAGGGGGGCTACAGTGGTGCGGGAATGACTCAATTCTCCTAAAAGGCGAACTAGGTGGTGCTCAGGCGCCCTAATTAGTTCCTAGGCGGGTGATTAGGTGTCGGAATAAATTAGGAGGATTTAGGCGGGTGCCTAGGCAGGTCTAAGCGGATAGACTTATTTTTTTTTCCTGTTTTTTTAAGGAGTTGCATATTTCTTTTTTTGTTAAAAAATTATTATTTTAAAAAATGGATACAATCTATCAACCATCATAAGTAAATTCATCTTTCATTTTTCCAATTGAAACGGAATTCTAACCAACAACTACAATAGCTAGAAGACATTTAAGAAGAGTTCGCTTTAACTAATTATAAACACATCATGCTACCTTACTTTCTTAATCTTATCTTGAACTTTCTTTTTATTTTTCTTTTATTGTTGCATTTTTTTTTCACTAGCTTCTTCTTGTTGCTACTACTGCTTAAAATAAATTGATAATTTCATATGGATGTGACATCTTATTCAATTTTGTTTTGGATAGTGAAGCTAATGACTATGTTTCGCTTGTTTGTGCTTTATACAAATATTATATATATTTATATTAAAAAAATATCCGCCTAGGTGCTCTGGGCGCTAAGCGCTCTATAACCACCCTAGGTTCGCCTTGTGCTTTTTAGAATATTGGGAATGAGTTGGTTTTGGTCAAACATATCCTGACATGATACCGTGACCTTATTCAAGATGGATGTAGAGCATGTGAAGTGTAAAACAGTAAAACTATATTGTGCGTAAAATTTACACATTGTGAAAAAAGTGGTTCAACAGACGTTTAAAAGTGAATTTTGTGTAAAATAGATGCATAGAATACAGACTCATTGTAAATTGCCATGCCAAAACTTTCTCATTTCTCAAAATTTTTTTATTAAACTTTAAAATGTAATAATTTAAATAATAAATATGAATTTTAATAAAAATTATATATTTTTTAAAACCTTTCAACAGTCAGGAAAAAAAAACTATAAAACATTTCATGATGACTATAGTTATGTATAAAAAAAAAAAAAAAAAAAAACTACGAAAAATAACATAAAATAATATCTAACACGTGTTAGTATCTCATTAGTTCTTTTAACAAGAGCTTGCAAATTTTAAGGTTTATGTAAATTCAAGTTAACACATTAATTTGTACACAACAGCCAGAGATGTTCTTAGCTTTTAAACTCCAAATTTGATAATAAGTTATATATTTATTTTCAAACTTGCATATATAGAAAGTTTTTAGAGTAATTTACCTAACTAAAATGATAAATGAAATTGAAAATAGTTAAATAGAGGAAAATAAATTAACTTAGGATTGAGACATCACAAAATTTGTTCCATCATGTGTATTTTCTCATCTTTATTTCTAATATGAAATGTTCTAGTGTATTGAATTAAACAATTAATATATTATCATGATCAAGATTTTATTAATAGAAAATTGGGATTAAGGACAATAAATCTAGCATATTCTGACTAAAGGACACAGCTTAGGTAATAGTTTGAACTCCATTCTTTTTGATTGAGGACAATGTTTTGTGAAAAGGACAGTATATTTGGATTTTATTTTATTATTGTTATTATTCTTTTCCATAATATGTGTAATTTACATTGTAACCTTAGGTTAGATTTTGACCAAACATTTTTTGTAACTTGTCATGCTTAAGGATAACGGAAACACAGCTAAAATTGGGGGAAAGAAAATCGTTATATGTATATTGTTTAATATATATATGTATTAATTATTAAATTGTATAATATTACACTAAATATTTGTTAATTTGCTGTGAGTGTACAATATATGCATATAATATTATATGTACAAAAATATATGTATTATATTTATACCTCGTGTTAGGTAATTCGTTAAAATAATGAAACGAGTTTGAATATGAATTTTTAATCCAATTAAAAAATCTATGAACCGTAAAAATAAGACAAAAATTGATATGAATCGACCCATCGTGAATTCTGGATTTGGTGAATTGTATTTGTACAACATGTTTGTTATGTGGAGTTAGGTTGATATTAACTTAGAAACAAAAAGCTTGTTGAGGCTCTTACCTACACAACTTATTATTAATGGTTGCAAAAGTGGTGGTGGTGGGGGGTGGGGTACAGCGGCGGAGCCAGTAAAATTATTCAAGTGACACTAAATTAAAAACACTACAAGATTTTTTCGCATATATATACTATAATAACACTACAATGTTGCATGCGGTCTGCAGAACAACAAACAAGAAAAACAAAAAGTGCAGCAGAAAGAAATAAAAAGAGGGTTGACTGCTTATACAAATACCTAACTTATATTATAATTGCGAAACTATACCCCGAATTCTTGAAGTGCTCTACACAGAGACCCCTCACTACTAAAACTTTCTACACTACAACATAAAAAATAAAAATAAAAAACCTCCGCCCCTGGTTGGGTGGCGTTTGACAATTAAATATGGGACAATTAAAAAAAAGGTCTTATTAGAGAAAGATTTTCACACTAAAGCCAATGAATAATTTTTTTGTAAATAAATGGCCTATTTTTTATTTTATTAATAATATGACATCTGTTTTTTTTTTCATTATAAAATGCATCCCAACCCTTAAAATAAACTAAAAAATACCAATATGCATTAAAATATGGATTGCAATGTGAACTTTACAGTCCATATTTCACTGCAATATGAACTTTGCAGTCCATATTTTTGGTGCAAAGTTCATATTGCAGTCGATATTTTACTGCAATGTGAACTTTGCAGTCCATATTTCTAGTGCAAAGTTCACATTGCAGTCCATATTTCACTGCAATATTCATATTTTTTGTGCAAATTTCATAAAGAGGGGGTAATTTAGGTAATATATAACATGTTTTTATTAATTAAATGATATTTAAATTTATTCAAATACCTTCATTTAAAATATAAAATAAAATAAGCCTCTTACACTAATTACCAATTAAAAATAGGCCCTTCATTCAAAAAAATATTATTCATTGAAGTTTTGGTAAAAATCAATGTGTAGTAAGACCTTCTACCTAATTTCTAGATTAAATATTTGAACATGACCATACCGCCATTTGAATTTCTTCCTTTGCCTCTCAGTTAGTAATACTAGAATTTGTAGGAAATGCAATACGTTAGAAAAAAATATTTAATAGTTCTTCATATTATACATAAATTTTTAAAACAAAATAAATATATCATGTGGTATTTGTTCAAGCTGTAGTAATACATATTTTTTAGTCTTAAGGTCATGAGGCCCGTTAAGTATTACTTTTATTTTTATTTCCAAACTATGAAAGATAATTTCGTAATTTTATAGACTTTCTAAAAACTCTCCCTCCACATGCCTTATATATAGCATATATGGTATTAATTAACCCACTTTCTAGTGGAATCTTTTGATAAAAACGATATAATAATCATGAAAATCGTTTACAGAAAGTTTTATCAAAACATTCATCCGTTACCCCCTCAAAATACTTAGTCCATATTTAAGAAATTTAACGACAATTCTTAAGAGATCCCATATGTGGATATATCTATATAATAAGAGGTCATGATTTTTGAATCTTGAAAATATGTAAGGAAATAAAAAATTATGTACCTAAAATTAAAAATATTTTTTGAATGATTAATAATAATTTTAGTACGAGTTACGACCTTGTATATATATATAATTATCCTTGACTTTGCTTATAGGTTCAAGCTAAAGCTCTAAATACGTGTTTTCTTATTTATTTATTTTGTGGGTGTGGAGGGGTTGTGGGAGGGAGCCTGGGAGGGTTATGTGTTCTGAGTATGGCACATCTTTCGTATAATACCTTAGGGTGTATTTAATACGTCAGCTTAAAGAGTAGAGATATGATTATTTAATTTCATCCGGACATAACAAAACAATTTCACTTCGTAGGTTAGTTCACTAATCCCTTTCTAAGTGGGTTAAAAAGTTTTAATATGATAAATAATTCGCTCTGATATTCAATTTCAACAAATACCAAATGAGATAAGAATTTTATCATATCTCATTCTCTTACCCTGCGTGTCAAAACACAATATTAAATTAAAATTCTACATTTGACTTTTACATCTATTTATAACAAAATATCTTGGGGTTATTTCTCACCCAAAACATCATTACCCCATATGGCATCTAATAGTTAAAAATAAAAATTTATTTTATGTTAAAAATGAAATTATCAACTGTAATATTCGGAAAATCGAAAGACATGGTTGGTGGTTCGACTTTATTTTAGTACTCTTTGTTATCTACCAAGCCCAAGCCTACTGTCTACTTTTTGAATTAACCCAAAGTAGTAAAGGCAATTGGCCCACCGCCCAAATATTCACCGAAGAACTTAAATATTTTTGTATACTGATACAAAATAATTGATCTCTTTTTTTTTTTTTTTTTTTTTTTTTTAATAATATCATATTTAATTAATTTATTGTATTATTATGTTAATGCTTAGAATGTTGTACTACTTTTAGAATTAAATAATAGCTTCTTATTTTTGTTAAAAAAAAGAAGTTGAAATTAATAATATATTATTTATACAAATGTCTCACAAGTTCTCAACTCCGCCACCGACTATATCCAAGTCTAGAAATGGGACTTTACATTTGCCTAGCTAAAAGGGAATAGTGATTGTTAATAGGAGAGTAATTTTATTTTTTTTATTTTTTTCCAAATGATGCTTATGAAGCTGGGGGACAAAACATAAGCACAAAGTGGGAGAGCAGAAAAAATTGGGTATATTGCTCTTTTCCCCCTCATCCTCTCACCAAATTCCAATTTAGCTCCTAAACTCTTTTCTTTTTTAGTTTCAATTTAGCCCTTAAACTAAGGACGTATTTCAATTTATCCCTTCCATTGTATTCCATCCATTTGACTAACAGACCTAGTGCTAGGGAAACACAAATCCCCAATTAAATGTTTCAATTTATCCCCTTAAATTTCCCTCACCTTTTATCTCCTCTTTCTTTTTCTTCTATCTTCAATTTGATGCCCCACTTCCTCTCACTTTCAACAAAACAAAGGTACGAGGTTCTTAAATGGTCTTTTAGTTTTGGCACCATAAGGGGTTGGGGGTAGGGCAATCATATTGTCTATTGGTAAACTGGATAGAATGTAACAGAAGGGCTATACTGAAATCTAGGGAAAGGATAGGGGCCAAGACGGTAATTTTCTCGAAGGGAAAATTGAAAATTGTACTTGTCCCATTAAGAGGACTAATCACCAAACCAAGGTAAAAAGGCCCTTTTAAATACCAATAATTACCTTACCAATAAATCACAACTACAAAACCAGTACTCATTTTACATAAGCCATATACCAAGAAAATAGAATCAATTCCCATTTGGGGTAAATAACTGATGAGATATGTGTTCAGAAATTACAGACTAATGATTTCTTAAATTAAGAAAGCGAGAGCGTCATCATTGGGTATTCAGTATCAAAATTGTGCTTCCGTGCATCACCTAGTACACGAAAGAAACTGCCTTGCAAAATTGATATTACAATACTAGTAAGAACGCAAGAATGAAAGCACCTGTGGAAAAAAAAGTGTTCGGCAATAAGCTTTTTCGGTCTCCCATGAACGAAAGACTTCAATCTTGGAGGATTTAAGATTTCCTCTTTTTATGTGACGACTTGGAGCCACTGCGGTTGTCATTGCCTCTCTTCTTATCATTACTTTTGTAGCTATCATCTTTCTGTTTTCCATGCTTTTCTACCTTTGTTTTACTGGATTTCACACTAACAAGACCGCCTGAAAGTACCTTGCCCCCACTGTTTTGCAATGCACTCTCAAAATCAGCTTCTCTGTCCACAATCGCGTATTGTTGAAGGAGCCCTGGATCTAACACACCTTCCGTCTTTGCTTTCGTCGCAGCAGCATCCTATTAACAAACAAAAACAAATATATATATATACAAAGAGAGAGAGGGAGAGTGTAAGGAAAGAATACTTGGCAGAAAGTGGGCAAACCTTGACTTGATTTGCTGCATCGTTAAGATCTTCATCCACGGATATTGCATGAGGTTGCAAAACAATCTGAAAAACAAAAGGAAAATTGAAGGCAGGAATTAAGATTAATTTGGAGGTGTGATAGAAACCTGTAGTACAAACAAACCAATGGGATCTTGTTTATAGCTAACTTTATTCTAATTTTAATTCATTTTGTTAAAATTTTCAAAAAATTCAACTGCAACTTTAATAACCAAAATATTAATGATCAAATGTCATCACATATTTAGTCAAACTAGTATCATGTGTTTTAGAAAATGAAAAAAATGCAATAAAGGTTATCTATATGCTTGGCATGTCATAGGAATACTTACATATATATTGTCTGCATTCAGTTCTAGTTCGGTTTGAAGTTTATCTTTGGTTCTTTTCTTTGTTTTGGGGGGTGGGGTTTTTTTTCAATTCTCAACCACAAACTGAGCCATTCAGTTCTTTTTCTTTTTTTCGAACCCAAAGAACCCAAAAGGCTTAAACATTTTGATAATACACTTAGAAAAAGGTACAAATAAAGAATTGTGTAGTGGTAATAATACAGTAACAGACTAATATTTTTTCCGTTAGTATAGTGTGTTAAACCAGCCTGGGTAAAGTAGGTTTGTTTCTTTGTAGCCCAACATTCTGAGCTACAACTGAGATGTAGAACTAGAAAGGTAGGATTAGAAATAAACATGGTCGTGCGATGGTAGTAGAAAACCACCGTATGAGATAAACTGTGAAAAAATTCTCCCAACTCTCAAACACATCTAACATAGATCAATAAAAACACACTGGAAAAAAACAGTAACGGAGATCAATTGTGACGACATCTAAATGGACTTGGATGAAGACAGTATAGAGAAACATCCCAGTTTGTGTGTATGTGTGAGCGTGAGAGAGAGAGAGAGAGAGAGAGAGAGAGAGAGAGAACTTGCGTGCCAATAAACTCGAAATGGAGCTGGTGGAATGAAGCCCATGCCCCATCTTCGTCAACTAAAGATAGCCCTCAAATGATACTTCAGTGGAATTATAAATTAAGGTAGATCCGCAAGCGTAATAATAGAGATGATTGCTTCAAACCAATGTGCACATTATTCATGCATATCAATTGCAACATTGCATTGCAGCCATTACAGTGTTACTTTGTCCAAGGATTAAACCCTACTAGACGATGCATGCCATCATGGATGGATGGATGAAGCGTCATATAGATGGTAATAATCTATTGCAGATTGTTGGACTTTATAAAGGTTGGCTGAACTTCAAGTATTCAAAACTGCAGGGAGAAGCAAGATTGGAAGGAGGACTATTTAAAAATCCCCTTTTAAAATCAATGTATCAATTCTCAAGATAACTGAATAGGTACTGTGCTTCACAGTAATTACGTTGATGTTGGTCATTTCATAGACAGTGCAAAAGCCAAATAGCAACTCTTAGTTTGGGAAGAAGAGTATTATTAAATGTGATTTTCTTACCAATCTGCAATACATGGGTCATATTAAGACGAGAACTCAACTCAAGATGACTATAAATAAGTGGAAAAAGTAGGATGTTAATTTTTATGAAATAAAAACTACATTCTACACTTACTTCTCTATGCGGACGCAGAGTTGAGTCAATCTCCTTGGACGCAATACCATTTAGATACTTGTAGAACTTCTTCATAACTTTTATGAAAAGCGACAATATCTGCTGCCTTTCCAACTTCATTGCCCCCTGTAAAACAACACAGCAGACAAGAAGCGCATAAATACGTCAATGGAAGTTCATTTTCCCATTTCATTTATTGATTTTATATTGGACCCCACTGTTTTCTTTTTATGTTATTTAGAGAAAACCTGCTTTTTTACAGTATTACAATACATCAACTTTAATTCTTGAAACGCAACAGAGTTCTCCAACCAAATGTTCCATAATTCAAACACAAACAAATAATAATTATCTGCAGAAAAAAAAATAGGAATGAAAAAAAAAATGTGCCCAGTCCGCCTGTGCCCCTACCTGAGACCAGCTGGACAACACAGAGAAATCTCTGCTCAATTATGAATTATGTAAGACACTCCTAAATCTGGAAATTCCATAGGCATAGAAGTCCACAATGATGCCAAGAACACAACCCTTTCAAGAATGCTTCCCTTAAAAAATCCTCTAATTTCACTGATTCCAGATGCACCACGGAGCTGCCATATAAGTACATCTCCATAGAACTCTCAACCTTTTCTTATTGACATTAAGGAACCATCAGATTCCAGAGAGTTCTTTCCATCCCCTTGGAAAAGCACCTTGGACTTGAAATAAATGAATGAAGCAAAAAGACAACGTAGAAAAAGATGGTTCAATATTCTCCCCAGCAGATGTACAAATAACACACCAACTAGGAGACAAACCCATAGATGGCCTCCTTTTTTGAAGAATATCACATGTATTTAGTTTTCCCTTAAATGCCACCCAAACAAGAAACTGAACTTTTGAAGGAATACCTGCCTTCCAAAAAGATTTACAGTTATCACCCACAGCATTTGGGTAGGATTGAGAGAAGGAATAGCACGAAAAATGACCTAAGGGATCCTTCAACCATATTCTATGAGGCACATTAGAGATGCTAGTTCATCGCATTCTGAGTCATTTAAATTTCTACGAAAATCCAAATTCCAAGAGAGAGTTGGGTCCTAAGAAATCAAACAATTGACAAGATAATTGTGGCATGAAGATAGATTAAAAAGACGAGGAAATTACAAGGAAGTGGATCCCCAACCCATATATCTACCCAAAATCTCACTTTATTGCCTTTCATGACTCTAACATGGATATTTTCAAGAAATCATGCAATCCTAGTGATATACAGTATCAATTATCAAGTTGCTAGGTGTTCAAGTCTTGGGAGCTACATCTTTTGTTTCTTCAAAACAAGCATACTTCTACTTTGATTTTTAGTTTATTTTGTATTATAATTTTTTGGAAGTAAAACTTTCATTATATTTGGCTTTATTTTGTACTAAAATTGTTTGGACAATTAAAAGTATTTACTTACTCCATCCCAAATTAGAAGTCAACTATTCGAGATATCCCAGATTAAGTGTCTGATATCCTTCCTTTGACTTTGTTTTTATTTTTATCTTAAAATCGTTTGAAAAATTAAAAGTATGTACTCCCTTTGTTGAAATTGAAAGTGCACTATTCCTTTTCAGAATGTCCTAAATTATGAGTTAAATTTTTCTCTTTGGGACATAATCAATGCATCAAATCTCAAGACGGTATTTTTAATCATTGATCATGTTGAATTACTATATTCTTAATAGAAGCAAAAGTCAAACATGCACTCTTAATTTGGGAAGGAGCCTTAAATAGTAAAACTCCCCTTTTTGAAAAAAAAATAAAAATGCTCACTGATAACTTTGAATAAAACAATAGTCAAATATCTTGTACGCCTTAATTTTTTATTTTATTGTTAACCAAGCCCCCATTAACTCAAATTCCTGCCTCTGCCACTGGACGGACACCTAGACCAGTTTTTAGAGCATGAGAAACTTAGGCCAGGTTTGATTCTAAGTGAAACAGAAATATCTTCAACTTGGAAACTGTTCACTTTCAACCCCGTAAAATATTTTTATCCAACGCCATACACCAGACAGGGCCTTAACAGTTAAACTAACACTTTAATAAGATAAAATTAGCATTATTCTTTTTCCATTGTCAAAATATAAACCCCAGAACAGCCCAACAATATTCTAACTCAAAAGAAGTGATTGGAGGTTGAGAATTCTGCTTGTGAACTACAGGGTTTCGATTTTATGAATGAAACCGTTGGTAATTGCACTTGAACGCGAAATACATAAATAACGTTTTTAGGTTAAGAAGTTGAGAAGCAAACCTCAAGATAAGTGACATCTCGGTTCTGCAAGCCCATACATAGCAAAACAGCTACCTGGGTAGACGACAGTGAAACTCGAAGTTTCTCCCGAAAATATAGGTGTGCAAGGATTGGTAAAAGATCTAAAATCTGTAAAATGAAAGTGATACATAGAAAATAAGATAAAAAAACGTCAACCACTTAAGTACTATCAGTTCCAACAATGAACTTTACAAACATTTGGCAATGCGAATTAGATATATATACTTGCATATATTTGTTGTATTGTTTATAACCAATACATAATGGTAAACATGTTTCTCTGATTTGTATATATATATAATGAATACATAGAGACAGTTGTAAAAGTACTCTGTACTTACAGAGTACTCTGTAAGTACATCATTCTTACAAGTACTCTGTACTAGTAAGTACTCTGGCTCCGTTCAATTCCAAGGTACAATAAATACTAACACAATACAAAAGCGGAAGTGTTTTAGTCATCAATTGATCTTACCATATGATAATCAGCAAGGTTGTTTGAATAAGCTTCCAGTCGATTCATATTACTTGGAGACAAAATGTCCCCAAATGAAGTTGATAATTCATTTGAAGAAGGCAAAGCAGTCTCTGTATCCGTAAAGGTAATTTTTGGATCCAATACACTACAAGATTATATGTAGGATAAGCAGACCAAATAATAAAAAAACCTACTTGTATGAAGATGTTGAATTTCAAATACATACCATGTGGCAAGCTTGTACTCCATTGCACAGAAGCTAGAACCCAGTAGTCTACTAAACCTCTGCCTGAAAGCTAGGGATGAATACAGATTATCAATCTTTGAACTGGAGATCTGTGGACTAAGAAAAACAGAGATGTAAGGCAAATCTTTTTGCTTAAGAAAATAAACCTACCTAGATAGTAAGGGCCAAGGAAACCCCATTCGTCGGTTCCACTAACTTCAATATCATCATTGTTTAGTGGCTTCAGGACCATACACGTGTGCTCTCCAGTCACCGTGCTCTGACGCACAAAAGAGATTTTAGATCACCAATTAAATTCTAAAAAATAAGAAAATAAAAGATACAATTGTAAAGGAACAATGTTAAGAGATATTTTAAGAGATATTTAACTGGAATATGGCCAATGTAGAATGGAACAAATTTATGTCTCCTCCAAAATCGGAATAGGTCGAGGGTCAGCCCAAAGGAGACACCCATATAATGCAGTTTTTCAGGTTGCCGTTCACGAAGATGTAGAAGCAAAGGAGGAAGTTCTGTCCTAGGCTTTATATTTTCTTCTAGCAAGGAAACCTGCAAAGGATGATATATATATAATTTACAAGTCAGAATGCAATTGAAGATTATAGGGAAATCAATTAGAGATAAACATATCTTTCGAATTTGATTCCAATGGTCTGTTTAGTTGGAGGAGTGGAATTTTGCAGGGAAGAAAGGTATGAGGGACATGAAGCATATCCTAGGGAAGAGAAGGTGTATTTCCATGGTTGGCATACACATACAGATCGATATATTGCTTTGCAAAAATCATTGGACCGTGCATCACAATATATCATAAGATACAGTTGGGTGCAGCTATCCAGTGAGTTTGGAGCTGGTTTGCTGTTTTTTTTTCTTGCTTTCCCTCAGTTAGCTAGAGGTTTTAAGGGGCTTGGTGGACTGCTGGTTCACCAAGATTGTTCTCATCTTTGTAATGCTTTAATTATCTTATTCTAATAAAGCATTTTGTTTCGGATCAAAAAAAAATAAGATACAGTTGGATTTTAAAATAGTTATATTAACTCTTTTTGTTAGTTATATATATATATATAGAGAGAGAGAGAGAGAAAGAGAGTAGTACATGTGGGAGAGGACAAGATATCCTCAAGCACATATGAGAAGAAAGAAGTGAAAAGGCATAAATCTCCCCAAAAGAAAAAAAAATCCCAGCACTCCAATCCCTTCCCCCTTTTGATTCCCTTCACTTTTTCTTCTTTCCAGAATGGATGAAAAATAAGGATTTCTTATACAGTTCTCTAGATATATTTGATATGTCAAGATGTATGACTAAACCAAAGGAAAACAATAACCAATTTAACAGATAACTAAGTTCTACTAATATGATTATGCATTTCAACCATTCCCCATAAAAACTAAAAAACTACAAAAAGGTAAAAAACCATAAAACAATATATTTAATTGAGAATGAACCTTCTCTGCTGCCTCTATAACTCCAACTCGTGGGGAGTCTGACACATTCTCTGCATCTGCTTCAGAGATAGGAGTCAACTGTCCTTCGAAGTACCTACAAAGGGTAAAATTCTAGTTGCTAATTTTCTAAAATGCTAAGTTCCCAGATTAAATAGACAATTCAATACATAGAAGTGAAACAAGCCTATATAGGAAGTGAAAACTGAAAAAATATGAGAGTAAATGCTAAATCCAAATCATACTTAAAAATAAATGTTGAGATTTGTATATTCTATTTATAGCATGTGTATATTTAGGATATATTTAGAGAATCCTTATTAGAAGGAAACTTCTTAATATACTAGGTCTCTCTCTTGTATATATATATTTTGTACCTTTCTACTCAATAATACAGCATAATTCTCACATCTTCTCATGGTATCAGAGGATCGATCCTCATATAGTAATCAAACCCTAGCCACCTCACATAGCAACTAAACCCTAGCCGCTGTGTTTCTATTCCAGCGTATAAACCCTAGCCGCTGTGTTTCTATTCCAGCGTATAAACCCTAGCCGTCATGTATAAAAAAAATAATGTTCATCCGCGCTACTGTTCATTGCACTACTGTTCACGAGTTACTGTTCATCCAAGTTACTGTTTACGAGTTACTGTTCACGTTTTCAAATCCACTTTTTCCAGATCGTCTCTCTAAGATATGTGTTCTAGCATATTTCTAATCTATTCCTAGCATTAGTTCGGTGGTATTTTGGTTTATACTACAAGACTCTAATGGGTACTCCAAGTGAAGAATCAATCCTTACGCTTTCAGTATCTGCCACTAAATATGCCGAGTTCCTGCAATTCCAAGAGAACAAGCGGTCCATCTCCAATGCTTATGTAAATCAAACTGGTAACCCTATTGCCAGTATCTCTCAATCATCATCTCTTGGATCTTGGGTTCTTGATTCTGGTGCTTCTAACCATATGTCTGGTAACAAGAATTTGTTCTCTTCTATTACTTATTCTGATTCATTGTCTACTATTACCTTAGCCGATGGCTCTCAAACAAAAGTTAAAGGCATTGGACAGGCCAAACCCTTGCATACCTTGTCTTTAAATTCTGTTCTTTTTGTGCCTGGATGTCCTTTCAATTTGATTTCAGTTAGCAAATTAACCCAAACCTTGCCTTATTCTGTTACCTTTGTTGCTAATTCGGTTCTTGTGCAGGAGCAGAGTACTGGGAAGTTAATTGGAGTAGGACATGAGTACCGTGGTCTATACTACCTCACCCTACCATCAACTCTTGTAGCCTGTGTTGCTAGTGATCCACCTGCACTCCTTCACCAGCATTTAGACCATCCCAACATACAAAAACTACAAAAGATGGTGCCGAGTCTTTCTCGTGTGTCATCTTTAGAGTGTGAGTCTTGTCAGTTAGGAAAACACATTCGTAATTCTTTTCCCAGTCGTGTTAATAAACAAGCAGATTCACCTTTTTCTCTAGTTCATTCTGATGTATGGGGTCCTAGTCATGTCAAGACAACTTTGGGTTTTCAATATTTTGTCACTTTTGTTGATGATTTTTCCCGATACACTTGGTTATTTTTAATGAAAAATCGTTCCGAACTATTCTCCATTTTTCAAACATTTTGCTCAGAAATTAAAACCCAATTTGGCACCACTATTTGTACTTCCCGTAGTGATAATGCACGAGAATATTTTTCTGCCCCTTTCCAATCTTTTATGACTTCTGAGGGCAGACTTCACCAATCTTCTTGTGCTTATACTCCTCAACAAAATGGAGTGGTTGAACGGAAAAATGGACACTTAATTGAAACTGCTCGTACTCTCCTTATTCACAATCATGTTCCACAACGTTTTTGGGGAGACGCAGTCCTCATCGCTTGCTATTTGATTAATAGGATGCCATCCTCAGTTTTAGAAAATCAAGTACCTCATTCTCTGTTATTTCCCACCCAGCCTCTCTATTTTGTCCACCCCCGTGTCTTTGGCTGCACTTGTTTTGTTTATGACCTCACTCCTGGGAAAGATAAGTTACATACCAAATCTCTCAAATGTATCTTTTTAGGATATTCTCGCTTACAAAAGAGTTATCGTTGTTTTTCTCCAGACCTTCAACGATACCTTGTTTCCGCAGCCGTCACCTTCTTTGAGACAACACACTTCTTTCTCTCTTCAGAGAGTGCTGCGTGTCCTATTGATATTAGTGAGTCCCCCACATCAAATGCTAATCCTATTCCACAAATTGTGTGCTTTCCTGATCCTGTGGCTCCTGCTGTAACCTCACCACCTCCTCTACTTACCTACCATCGCTGACCTCAATCTACATCTGTTGAGAACCCCACCACCGCGCCTACTACTTAGACTATATCCGAGCCCATCCCCCCATCACCTGATCCACCGGCCTCATCTCCTACTCCAATTACGCCTCCGGTTTCAGCTCCTGATCTAGATCTTCCTATTGCAGAACGCAAAGGTATTCGTTCTACTCGTAACCCTCAACCCATTTATAATTATGAGAGTTATCATCGTTTATCTCCACAATATACTGCATTTGTATCGTCTTTGTCTCCTGTTTCTATATCTAAAAATGTAGGAGCCGCACTTTCTGATCCGAGTTAGCGTCAGGCTATGGTTGATGAGATGTCAGCCTTGCATTCGAGTGGCACATGAGACCTCGTGCCTCTTTCTCCTAGTAAATCAACAGTGAGTTGTCGTTGGATTTATACTGTCAAAGTTGGGCCTGATGGAAATGTTGATTGTTTGAAAGCCCGATTAGTTGCAAAAGGGTATACCCAGATCCATGGGCTTGATTATGGTGATTCGTTCTCTCCAGTGGCTAAGATGTCTTCTGTTCATTTATTTCTCTCTATGGCAGCCATTCGTCACTGGCCCCTTTATCAATTGGATATCAAGAATGCTTTTCTGCATGGCGAATTACAGGAAGAAGTTTATATGGAGCAACCGCCTGGATTTGTTGCTCAGGGGGAGTCTAATCTGGTGTGTCGCCTTCGTCGTTCTCTTTATGGTCTAAAGCAATCCCCACAGGCGTGGTTTGGACGTTTTAGTTCGGTTGTCCTTCAGTTTGGTATGGCTCGTAGTGAGGCTGATCACTCTGTCTTTTACTCCCATTCGTCTTCTAACAAATGCATCTACTTGGTCATTTATGTGAATGACATCGTTATTACGAGAAATGATCAAGAGGGCATACAGAGACTCAAGCAGCATCTATTTCACCATTTTCAGACTAAAGATCTGGAAAAACTCAAATATTTTTTGGGAATAGAAGTTGCTCAATCCCAACAGGGTATTCTCATTTCTCAGCAGAAGTATGCCCTAGATATCTTAGAAGAAACTGGCATGACAAATTATAAACCGGTAGAGACTCCGATGGATCCAAATGTCAAACTCCTACCTAATCAGGGGGAGCCGTTATCAGACCCTAGTAAGTACCGGAGACTTGTTGGGAAACTCAACTACCTCACCGTGACACGTCCTAATATCGCATTCTCGATGAGTGTACTCAGTCAGTTCCTAAGTGCCCCGTGTGATATTCATTGGGAGGCAGCTGTTCGTATTTTAAAATACATAAAGAAGGCACCAGGCAAAGGTCTTCTTTATGAAAGTAGAGGCCACACTGAGGTCGTTAGCTACTCTGATGCTGATTGGGCAGGCTGCCCACATGATAGACGTTCGACCAGTGGGTACTGTATCTTTGTTGGTGGAAATTTGGTCTCATGGAAAAGCAAGAAACAATCAGTTGTTTCTCTATCTACCGCTGAGGCGGAATATCGAGCAATGGCCAAAGCAACGTGTGAGCTGATTTGGATGAAACAATTATTACAGGAGCTGAAGTTCTTAAAGATTCAACAAATGAAATTAATGTGTGATAACCAAGCAGCTCTCCACATTGCCTCCAATCCAGTCTTTCATGAGAGGACTAAACATATCGAGATTGACTGCCACTTTATTAGAGAGAAAATTCTTTCAAGGGAGATAACGACGAACTACGTGAAATCGAATGATCAACTAGCTGATATCTTTACAAAGTCTCTCGATGGCCCTCAAGTCAATTACATTTGTAACAAGCTTGCAACCTACAACTTGTACGCTCCAGCTTGAGGGGAAGTGTTGAGATTTGTATATTCTATTTATAGCATGTGTATATTTAGGATATATTTAGAGAATCCTGATTAGAAGGAAACTTCTTAATATACTAGGTCTCTCTCTTGTATATATATATTTTGTACCTTTCTACTCAATAATACAACATAATTCTCACATCTTCTCAATAACAGTGCCTTTTTTCAGGCATGTAAACATACAGTTACAAATAATAATAATAATAAATGGTAGAGAAAATTATTAGGATAATAGGAGTGTTAAGGGTACATGCTAGCTAAAAGACTCAGCACGAATCAGCCAGTTCAATGCTTGAAACTACTTTTAATATTGGCGCCCAAAACTACAAGAGAAAAAAAATCATTAAGCATTATGCATTCATGTAAAGTAAAACTGATCCGCATCTACATGAGATCTGAAAGTCCTAGTTTTATCAATCTGACAATCATTCAATGCAATATCAGATGATTGTATAAATAAGTGGGAACTAAACATGTCGTACTATTTCTACTGTAAGCAACAACGAGAAGTGAATATGGTTAAAGCAGGGAGAAGCACGGCACTTTACATTCGTAGAGGGATGTACAAAAGTAGGGGAAATGGTGTTACCTTGACAAAAGTTCCACTGCTTTCGAACCATATCCAAGCTGCAATTTGGGTTTTGGTGGGAGTGTTAGAAGTTTTGTGACCATCTTGGTTAACTAACACAATTCATTCATATAAATAAAATATAATAGAAATTACCCTCATGGCACTTGGATGTGTAGCAATGCGTACTATGCGAGCACCAGAAAGACTAGGAAAAACTGTGTCACGAAACTGCTCACAGAATTTCCATGGAATTTGGTCCCCATGGGGCTGATGACCATCACTTAAACTTCTAATGGCAGAATTCCGAGAAATCTGTCCCTCAAGACAGACCTGTAGTACATTAAATAATGGAAGCATATGGGTGTCAAGCTTTAATCAGAAACAACTGTTATTTCAATAATAGTGGTGCAAGTCACAGTACAGTATCAGAAGAGAACACACAACATAGGATGAGAAGGTAACATGTAAGAAAAAGGTGGATTCAGTGACTTGCTTACCAATTTTGGAAAGAAAAGAAAGATGGGTGATAATTTGAATTTCATAATTCAAATGAGAGGGAGTTGTGTAGAGAGCATGTATGTTCACACGACCTTTAATGTTACTATTGGACATGAGTCTAATCTGTATTATAGGGCCCATGTCACTTTTAGATTTTAAAGTCTCATTGTGGGACATCAGATATGTGGAAAGAAGATGGGTGTAAAATGGGCTTGGTGTTACACTAAGCTCCCACGTGATATTAGTTGTAAGACGCTAGTACTCTTGTTAGGGTTGCCTTCTTGGTGCTCGAGTATTTTTAAGCATGCATAAACACCATCCACCTATAAGGAAGTGCATTTTAAGAATGCATTTAATGTATAATGTATTCTAGTTTGACCATAGAGACAGTACGGTAAATTTTCTTCTTTTGGTTCAGAATTTTTTTCCCATTTCTTCTTTGTTTGGTGGAAACCAAAAGGTATTACCAGCAAATAGCAATAGCTAAAAGAGTACATGAAGGCAAATTACAAACATCTTTCCTCCAAAAGTTTTTGCCTCCAAGCCATTTCCTCGTGCAAAATTTACATTGAAAAAAAAAACCCTCATCTACCAACTTCCAAAGCCCAATTATCTAAGCGGTCCAAAGCCACTCTGCCACCAATGTCTTACGGCTCCCAGGATTGGCTTTCATCTAGAAGTCCCCCAGAAATAATTCCATCCTAAAGATTGCTCTGTTTCATTCATAAGCCAAAGAAGGCAATTGTACCACTGACTGAAGCAGCAGAAGTTACTTCTTATACAACCAATGTTTGTACATGTAAATGTAATAAGTGCAATAACCACCTCTCCTTCCGGGGTGGCAACGCTATAACAAATTAGTCTTATACCCCCTTGGATCTTTGCCTAGTCAAAGAAGTGTACTGAAATTAGGTAATCATAGGTCCAAATTTTGTGAAGACAAAAATAAATGAATAAAAATTTAAAAGTCCCTCTCATCCGAGAACCAGATTGCAAGACACTTCAACATCTCAGAAAGAGGAGACAATCAAGCATCAAAAAGAAAAAAAACACAAGAAATATTTTTCAGATACTAAATTTCAAGAGAACACATCAACATCAAATTTCAAGGTTGTAGTGATAATTTGCTAATGTGCCACACAAGGAAGAATAATAAACCTGTATGACACACAGAATATCAGGAAGATGGTTTCTTGACTCATCCACAGGACCTGCATAAATAGAATGAGGGGGTTTATGTCCATCTGTCTGTGAATAAATGAGGAAAAGGGATCAATGGAGAAAAGGTATACCAAGTAACACAAACAAGTGGTGAGCAGGAGCATCAGCCATTAATTGTAGATCATTTGGAGAATTTTTATAGTGAGAAGCAACATATAGGGCCATCATTCTCTGCAAGTATAATTAGAATATATATATTAGAGCACCAAACAAACTGAAAGCGCAAACAGAAATCAACACTATAAAAAGAAATATGTCATACCTGCAAAAATAACTCGCTATCTTTGTGATAGGAAAAGAGTGTGTCACGATTAACATAGTAAAGATCACATTCGCTGGGTGGTGGTAACCTATATTCAGAAGGTGAGGCTATCAATAAGAAAGGGGGAAAATTTGTTTATTGTTCTGCTGCAGATCTTCGTACGCTAGGTTCTCACCTGTTGATATGAGGGATGGAACTTGTTACGTCCAAACAAAGTAAACCATTAAGCCAGGATTCAATCGGATCACCAGATGCATATCTGATAGATTCGCTCAATTCTATCTTCTTGAAGAGCCGGCCTGCATTAGTGGAGAAACTGAATTTAGGGGGAATATATACAATTTCGTCCGAGTTTCTATGAAGTCAACTTCCCTCTATGTCTATAACATAAACAGTATTACAAAAGGATTTATCACAGGGAATTACATCTTATGGTTCAATAAATGAAAAAGGATGTGTTGTAGTTTAAAAAAAATAGAATAACATTGGGAAATTATTTGATTAACAAAATAAGAGTTTGGATTGCCAACTGCTATAAAACAACCATTGTGCTAAAACTCAAGCTAACGGCTGGTGGACATACAACAAGTATATGAATGAATATGAGAAGCCCGTAGCATAAATACCAGAAACAGCGCCTTCTGTGCTTTTTGTAGACACCCGACCTTGCTCTTCCAATTGCTGCAGCAGTTTTAATGATAAAGACCTCCCAGTACCTTCGTAGCTTTACAAGAGAAGAAATAAAAAGGAACCTTGATATCAGTAGTTTCAAAGCATACAACTTTCAATCAAGAATTCGGAAGACCGCCGATATGCTAGGAAATGGCCAACAGGATAACAAGATGGAGTGTTCATTAAATTAAATAATAATAGTATTAATTATAAAGCCACGTTTATATTACCCGTTAACAGTAGATGAAAGGAAGACCAGATAAGGTCCAAGCAAGGACTTGACAACCGGCAACGGAATAGCTGCCGCTTCATCAACCACCAGCAGTTCAACTTGGGAGAGCTTCTCATGTTCATGTGGTTGTATATACTGCAAGGGGATAGAGGAGAAGCAAGAGCACAGTACAAGCAACATATATTAGATGAAGAGGACTCATATACTGTTTAACGGAATTACATCCTTAACCAAGTTAAGAGAAAAAAATTGGTTAAAAAAAAAGGAAGCTCTTTTGACTGTAGACTCAGCTTTCTAAATTTGTCAAACAAAAAATTCCAAAATAAACAAAGACTTGGCAAGCCAGGAATGATATTTCACAGTTTTAATCAAGGTAAATAGTTTACCGTTCTACTTTTTACATTTTACATTTTTGAAAGTAAACATCACATCAAATTACTATAATGCAATCAACATTAAACAAGACCAGAAAAATTTGATTGAAAAGAATATTTGTTACAGACATCTGAATGGAATGCTGTTTTTGTTTCGTTAATATTCTTTTCATTGGCCCTTATTAACATTATTTTATACTTGAATTCTGGGATGAGAAAAATGGCAAGACGTGTTCTACTTAAACTCTATAAAACTACATTCTCAAAATTACATGCATTAACAAAAAAGAAAGAGAGGGAGTGAAGAATTCACAACGAACTATTTATCTGTCCATAAGCAATGCAGAAAGATCACTCCATCTTTCTTTTCTTTTTATCAGAAACGAAAACTTATATTGATAAGAAAAATCAATACAAGAAAGAAAGCAGTCAATAGAGGTCAAGGAGATCACTGAAGACAGCAAGACAAAAGCACAAAAAGAACAGAAAAAATATCAAACCTCACAATATACTACTATTCCTAAGCCCCCTGTAACAATAAGAAATATCCCACAAAAAGAACTATCCCAAAATTTCGTCGATGAGTACTAACCTGAATTGTTTGTCTATGCTGCTTGTAGATATTGATTCGCACTATTGCTTTTTTGAACTCTGGATTGTTGCTTTTCACCACGTCATAATCTAGATGTTCCTACAAAAAAGAGTTCCAGAAGAAATTAACAAACATCAAATTTCTCGAAATAAAAACAAGCATGCAATTGCAAACATGACAATCTCTCCTCTCACTGAATAAGATTGTTTTTACTCAATTACATATTAAAAAGCTAGATTATTTCGAATTAATAGGTTATTTGCTAGGTCAAATGAGGGAAGAGTGGGAGAAAGGGAAGGGCAAAGGTTGGAGTTCCCCCCCCCCCCCCTTTTTTCTTCTTTCTCTGTGTCCCTCAACACACACAAACAGAAAAATCACCATACATAAAGGAGTAGATTTGTAGGAAAAACCCATGTCAGAGCTTTTTTAACTACAACCAGTACTCCAATACTCTCCATTAATTAAGGATGTAGCTTTAGACTTAAACCAAATATACAGAGGGAAAAAATGTGCCTCCTCCATTATCCTTTCTCCCTCTTCTAATTTTCCTTTCCTTAACTCAAACCTAATAAGGCACAAATTAACTCCAATACCTTGTATTCAAGCATATCAAATCCTCTGCACACGAACTCAAACAAAGTTTTCAGATTCTCAGGGCTTGGTGCGGTTACATATACATTGGAATACCTACAAAGATGAAAATAACAAGGTTAAAAATGGCACACAGGTGCAAATAGGATGCAGATCCGAGGAAAGAACAAATATATATAGTTTGCGCTTATTACCCTGCAGCAATAGCTCCAGCAATTGCCAAACCAAGTGCAGCCGACTTCCCTCGGCCACGAGCAGCAAGCAGAGCGACTGTGCTACGAAGTGTCTTATCTAAGACTGCATCAAGAAATGTAATGACAGCTTTTCCCTGTATTCAATGTTGTAGCTAATTAACTAAGCTACTATACAATTGCTTACTCATATGTTCAAGAATTAAGATAAGCATACAGATCAAGTAAAAGTATATACCTGGTCCAATGTACGACACTTCTTAATCAAAGGACCAACAGGAAAATCATCATTTAACTGTTCCTTTAGATTCTTTAGGTCTCGGTCGGCTTCTGAGAGCCCCTCAGAGTCCTATCATTACCACAAGAAGAACAATAAATAAGATACACAAAACTTTAAGGATGGCAGCAAAACTACTACAATATCACCCACCAAATATTGTTCACTATAATGAGCAAAAAACAAATATCAACAAACAAACCATTACTGAGCATCTTCAAATTAATAGTAGCCAAGGGAAATGTAAACACACACACAAAAAAAAAAGTGGCCAAGGAGAATGATCTTCTCTCTTTGTGCCCTATAGGATATAGCTCTGGGAATAAATCTACATCACAAAGAGAACCATACCTCTTCGACTGGAACTGGAGCAATTGACTTCATATGAGAAGAAATTGGTAGAATGTTTAGCTCATCATCCATAACCACACATGCTTTGCATGATGCGAGTGATAGTAAGAAACGTTCATTGAAACGGCCTGTAGCCTGAGAGTGAGATTCTGTACGAAATCTCTCATGAACATCCTGTAATTAGCAAAACATCTGTGAGTTCTAGAAAAAAACAATTTTAGCTCAAGCAGAAGTACAAAAAGTATGTCCTGTCACATTCATAGCACCAAAGAAGTAAATAATCAAGTGTTATGATACTGCATCCTGCGACAGGGAAGGATGTAAGGGCAAAAAATATTCGCAAATTGGAAAAACTCAGTTGAATCAATAACCGTAACTGTTTCTTCCCAATCAGATTGTTTGAAGGAATTGAAATGTGCAGGCGTGCAGCATTTAGCTACTACAATGGTAGCCAAGACTCAAAAGTTCCACATCGAACCTAGTTGATTGAATAATCCATAAAAATCACATATTACTTTTTTTCTCACACATAATAAGCTAACCATCAGTTTCCCCACCTTTGCTGGGGGAGAGTGCTCAAATTTCAGAGGCAATTTAGCCTCTTTAAATCCTTCAAGTATTTGGGAGGTCCAATGAACTAGCGATTGTTTAAGATTCCCAGTCTCTCCTTCTCTTTTTTCCCAAACGGCAGGGACAATTACTTTTACTGCTAGTATACTTCTCTATCTCTTTCTCTGTCTCTCTCTCTCTCTACTCTTCCTATCTCTCAATCAAAACCTTTTTCCCTCACAGAGAAAATAAAATTACAAATGAAGATAGAAATCCATCCAAATAAACAAAAATATTAGTTCTCACTGTATCACAAGTTTCCAATTGTTATAAAAGTTGAAATTAATCTGTTGTGACAAAATATATACATACACATGTGAATGTTGTGTGCATTCTCTAGCTTTGACAGAAGTTCAAATTTTGCACTTACACTCACATCAGGTAGGAGAGCAGAAAATGTATAGAAGGGGTGGGGAACAAAAAGAACAAAAAAAAAGAACAAAGAATTGCCCAAAAGGAGCATGAAGTGGGAGCACATTGACTCGTACCATAACCATGGTGCATAGACTGGTGAGCGAGGAAAGAGAACGAAGCAGCAATACCACTAATCCACCACCCTCCACTGTTTCTATAGTTCTTGCTATGAGGTTGGGCGTCAAAGCCTCAAAATCCTAAAAGAAGCGGATCATTAAACTTAGTAACAAGCATCAAACCTAAAACTGCATAATAATCTAATCATACATTCAGCTTACTACAAAGACAGAAATAAAAGAAGATAGAATTGCAACCTGTAATATACACATTCCAAAAGTATTCCCAAGAATTCTTTCGGAATCCTTGTACTGGCAGTATGTTATTCCGCTCGTTTCAACAAAAAGTGAAAAAGGATCGGCCTTCTCAGGGTCCAGAAGTCCCCTCTGCATTAGCTTTTTGATTTGCTTGGCACGTTTTTTCTTGTGGCTATGAACATTGATTGATGTAGAAATAAATAAAAACAAATAATCTCTGATATTGTGGAAAATAGAATAACGTTTGGAAAGGTAAAAAGGCCTTTCAAACTAGCTGGAACTAATATTGTGCAATGAAACCCATCCCCAAGAGTGCTGGAATGCAGATCTAACTAAAATCCATTGTTTCGATATACATAGAAATCTCAAATAGGATAGGACCAAAGTAAGGGCGCGTTTGTCTTTACCTCTTAACGCTCAATGGATGCATATTCAGCATTAAGAGGTATAAGAAATGTTTGTTTTCTCACCTCTTAATGTTGAATTAGAGTAAAATTCAGCATTCAGCAATGCACTTGCTTTAACGCTGAATGCTTGATTTAACTAATGAAAATATGAAATTTCATTCCAATGGTGCCCCTAATCTTTTTATTCATTAGCTATTAATATATATCATATTAATGAAAGTAAAATTGAAAAATGACATCTATTCAGCATCCAGAGCAACACAAAATCAAACACCTTTTTCAAAAGTTCCATTCAGCTCTAAGCACTCGGAGTTCAACTTCAGTATTCAGCAATCAAAAAGGGTAAAAAAAAAAAAATCAAACAGACCCTAAATTACACTTTGAATTTAGTTTTTCAAAAAGTTAGTAAAAAAGAAAAATACTTGCATTCACACAAATAATAATAATCTATATAACAAGAGGCAATGGTTTTTTAATCTTGCAAATGTATCAAGGATAAAGAATTGTGTAGCTAAGATTTAAGATACTTTTTGAATGGTTGGTAGTGCCTTTCTAATATACCATGTGAAGGTAATTGAAAGTTGTGTAACGGAGATTTAAGATATTTTTTGAAGTGCCTTTGGCACATGTTACAACCTAGTCTATATAATAAGGGGCAATGTCTTTTGAGTCTTGAAAAATGTTGTGTGGCTGAGATTTAAGATACTTTTTGAACGGTTGACAGTACCTTTTGCACAAGTTACGACCAAATCAATAATAGTTATGTTGTGCTCACTGCACCCGGGCTGCGCCCCTTCCCGGACCACCCAAACGGGCCAAACCGGTACACCAGTCCTTGCACGTAGCAACAATATTTTCCCCCAACTTAAAAGGCGTCATTACTATGCCATGAAACTACCCTGCTTAATGAGTCTCTGTTCAGTTCTACAATTTTTCGATGTGGGGTAAATGGTTTGAGGAACCATTCTCAATACTAACAGAGCAAGGTACCAAGAGCTATGTAAGTAAGAGAAAGTGGTTACCTGCTAAGCTCAAGTTTGTCCCTGTAGCACCAAAGAACAGTGGGCCTAGACTTAACCACTGCCTTGCTGAGCATATAGTGAAGGTTAACAATCTGTGTACAACAAAAAATAATTCAAAAACAAAAACAAAAACAATTTAGGTCATAAACCTACTTATACTACACAATAATACGGCATAAATGTGCGTAGAGAGAGGAGTGCCTGGTCGCGGGATTTGTCGCCGATGATGACGAACATGGAACGGTGCTTGGTTTTAACTCCATTTTCGATGAGAGTTCTGATTCGTTCATCCACTTTCTTCCTCATCTTCTCTCCGGTGGCTGTGTAGGTGGGGAATTAGGGTTTAGGGTTTATATGTTCTATTAGATGTATGAAATCAACGAGTTTAAAGAGAATGCGAGGAAAGTTTGGTCCTTCCAAATTTTTTCTAGGTTGTGGTACGATTAGGTGCGTTTGAAGTGTCGGATGTTATTTAATTAATGTTATTTAAATAAATTAAAATAATTTTATATTTTAGATAGGATTTATTAATTTTTTTTTTTGTGAAATTAATAGTTTTAATGAAATAAATAATTACTTTTATAATTTTATCCTATTAGATTTTGAACGGGTGTGTGTCTGATGTTTTCGATTTTGATCAGATGAAACTTATAGAGGCTAGAATTAAATTAATTTTTTTTAGATTTGATTTGTATTTTTAAAATCGATAGACACAAATATGAGCTAAATCCTTTGGAACTGTTCATTCGGGCTTATTTAATTTGTAAAATTTTTTATAGAACACAATTTCATATTAAAAAAAATTTCTTAGTTAAATAATTTAAAAAGTGGCAATTAGGAAACTTCAATCTAACATGCTCGCACTTGTTTGGTTGAGATTGTAAAACATATTTTTTATATAAGTTTTTGGGAAGTGTGAAAGTAAGTTAAAAAATGAAGTTAATTTTTGTTGGAATTTTTTTCAACCAATTCAAAAAAACTCATAAAAAAAAATTTAAATAGTTACAATAGATCTTATTTTATACCTCTCGATGAGTAAATTACAAATATATATTTTTTTTTATCTAATTTTGATTTTTGAATTTAGAGTTATGGAGCTTGTTTGGTTGGTGTTTTTAGTTTCAAATTTTAAAAACTCAACTTAAAATCAACTTTATTTTTACACTTCTCAAAATTTAATTTACTTTACTTTCTCTCTCTAAAAGAACTTTTAAAAAACCATAACTTTAAATCCTAAAATTGAAATTAGATAAAAATATATATATATATATATTTGAAACCTACTCGTCAAGATCTATAAAATAAGATCCATTGTGACTATTTTTTGAAAAAAAAATTAGTATTTTTAGTTGGTTGAAAAAACCTCAAAAAAAAAATGAGTTCACTTTTCAACATACTTTCAAATTCTACCAAACACTAGATTTTAAAAACTCAACCTAAAAACTCAACTCAAAACACCCACCAAACATCATCATGTTGTTTTAAAAAAATTATAAGATAGAAAGTAAAGTGAAGTGAATTTTGAAAAGTGTGAAGTAAAGTTAACTTTTTTGTCAAAAAAATTAAAAACTTGATTTTAAAATCTCAACCAAACACCACCGAAAACTCTATGTACAAGTAAAACCAATTTTAGGGTGAAGATATTGACACTCCAAATATTTTTAAAAACACTCTAACTTTCCACTTAATCATTGACAATTGAGTAGGGTGTATATTACTTGGTTGTGAATGACCAAGTATAAATTTGATAATACCTTACTTAGTTGTCAAGGATAAAGTATATAGGATTATATTCGGCCCTTGAGAACCAAGTAATAAACACTTTACTCAATTGCAAATGACCGAATAAAAGTGAGAGTGTTACCAAGTGTTCTTGGATGTGCCAATATCTCCACCCCAATTTTATACTTGCATGCCAAAAATTAAAGCCATCAAATTTTGCATATAAGCGATATTAGCATGTGACAAAATAAGAGTGAAAGAGAAACCAGTGTAATTGCGGATAGATTTTAGGTTCTTAGGGAAAAAAAGGGAATGGTCTGGTACAATTTGTGAAGGGTGAACCCAAAATCGAACTGATTGTAGTTGGTTTCAATTTGGTTTCTTTGTTTTAATTTCAATATTTTTTTCAGCACGATTTTTAACAGAACAATTCAACTTGATTTGTTACGATCGATTGAATTTTGGATTCGCCAGAACACTCATGTGTTCTATGTATGAGTATATATGGCATTAATTTGATATTTGTGAACACCTCATTTTGCGATTCTCGCAAGAATTCCAATCTCTAAGAAAATGAGCACGCATGCATTTACGAACATTCCTAGATGCACATATACCTTATACATGTGATACAGGACAAAGAAGGAATCCAAAAGGACACCTAGACGAGAAGTTACGAGAATTACAATAAATTGCTGGATCCGAAAATTGTCAAAACCTCTGGAAACATCTATAAGGAGAGTTCCCCATTTATGATCATCCTTAAAATTTGAGGGTTGTTAGACATTTCCACAAGGAGAAACATAGTAAAAAATCAGCCCGGTTTGATGGCAGAATCTCCAAAAATTCAAAAAACTGGGAGTTAAATTCGGGTAATCAAAATGGGACCTTTTCGAAGTTCAAATAAGCTCAAATTTGGTCAGTAGACATGTTATATTATGGGGAATAACATGCTAAATCCGATTGATCTGACGCTTCGTTGGACAAGAATTGCAAAAATGGCCTCTAGACAAACTTCCAAGATATTTGTCTGCAGACAAACATTTTCCAAGCCGATTTCGCCGACTTTTGCATATTAATAATTCCCAACCTTTGATCATTCTGAAATTTTGTGAAAAGTTAGGAAATAATACAAGGAGTAGTAATATACTAAAAAATCAGCTTGATCCGACGACCGGATCTCTGAAAATTCAATAAATCGAAAATTCAGCTCGGGACATCAAACGAAGGCCTTCCCGATGTCCAACAATTCTAAATTTGTTCAATAGGTAGGTTTTATCATGGGTAACATGTTAAAAAATCAGATCAATCCGATATTTCATTTGGCCGAAATTGTAAAAATCGTCGCACATTAGACAGGGTTTGTCCACACGACACACAGACATCCAGGATGTTTGTCCACACGACACACACACCCTAGATGTTTGTCCACAAACAAACAATTCCATGCCCAACCCATTAATTATTCTACAGGTATAAATAACTTGCATAGATCCCATTTGAGGCAACAATCAGCTCTGGGACTTCAGGAATAGTGTGCTCTAAAATAGTATTTTACTATTTTCAAGGCTATTGGGTATTTTTTATCTCAGTTCGACTTTAATTTTTTACCTATATTTATTTTATCAGTTATAATAGATCAACCGCATGTAGAAACTGCTGTTTTTCTCAAAATCAGTTCATAAATACATGTTTAAACCCTGTTTTCAAAACTAAAGGCGTAGAACGAGCTGAAACCATTTTTAAACTTATTTTATCAGTCAATTCTATAAAATCCTAATTTTATCAGTCTCGATTTATGAAGGAATTAACAAGCGTTTGTACCCGGCTTAATCTATAAATCATAGGGTGTACCTAAATATCCAATATAAGAGTATTGAATTCGTCAATGCCGATTTAAATTATTAAATTGTGGTACATTATTGACGAACGAATATCAAGAATTGTCGGATATCCGATTCCAAATCGAATTAGCTTCCAAAAAGCCCTAAATCTTCCGAAAAGCGCCAGTTTTGCTATCTACCATTATTAAAATCATTTTTAAAACCATACACACACTAATTTATAAAATTGAAGGGTGAAATATGAAGCCATGGTTTCCATCCCCATCCCAAAATCTTGTTTTCCTAAAATTATGGACCGATACGCGATAATATCAATAAGCATGCGAATGTTCGATTATAATTCCACGCATATCCTACTTAGAGACCGAAAGGGGCAAATTGAGCGCCCAACACCTTCTCGATTTATCACTTAATCCCCGAACCTTTTGAATCAACTATTTTTGCATACATTGTGTATAAGAGGATATTTAGTCCATAAATACGTCTCTTTTACACGAATCTTTTGTTTGTTTAATAAAACGGCGACTTTGATACTTTTCAAAACTCTTTTCTTCTTTCAAAAAACAAAACGGAATCGCCGCCCACGAGAACTTCGGCGTCGAAAACGCGGGTTCTCATAGTGGCAACTTTGCTGGGGATATATTTTTTAAGAGGATTAAACTTTAAACAAGAATAGAATATGCGTTGATGTTCGTTTATGTTTGTATGCTTTTCTTTTCGGCCTTAGTTTTAGGATAACATAGATGCGATTTAGTTGGATACCCTGATTCCCTTTTTGTTCGTAATTATTGTTTGAGGAAAATCTTTTCATAAATAAAATTTGAAAGCACTCGAACAAACCCTGAAACGTTCTTCATAGTATACCGTTATAATTGTTATTTTGCATGCATGCACTATCATCATGCATTATCGTGAGTGTGAAATTACCCCATTTAAGCCGAAAATACTACTTAGTGAGTAAGGAGTTGGCTCGTCTGGGTCAACATGACCAAAAGCTCTTATTTTCATTCTCTTTAGCCATGTACTAACTGAGTTATATTAAGCGACTAGAACATTCACGTACCTGGGTCGTATATCAAAAGGTCATTGCACGTACTCGCCTTTGGGGTATATAACAAGACCTAGCCAAATAGGATAGAGCCAAAACTTTACCCGTCAAGCCATGTTTGCATATAAGATGCGTCAGCCTATTACACTTGAATTTTTGCATGTTTTCCCGATCATCAGTCGTGAGACTAGTGAACAAAAGGCTTTGTCATACACACTAACTCTTGGTTTGGCAAGTGCGGCTGGTGGCTGTCCAACCCCACCTGTAGAAATCCCTGCTAAAACCCATTAACGAGAATTTTCTTGTCACTATTTTCATGAAAAGCAACTTTAAGAGGAAAGAACTTCCCAATTTTTAAAATGTTTTCCAAAAATGAGTCATTTTCCAAAACAAGTCTTCCAAAAATAATTTTCAAAAGTAGAAGGTTAAAAGCGCTCCCCCGGGAATGCATATTCTTACCCTAAACCTATTCACGGGGCTCTCAAGTTGTTGCTATCTGTCTATTTTCACCTAAACATCAAAAGGTGATTTTTGATTTTATTTTCCTGTTGAGTCAAAGTTTTCTAAAAATTGTGCAATCTATGGCAAAATATTAATTTTTTGGTCAATTCCTGATTTCGTTCTCCCCATTCTTCATCACTTAAATTATCTATCACACCAAACGACTCACGAGATTAGACTCACCACTGATCATTCCTTTTTGTCGCAACACCAAGCTATCGATTGATCAAGCTAAGGTCAACAATACTGAGGGTAATCATGGTGAAGCCTCTCATGTAGTGGATCCGCCGCCCGATCCCGTTTTACCAATCAAACCCGGAGCCCTAACTCCATAACAGCTTTACCAGATGATACATAGTTTGACTCAGTTTGCAAACACCTTACTTGCCACCGGGGCACCAGCCAAACCGAATTAACCAAACCCTAACCCCACTCATAACCAAGACTGAGGTCAACCAATTCCCCCACCTCAGCAAAACATCCCACCGGCTCCCCCACTGCACAAAGTCCCACCCACACACGATCCTGCCAACGCATGGCTCCATCCAGAACATAACCAACCCCGACAGCACCACAATCCATTATTTAAGGGACACGAGCCAGATCTATATATAAGGCAGTATGTCGAATCAATGGTTGAATAGGCTAAGGAGAATGATGTTATCACTATGTTGAAAGAACAGATGAAAGCTTTGAATCAGAAGGTGACAGATAAAGCCAATGACTTAGCTGATCTCCAAAATATGTCTCTCTTCCCAGAAGCCAGGTTGCCAATCGGTTTTAAGTTTCCTAATATATAAAAGTTCTTAGGAAATACTCTCCTTCATCTTTATCTCAAGGCATATATCGTACCATGCAGTTGTATGGACTGAATAAGACTCACTTAGCCCAAGGTTTCCATCAAACTTTGATGGGGCCCGCACACAGTTAGTTCTTAGGGTTGGAGAAGCACAGGGTGACAATTTGGAAGAGTATCGTAAAAGAGTTTATGGAGCACTATAAGTCGAACGAAGAGCTGAAAGTTACTCATAAACACCTAGAAACGACTAAGCAGCGAGAAAACGAGAATGTCAGCGACTTCATCACTTGCTGAAGGGAGTTAGCATCTCAACTGGTCGACAGAATTCCCGAAGAAGAGCAGTTAGGGATAATCGTCAAGAACTTTAAGCCCGAAATTCAAAGTGGCATGGGTCATCAATATTTCGACCAATGCAATGCCCTGATGCAAGTGGCTAATGAGACCGAGGAGGAACTTGTCCAAGCTACCGAGGCTAAGAAAACTTCCTCTCAATACGAAAAGATCACCTTGGCCATTAACAAAGTCTTGTTTTACCAAATCTAGAGTCCTCATCAAGAAACCAGCTTCCATTATCTACAAAAAGAAGGGCCGACAAAGCAAAGCAGTAGAAAGAAGGACCGTCTTTTTTCACGCCTATCGATTTTACTAAGTCAGACTTTAGCCACGCTACAAGCTGATGGTATTCTACAGCCACTAGCTTCTCGTGCACCCCCAACCCGGCTCCCTCTGGCTGGAATGCCAATGAACGCTGCACTTACCACCAAGGCTTTGGACATAACACTGATAATTGCTTTGCCTTAAAACATGCTATCCAAGATTTGATTGATTTTAGGAAGATTACGCCCTACTGATGCACTAAATATTAAATGAAAAAAGCCTTAAGTAGAGGCAGACATTAATGATCCAATTTATTGAACCGTCCTAGAGATAGGGGAAATTGAGAGAGAAATGTAGCGAAAAGGGTTAAGGGTAGAATAGGAATTTTTTTATCAATGTTTTTTTTTATTAATAAAATTGAATAATTTCCTTTGAATATCCTAATTCATGATTGCCTCTACTTAAACTCAATTCATAAATAATACTCCTGAAAAGACACGGGTGACAAATCCAAAACAAAAAGCGTTGAGTTGCCCTAGATGCACATGCACCGAGGGTTTTAACAAGAAGAATCGAATACTAGCATCCCCATCACCATTCATACGTATTGAAGGTGCCTCTCCATTCATAATTCGCACTAAGGGTGCCCTACCCACACCATTAAGACCCTATCAGTATAACCATAAATTCTATAGCTAAAAGGTAAAACCAAGCCAATATAATCAATTGGTTAGTAACTAAAGACCCCCGCTGATATGATCCAGCCTAGCCCACCTTAGCTAAGAAATTAGAAGAGGTGTTTACATTCAGCGTGGGCATGACGAAGTTGTTTTCTAACGTGTTCTCACTATCGGCTAGTGGAATAATTTAATTAGTTTTATTTATTTATTTAATATTTCTTAAAGCCTTAGGATTATTATTATTTAGAGTTATTGTCATGTTAAGAATGTATTGGGCTTATTTGAGAGTGTTTATTAGTTTCCTTATTGCATTAGGAATATTCTAGTAGTTATTATTTTCCTTTTCAATGTAGGAATTAGTTTCTTTTTGAATTAGGATTCTAGCTTTCTTTCTCCTATTTGAAGGAGTTATTTTCATTGTTTTAAAAAAAGTTTAATGATTAATAAAATTGAGAGTTTTCTCTTTGTGTTCTCTAAGAACATGTTGAATTGATTAATTCAATTGTTCTTGACTTATCAATCAATTCTCCACCAACTGATTATGGCGTCTTCGATCATACCAAGGTTTACGCTTCTTTAAGTGTTGGATTGAAGTTTCTGCTTTCCATCTCTTTCGACGAATTCCAAGGTTCTAGTCTATTTATAAACTACTGGTCAAGGATCCATTAGCCTGGGTAGGAAAGACGATATGGAATAGCGTCATTGGTATCAGAGGAAACTTTTCTATCTAGGTTTTCTATCTTTATTTTCTTGTTATTTCAATTTCGTTGTAGATTCTTGAAACCCTATATATTTATTCTTGTGAATCTTATTCCAAATTTGTGTTAGGGTTTATAGATACTTTCTGAAAAAAAATAAAATTTAATCGGATGAACAGTACCTATGAACATTGTCTATGAACAGTTAGCGTGAACAGTAATCTGTGAACAGTACCGTGTGAACAGTAATTTTAAAAAAAAACCAAAATTCTGAATTGCTTGAAAACCCTAGAAAAAAAACTTGTATAGTGTGAGTTGTTTCAAATTGGAATACATGAAGGTTTGAATTGTTGAAACGAAAATCCTAGGTTTTTTATGCTTCGTCAAATAGCGTTTTGACTGCTGCAAATTTATGCTCTATTGTTGAAATTGAGAATTCCCATTGAACCCTAGAAGAATCCGAATAATATTCAATCGTTAGGGTTTGTTGATCCTTGTTTCATTTTTATTATAGTTGGAATTCTTATTTTTCTTTGTGTTTTGTTCTATTTTAGTTGGAAAATCTAGAAAGCTATAGGATATTTGATTTGCATCATAAATTAGGGATTGATTGTTGCTTATCGTTTGAAAGTCTGCCTGCATATACTCTAGCAATTTCAGAAATTCGTTTAGCTCATTAATATTGCTAGAATTTAGTTTCTTGAGTCATTAGTATTACATTGTGAAGGCGCTCAATCTAATTATTGAGTGTGCGATTGGTTGTTGGAGACTTGTGATATATTTATATTATTCAACTTGTTTTGGAGTTCCAAAGAGAAAAATTATGAGTATATATCCTTATTTGTGTGATTAACACGAGAGGAAAAAAGTTGAGTGATATTATTTTGAGCGAAACACAAAAGGGAGTGTGTTGAGGATTATATTTATTACACCAATCCTTGTTTTGCAGCAAGTATGTCTTGTCTACACTTTGAATGTGGAGAAAGGTGGCTTCAAGAGGAGATTAAACGCGATAGTGTGTGATTAAAGCAATTAGAGATTGAACAGCGCATGCGGAAGCTCCTAAAGAGAGATTAAAAAGTCAACCCCGTAAAATTAAATTTAAAAATGAATGGGATCCGGGTGTTACTAATAGAAGACATGGTGGTGAGGTTTGAGAAAGTAAGGTTTGAGACAACAATATAGCTAGTAGCAAGAAGAAGGTTTCTTTGTTTGATGATAAATTTATTCGTAGGTTTGAGGAGATATTTGCCGAAGCCTATGAGCAGTCTAAGAAAAGGGGGAGCCTAGAGCCAAGTCAAAATCCGAATACATCTTTTGGGGAACCAAATCAATTGAAAGAAGAAGATAAACGAGCCATATCTAAGTTGCCATTGGAGAATAAGCTGAAAACCGATAATATTGAGAAAATTGAAGTGACGACTGAAGAAAGCGAGTTGTGAGTTGAAGGTGTAATTCTAAGCTTGGAAGAAGAGGAAGATGAAGAAGTTCTCATGCAAGTTGAAGAACCACAAGTGCAAGCACTTCCAGCCGTAGGTGTAAATATGGGTGAGAACTGCATTGAGGAAGGCCAATAGATTTTAATTGAGGGGCGAAACAATGAGCAAAAGACTTCAACTAACGTTACTGATTTTGATAATATTTCTACCGAGGAAGAAGATGATACTCGAGCTGAGTTGAAGATTGACAATGTTGAGCATATTGATTTCATTAGAGTGGATCGCTTTGATGTCCATCCAAACTTTATGTTATTAGATTTCTTCAACAAGTTGTGGAGGATCGCATTGCAATATGGTTTGAATTTTAAGGAGTTTTGCTTTGCAAGGAGAATCAAGCATCGAAGATATTCGAAATATTTGTTTTCATGGGAAGGAATAACATAATTATCTCATGTTAACTTTCGACGGAGGAATGAGAAGTATTTAAAATATGTATTCTATTGGCATGGGAGATTCCAAGTTCCAAAGCAGCGTCCGAATGTCGAAGTTGTTAAAGACTGGCTGAATCAAAAAATGGGTAGGCTAGATTTGAGGACGAATCTTTTTAAAGAGGAGGAGTATGATGTGATCCAGCCTAGCCCACCTTAGGCAAGAAACTAGAAGAGGTGTTTACATTCAGCGTGGGCACGCCGAAGTTGTTTTTTAGCGTGTTCTCACTACCGGCTGGTGGAATAATTTAATTAGCTTTATTTATTTATTTTATATTTCTTAAAGCCCAATGATTATTATTATTTAGAGTTATTGTCATGTTAGGAATGTATTGAGCTTATTTTATAGTGTTTGTTAGTTTCCTTATTGCATTAGGAATATTTTAGTAGTTATTATTTTCCTTTTCTATGTAGGAATTAGTTTCCTTTTTGGTTTAGGATTCTAGCTTTGTTTATCTTATTTAAAGGAGTTCTTTTCATTGTTTTAAAGAAATTTGTAGATTAATAAAATTGAAAGTTTTCTCTTTGCGTTCTCTAAGAACATGTTGAATTGATTAATTCAATTGTTCTTGACTTATCAATTAATTCTCCATCAATTGATTGTGGCGTCTTCGATCATACTAAGGTTCACGCTTCTTTAAGCATTGGGTTGAGGTTTTCGTCTTCCATCTCTTTCGACGAATTTTAAGGTTCTAGTCTATTTATAGACTACGGGTCAAGGATCCATTAGCCTGGCTAAGAAAGACGATCCGGAATCGCGTCACCCGCCTCTCTCAAGAATTAAGTTAGGACATCGATAATCCTCTTAATACTGAGGGTAAAAGCAAAAAGCAGCAATGCACACGCACGAGAAGCAAAAAGTAGAGAGCAACTTATCAAGACGAAGCATAATCAGCAGAATCCCAAAACGGAGGCATGCCATTTCTCTTGTCATCTCTCACTCATTTAACTAACCTGAAATCAATATTTGCCCTTTAAGTGATACCATATTCTCAAAAAAAAATCGGTCTTGCATACATGAATTTGCACTTAGATGATTTCAAGTGAAGTAACATACTTTTCGGATCAAGATTCACAACCTTTTTAAAACTAAGTTTTCAAAACGACAATGAAATGATTTAAGAAGTATGCGAGTACTTGAAATTTAGGAAAGCATGGCATGAGTATTTACATAATGCATACACATAAGCACTAGGCTCCATGACTTCACTAACGCACCCCGGTGAATACCTCAATGGTTAGTCATACCACCATCACCCCTCTAACCAACGCACTCCCGATCATCACAGCATTATTCCCCCCAAAGAATCAAACCACATCATAATCCCATTAAGTCGACACAAGTCCTCTGTAGAGGCACGGTGATATAACAAGCCATCTGTAGAGGCACGGTGATATAACAAGCCATCTGTAGAGGCACGGTGAGACGAATCCAAAGCCCTTTTTATAGGCACGAGTCAAAGCCCTCTCTACAGGCACCAATCCAAAACCCTTTTTACAAGCACGAGTCAAATCCCTTTCTACATGCACCAATCCAAGCCCTTTCTACAAGCACGACTCCAAAACCTTTTCTACAGGCACGAGTCAAAGTCTTTTCTATAGGCACCAATCCAAGCCCTCTCTATAGGCACGAGTCAAAGTCCTTTCTACAGGTAAATCCCAAGCTCTTTCTATAGGCACAACCAAAGCCCTTTTTACAAGCAAACTCAATCCCTTTCTATAACTAAAAAAAGCCTCATTTGAAGAGATATAAAAGAAAGTTAAAGAGAGTAAGATTGGAATGAGAAAATCTTGCAATTGATATGTGGGGAGCAACCCCCACAAAAAAAACCTGACAAAGTAAGAATGAACAAAGTGGGTACAAGAAAAAATTAAAAGAGTAAAAAAGAGGATAAATCCCATAGTGCCAAAAGAAAGAATATTAAAAAGATAAGAGATGGCAATAAGAGCCACACCAAGAGTGACAACTAGAACAAAAGGCCCAGGGCTATATCTTGGGTGAGGAAGCTTACTGACTATGCAAAAGAGAATAAATAAGCTACATCAAAAAGCTTTCAAAAAATCATGAAGGAATAAGGGTATCGAAAAAACATAAAACGATGCAGGCAGACAAAAAATTCTCCTCTCACAAGGTTAAAAAATAATAAGTAGAATCGTACCCTATTGACACGAGAAAAATGCCACGGAAGTAGAGCAAAAGGCAAAACCCAAAACTCACGCACAAGGTTCGAGAATCAATAGAATGTAACTCGAGCCTTTCTAAGGAAAAAAAAGCCACGCAAAAGTTCTTATTTTTCTAAAAAGATATCACACCAAAACTTTCTATCTATCTCTCTATGTCTTCTTAGAGACTCTCACCCCTTTAGCAGATCATCAACTCTCATATCAGCCTAGCCAGTAAGAGTTCTCATTCCCCAGTAGACCATCAATCGTTATATCCCCAACAGATACCCAATGTAACCTTTCAAGTTAAGACAATATCCCCAGCAGACCATTTGCCATCCATCTTTCAAACATATAGCAAATCATCGACAAAACCATCCCTGCCTGTGGGAGTACATCAGCTTAATAAACAAATCATTGACGAAATCATCCCTGCCTGTGGGAGTACATCAGTTTAACAAATAAATCATTGATGGAACCATCCCTGCCTGTGGGAGTACATCAGCTCAACACCGAATCAAAATTGTTAACAGAATCGTCATTGCCTGTGGGAGTACATCAGCTTAACAAGATTGCCAATCATTGACAGAACTATCCCTCCCCGTGGGAGTACATCAGTTCAAGAATGATAATCGTTGACGGAACCATCCCGCCAATGGGAGTATAGCAGTTCAACATCCCAAATCACAGCAAAGCATATATATGTTTTAAATAGTCCCGAAATCGCCCATCCATCTTTAGCAAAGATAATCAGCATAGCACAACATCATTTACATAGCATTGCTTTCAAATATCACTTATGGTTCATGCAAATGCCACAAAATGATGCATTCTCGTTATCGACATAGTTAATTTGCTTCATAAAAGAACCTAAGCCGAAAGGGTTTGTGAACACCTCATTTTGCGACCCTCGCAAAAATCCCAATCTCTAAAAAAATGAGCACACATGCATGGACAAGTATTCCTAGATTCACACATACCCTATACATGTGATACAGGCCAAAAAAGGAAGCTAAAAGGACACCCGGACGAGAAGTTACGAGAATTACCAGAAACTGTCAGAACCGAAAACCGTCAAAACCTCAGAAAACATTTATAAGAAGAGTTTACCATTTCTGATCATCCTCAAAATTTGAGGGTTGTTAGACATTGCCACAAGGAGCAACATACTCAAAAATTAGCCCGATCCGACGGCAGAATCTCCAAAAATTCAAAAAACTGGGAGTTAAATTTGGGTAATTAAAAGGGGACCTTTCTTGAAGTCCAAATGAGCTCAAATTTCAAGATGTTTGTCCATAAGTAGGGCTGTTGTCAAAAATCCAAAAACCGAACGAACGAACTGAACCGATCCGTCATAATCCAAAATTATCCAAACCGAAAAAAATCGAAATCGAAACCTAAAATTGAGTGATACGGGTCGGTTCTGGTTCGGTTTTTGGGTCAACCGATTTGGACTAAAGTGGCCCAAAACTTAAAAAAAGAGAAAGAAAGAAAGAGGCTTATAGCACTATAGCTTACTCAATACTTGTTACTCTCAGACATTTAACGTTAATAGAGTTAAAAGACAACAGCTAAAAAAACAAAAAAAACCTAATTCTTCTTAAACCTTCCCCATATGGGCCGCACACCCTCCCCATTTCCCAACCGTCTCCCTGTTTCAAGCTACAGACTCAGCCACAGCCCTTTGTAGTGAGTTCCGCACTTCCGCCGCCACAACGACCTCATCCTAAGCTCAGGTTTGTCTAGATCTACTTATAGCCATTGCATATTTTTTTCACTATATGCGTGCGTGTGTTTAAATGGAATATTTTTATATATATATATGTGTGTGTAAATTAGGGGTGTTTTCGGATTTGTATAAGTGTATATATATTATAGTGTGTGATTGTGTGTTAGATTTTATATATATATGTGTGTGTGTACGTTTTTGGATTTTTGTATATATGTGTGTGTGTTGAGATTTTATATATATATATATATATATATATCGTATATGTGTGTGTATTTTGGGATCAGTATATATATATAAGTAACTATTTGCCTATTTCTACATAAAGATGCCAAGGCCATAAAAGAAACCACTGTCAATACCTAAACTACTGGTAACATAGGAATTTCATGGAAGGAGGTGTGAAAAGAAAGAAGTTAAAATAGAATATAATAGATTTCATTCCCCCTCCAAGTTTAATTATGTTGGCCGGCCATGCAGTTAATAATTAATTATTAATCAATACTCTTAATGGAAATTTTTATTTTGTTTCATTTCAAATGATGTTCTTAGTTTTAGATTATTGTTAGCCGGTCATGCAGTTATTGTATGAAATTTTTTATTATAAGTTATTAATGGAAATTTGAAGTTTATTATAAGGTATTAATGATATGTTTTTCAATTTTAGAAATAAATTTAAAAATATGTTTTATGTATTTATATATTGATTAACTAAAACACTCTGACATAAATAATAACTTCTATTATTTTGGGCTAAAAATGGAGGCAATCTCTATTTTTGGGAATTCTGGCTAGATTCCCATCTAAAAAACCAACCGAATAGAGTAATATGAGATGGATGAAAATTTAAGATTCTAGTCTCTGTTCAGTTGGAATTTCTAAATGTTTAATTTAAAATTTATTTTCAAGTATAATTTTTTAAAATTGTTTTTGAATTTGATTTTATACGTTATTTTAAAAATTTCACAAAAAATATAATCTATTATATTCTATGTTCTCAATTTATTTTCTTAATTTAATTATTAAATATTTCTTTGATATTAATATAGAAAATATTATTAATTTATATGAGAAATTAAAAAAATGAATAAATTAAGGGATGTGATTATATTTCGTATTTATTTTTATGAGTAAATTTTCTCTATCATTTTTATTATAATTTTATGTTTAAAAAATTTCTTTGTATGCGCATAATTTATATTGTAAAAATAATTATATTTATTCATTTGTATTATAGCACTTGATAATTTATAAATTATTACAACAGATGGAAAGTAGTAAAAGAATCATGGCGTCTCAGGCCAACGATGGTCTTTCACCTAAAAGACCTAAGAACTCCGTCTCTCACCCTCAAACTTCCAAGGCTTTAAATACGAATTCATCCTCTCAATCTGAGGCTTCTGTACATTCTCAGGTAAATTTTATAATTTATAATTTTATTTAATATGTTTTATTATACTTATTTTGCTATTAAAAATTATACTTATTTTGATTTGTTCTGTTTTGATTTTTTTTTATATAATTATGTAGGTGGATTCTGTTAGTGAATCTCCATCGACATGTATTTGGAAACATTGACAAAGAGGAGCCGATCTCTAGTTTGGGCTCATTATGAGAGGTATATACATTTTTCTGGTTCTAGTTACTTAATTAGAGCTAAGTATATATATTGTTTAAAAGCCGATTATGCATGTGGTACAAGTGCTAATTGCACTAAATCCTTGAACACTCATATAGAAAGATGTAGGGAATACCCCTTTAATAAGGAGAAAGCACATGTTAAACAAAAGATTTTATCTTTTGAAAAAATCTACACAAGTTGCTATTGCTTTTGATCAAAAAGAAATTACCAAAATATGTGTTGAGATGATAATTATGAATGAGTTGCCTTTTAGTTTTGTGGAAGGAAATGGGTTTCGTCATTGTTGTTCGAAAGCATGTCCTCTTTGGAGAGTTTCATGTCGTCAAACAATTGCTAGAGATGTCCTTAACATGTATTAAACCAAAAAGAGAGAACTAAGAGATATTTTAAGTGCATATAGGGTTTGCATTATCACCGATATATGGACATCTTGTCAAAACATTAATTACAGGGTTGTCACCGCACATTTTATTGATAGAGATTGGATGTTGCATAAGAAAATTATTAGCTTTTGTGTAATTCCAAATCATAAGGGGGAATCACTTGCTAGGCTTTTAAAGGAATGTTTGTTAGATTGGGGAATAGAAAAGTTTCTCACCGTCACAGTTAATAATGCTTCGGCCAATGATGCCGGTTTGAGTGATTTGATTAAGAGAATGAATTATTGGACAACGTCTAATGTACTTTTACTTGAGGGTGAAAACTTGCATGTTAGGTGTGTTGCTCATATTTTAAACTTGATTGTGAAAGAAGAGTTAAGTGAGTTGAATTCATGCATTCAAGCATTTGTAGTGCCATTAGATATTCAAGATCATATCCCCAAAGGTTAGATTCCTTTAAAAATTATGTAGAGAAAGTGAAAATAGTTTCTAAAGGGCTTGTGATTATGGACGTTCCAACAAGGTGGAATTCCACATATTTGATGTTGCAATCCGCTTTAAAGTTTTGTGCTGCATTTGATAGGCTAAAAGATGATAATTCCGATTATAAATCCTATTTTATTAGTGATAAAATAATTGGGCCACTAAATGATGTAGATTGGGAAAATGCAAATATGTTGGCTAATTTCTTAAACCATTTTATGATATCTCTTTAAGAGCATGTTGCTAAATACATCGTCGGTTCATCACGCTTTTATGGATTTGTTTAAGATTTTTGGTCTTTTGCATGAAACTAATGGCATTAAAGAGTTGGATTCCATTAGAAGTTCTATGCAATCTAAATATCATAAGTATTGGGGGGACTTGAAAAAAGTTAATAAATATTTCTTCTTAGCCATTGTACTTGATCTCCGCTATAAATTGGATAAGGTGATAGATTTTTTTAAAGTTATTTGTGGGGATGATGATTTTAGAGAAATGGTTGTTAAAGGTCACATAAATGGAGTGAATGATTTATTGAAAAAGCTTTATAATGTTTATGGGGCCGATGTTTGTTCCACCACCTCAAAGTGAGACTAGTAGCATTGGGGCTAGTAGTTCATGCATTTAAAGTGATAATGAGATGTCAAGTTTTAATTCTCAAGTCGAAAAAATGTTAAAAGAAAAAAGTTTAATGAGAAAAGCCAGGAAAAATGGCATTATACAAAATGATGTAGATATCTTATTGGATGCTATAGAAGGGGATAAGGATGAAAATTTTGATATTTTGAATTGGTGGCTAGTTAATGGGGCATTTAAATACCCTATATTGGTACTTATTGCACGTGACATTTTAGCCATTCTGGTTTCAACAATTGCCTCCGAGTCATGCTTTAGTACTAGTGGACGTATCATTGATTTATTTTGCTCTTCTTTGAGTCCCAATATGGTGGAAGCTTTAATTTGTACTCAAAATTGGCTATGGGGAAGTCACGTTGCTTTAAATCATGAACCAATGGCGGAGGAAGTGGAGTTTTGTGAGAAGATTGAAAAAGGTAATTTTTATCTTTGAATTAGTTTACTTGATTTCAAATTGTTTCTATTTTTAATCTTATAATCCATTAATTATTATGTACTTTTTTTAATATAGACATGTCAAAGAATATCATGTTACCGACAAAGGGTAGAAGATAAGGAGATGCAAATGGTAGAAGTTAAAGACTAAAGATGATGCCTTATCATTATTGATTTTTAGATTGTTTTATGGACTTTTTTTTTTGAATGTTTTGATAATTCATGGGTTGTTTGTAAACTATTTTGTTGTGGATTGTTTTAAAAGTTTGTGAAATGCTTTATTAGACTTTTGAAGAATTTATGGACTATTTTTAATTATAATTCTGGGCAGTTTTTGTGTAGTTTTTGAGCTCTTTTCGAGCTCTTTCATGGACTGTTTTTGTACTGTTTTTTTTTCCAGATGTTAGAGTAGATTTTGAGCTGTTATGAACTGTTTTTTTTTAGATTTTAAGCTATTTTGTGGGCTGTTTTTTAACAGTTTCAAATAGAAATTTTTTGAACAATATAATGTAGAGTTAATTAGTGTTTTTTTTTAGTGTAGTTTTTAACAAAAGTTTTAGCAATATAAAAAAATCGAATGAGACCGAATCGGACCGAAATCGAATAATTTGGGCAGGGTTTGGCTTCCATAGTTTTGAAAACTGAAACCAAACTATAAAGTTTGGGGAGGGTTTGGGGTACCCTAATCTCTACCCCGATCGAAATCGAAAATACCCCTATCCACAAGACAAATCATATACTTTGTCCGCGGACAAACATTTTTCAAGCTGATTTCGCCGTTTTTTGTGTATTGATACTTTTCGACCTCTGGTCATCCTGAAATCTTGTGAAGAGTTAGAAAATAATACGGGGAGTAATATACTCAAAAATCATCTCGATCTGAAAGCCGTATCTCCAGGAATTCAAAAACTCAGAAATTCAGCTCGGGACATCAAACAGATGCCTTCTTGATGTGATTTTTTTTTTAAATTTAGTCAGTAGGTAGGTTTTATCATGGATAACAACATGTTAAAAAATTATATCAATCCGATATTTCGTTTAGCCATAATTGCAAAAATTGTCGCATGAAAGATAGGGTTTGTCAACGGACACATAGTGGATAAACAATTCCAAGCCTAACCCATTAATAATTCTACAGATATAAATACACTTGCACATATCCCATTTGAGGCATCAATCAACTCTTGGAATTCGGGAACAGTGTTATGAAATAGTATTCTACTATTTTCAAGGCTCACATGTATTTTTTATCTCAGTCCGACTTTAATTTTTTATCTGTCTTTATTTTATCAGTTATAATAGATCAACTGCATGTAGAAATTGCTGTTTATCTCAAAATCAATCCAGATTTCATATCTAAACCCCATTTTCAAAACCAAAGGCGTAGAATGAGCTGAAACCATTTTAAACTTATTTTATATATCAATTTTATAAAATTACGGTTTTATCAGTTTCGGTTTACAAAGGGATCAACAAGCGTTTGTACCTGGTTTAATCTATAAATCGCGAGGCGTACCTAAATATCCAATATGAGAGTATTGAATTTGTCAATGCCAGTTTAAATTATTAAATTATTGTACAATGCTGACGAACAAATCTCGAGGATTACCGAATATTCGATTCCAAATCGAATTAGCTTCCGAAAAGCCCTAAATCTTCACAAAAGCACCAGTTTTGTTATCTACCATTATTAAAATCATCTTTAAAACCACACAAACACTGATTTCTAAAATCAAATGGTGAAATACGAAGCACATGGTTTCCATCCCCACCCCAAAATCCCATTTTTCTAAAATTATGGACTGATACGCAATAATATTAACAAGCATGCGAATGTTCTATTATAATTCCACGCATATCCTACTTAGAGACCGAAAGGGCAAATTGGATGCCTAACACCTTCCCGGTTTGTAACTTATTCCCCGAACCTTTCGAATCAACTGGTTTCGCATACATTGTGCATAAGAGGATATTTAGTCCATAAGTATGTAACTTTTACAGGAATCTTTGGTTTGTTTAGTAAAACAACTGGCAACTTTGACACTTTTCAAAAATCTTTTCTTCTTTTAAAAACAAAACGGAATCGCCACCCACGAGAACTTTGGCGATGAAAATGCGGGTTCTCGCAATATTGCAATGTGATAAGAAATCACATTAAAATCAATGCCATATCTAGGGGTGTGCAAAAACTGAACCGGACTAATTAGATCGACTGAACCGAATTGATTTGCCAGGTTTTATTTATAATACAGTCCTCTCACGTTTTAAAGTTGTTGGACCAAAGACCTTTAGTTCGGTCCTCGGTTATCTTCAAAAAAAGGGATAAAATCAAATCGATCGAATAACACATATGTAGTTACATTTTCTGATTGGTGTATCTTCCTTCATATAGATTACTTTTAATGTGATACCGGCCGTTGATGGAAAGCCAATCAACGACTAACTAAAAAAATAAACATTTCCTCCTAAAATTGGATGAGACCCACTTTAGTTTCTTTATCTAAGAAACTTTTAATCCATCTTCCTCTCTCGAATTAAAACCCATTGTAGTATCCCTTACGATTTATATATTCCTTTCTCAAGTTAAAACCCACATCCCTTTAATGTCGCTCTTAAGAAAAAGGCACCACGCAAAAGGAAAGAAAAAATCAACAGCAAATGGGTAAAATCTAGGCTAACAGTCCACAGTCATTAATGGCGCAAATTGATGTGTTTCAACTGGTGATTCAAACATAATCGATTTGTGATTTTCAAGATAAGTTCTCCTCTTTTTATGTACATGCATAAATTAATATATAGATTTTGCTCCATTTTTTTTCAAATCTATAGATTAATTTAATTTTCTTCAGATTTATACAAAAGTTTTGTGAATATATGTGTGGGATTGTTATGTAAAAAGCTTGTAGATTTGTATATTGACATTGTTCCATTGATTTACCATATAAACTGAGGACCGACCGAGGACCAACCGAGGATCAACCGAGGACCGACCGAAATTGATATGGCCCAAAACTGATGGGTTTCTCCTATTCAGTCTAATAGTTGGGTTGTATTTTATTGGGACCGACAATGACGGTTTGGTGTGTCATCAAAGCCAATGGGTTGGTTGACCGACCCGTGAACACCCCTAGCCATATCTACTCATACACAAAACAAAAGAGGATTTTTTTTAAGATAGGGTAGTTATCAAACTTTATTAGGTGGATGGGCAATTTTTATCTTAATTGAGTAAATGGGCGAAACTTAAATAGTGAGAAGGTCTCACATTTTTAAGCTAAAAACTAGGGGTAGCAATTTGAAACCGAAAACTAATCGATTACTGACTGACCGACCAATACTTAAGCAACAACAATTTTAGTAATGAAAACTGACTGATCAAGCATTTATAATATTTTTCACACTCAATAATCAATGCATTAAGACCCACAGACACAGACTCGCACCCTTACAGTCTCACACAACACTCACACCGACACAAAACTCTCAAATTGAAACCTCTAGTGCTCCTCCATCCTCCTCCTTTAACTTCATACCCTGACTCCTAGATTTCTCACCTCCTCCGTCCTCCTCTTCATCCCAACATCCAAACTCTAGTGCTCTTCACTTCATCTTCACTTCCTCGATTCCTCACTTGCTCCATTGGAAATCCTCCGGTACGTCAGATTTTTTTCATTCTTCCAGTTCCTTGTTTTATTTATGAAGTAGATTAATATAATCAATGAGTAATTTGTTCATTTAGGGTTAAAAATTAGGGTTCAAACATCAAATTAAGTTATAAATTAGGGGTTTATAAAGTGCATAGTTCGATCAAAAATTATTGGGCTGAGCTCAAATTAATCCGAGTACAATTCTCATGGATGCTTTTGGCTTTTTTGTTGCTTAATTAAATGTTTAAAGATAGTGATAAGCATGAGATGAGGAAAGCCTTTGAATTTAACTTTGAGTTCCCAAGCACACAACCACATTACCAGCCTGCCACACACATTAATACTTATATACTTTTTTGAAGATAATAACATAAATAATGATTAAATGCCCATACGTTTACTTTTTACGAAATTGAATGCATAAGCAATCTGCAATTAAGCAGAGATACGTTTTTAGAATGAAAAGTAACTAGAGCGAGTTTTTAGTTGAAGCAAAAATTGCATTTCCTAGTGTTAAAATTGATTTTTTTTAAATAATGAAAATTAGTAATTGGTATTAACTACTAAAGATAGAATTAGCATGGCAGCTCTCTGTTTTGATATATTAATTTTGTTTACTTCTAAATTCTTAATTCTAATTTTTATGTGTTGGTTTCGTATTTTCAAGATGGATAGCCAATCCGCTACTAAAAGTACACGTACTCCTACTTTTCTTTTATCATGCCCTAATACAAATATTCCTCCTCTTCCCCGAACTAATCCCAAAACAAAAACTAATTCCAATAATGAAGAAACATAATATGATCATGGTGTGCAAATTGAAGCATTGGTTGTAACTAGTAAGCCACGCGGGGGTAATAAAAGGAAAACAAGTAACGTGTGGTCGTGTGTGACTAAGAAGGAATTTGTGGACGAGGTTGGGGAAAAGGATTATATTGCTATTTGCAATATATGTAAACATGAAATGCCTACTAATCCTAAGAGAAATAGGTCAACCAGTATTAGAAATCATTTAAAGAAATATGAGGGCAATGGTCTTTATAAGGACCATGATTTAAGTCAAGCAATGCTCACACAAGATAGCTTTAGGGGTCCGATGCTTACTCACAAATTTGATCAAGACAGATTTCACAGGAAATGTGTGGAATGGGTAATTTGATCAAGGCTTTTATCAATGACCTTTAACCTAAATTTAGGATACCTAGTAAGAAGCTAGTTGCAAAAGGGGTTTAGGATTTGTTTCTGACGGAGAAGGCAAAGATTATGAGTATGATAGGTGATTTGAAGGTAAGTATCACCACTGATACTTGGACCTCAATTCAAAATATCAATTACATGGTAGTGACTGCTCATTTATTGGATAATGAGTGGAATTTACATAAGAGGATCATTAACTTTATCGAGATCACATCTCATAAAGGTGAGGACATATGGAGGCTTCTAGATGGGCGTTTGAGTGATTAGGGCATTAAAAAAGTATTTAGCATTACCATCGATAATGTCAGTGCTAGTACTAATGATAAAGATGTTTATTATATTAAGAGAATGCTTAAGAGTTGTGGTACTATTTTGCTTGATGGCATTCACTTACACATGAGATGTGCATGTCACATCATTAATTTGATTGTCAAAGGTGGAATGAAAGACCTCATTTCATCAATAGATGGCATACGAAATTATATGAGGTTTATTCACTCTTCCCCAGCTAGATTGTATATGTTTAGGTTGGTTGCAAGCTTGGAGAAGTTGGATAAGATGACAACTATATCTATGGATGTTGTTACTAGGTGGAATGCAACACATGGGATGCTTAGTAGTACATTCAAGTATAAGGACGTGCTTGTTAAGATAGCGGAAGAAAATGAACATTTGAAGCATACTTTAAAGAATTGGTGAGTAGAGAGATTGATGGGAAGAATGTTCAAACAAAGAATAAGGGTCCTCTGGTGGAAGAGGAATAGGCAAAAGCGATGAGCTTTACCCACTTCTTCAAGAAATTTTATGATGCCACCATTAAACTAACCAAAACTCCAGCATCAAATCTAATTTTATTAACTGTGTGACTTTGCAAATAGAGATTGAAAATAAACTAAGGGATTTTCAAAATCCAACTTTACAAAATATGGCTTATTACATGAAGATGAAGTTTGATAAGTACTGGGGTTCAATTAATTATGTGTTCAATTATCCTTGTAGCCCAAGCACTTGATCCAAGATATAAGTTTGACATGATTGTATTGGGGTTGGAAAAAATTGAGGTTGGTGTTTCCAAAATTGAGCAAATCAATGAATTGGTTAGGGCGTATAAGAAATGAAACGTGGAAGAAAGACCAAGATAGGTTTTTGTGGTGGATGATTCTAGCGTAGTGCAAGATGAAGATAACGTGGAAGCAATGTTTCGAATGCAACACATATGAATAAAGTAAGGCATTATAATGTATGGAGATAACAAACGAAGTTGATAAATACTTGAACGACCCCTTTAAAAACCCAAACAATGATGAGTTCAATCTCTTGGAGTGGTGGAAAGCGAATTTTTGTAGATTGCTAGAGATATGTTTGCTCTTCCTAATCCTACCGTAGTTAGTGAAAATGCTTTTAACTTTGGTGAGAGGGTTATTGATCTGTTTGGGGCTTCCTTAACGCCTAAAATGGTTGAGGCATTAGTGTGTAGTAGCGGTTGGCTTAGAGGTGAAGAATTTAAATTCTACAAAGAGTCTACGGAAGAAAAAATTGAGTTCTACAAAGAACTTGAAGAGGTTGAAGTTAGTATATGTTATTTACTTCTTTTAACTTTCAATAATTCAATAAGTAAAATTGTACTATTTTTTAATGGTTAATTACCGAATTACTACTAACTAATGTTTGTTTTATGTCTTGAAGTGGGTAAAGTTCAACTTTGAGTTAGAGATTTTGAAAGTCAAAATCAGCTCAAGTTCAACCACCACCTCACCCGGCTCCATATCCTCCATATCCTCCAATTCCAAAATCAGCTCAAATCACAAAGAGGAGGGGTTGTCATTAGTTATTTAGCACTTGGCTTTTGTTTTGTTTATTTCTATTGGCAATTGGCATGTTGTCTTTTGACTTTTGTGTTGTTGTGTTTTTATTTATTTAGGCTTGTTGGCATATTGCTACTTAATTAGTTAAATACTTAATGCTGCTTATTACGTAAGCTTAATTAGTTAATTATTTTGTTTTCATTATTTAGTTTTGGACTTTTTGGTGCTTCTACACTCTAGATATGCTGCTATGCAGGTGGGTCAGTGGGTGTTGCAGTACCATTGCTTTGCTACTGCACTACTGGTCTGCTGCTAGTGCTAGACTGTTGGGTGTTGGACTGATGGGTTGCCTACTGCACTGTTGGACTTGTTAGTTGCCTGGTTTGGTGCTAGTGTGCTGAACTGGTAATGCCTAATGTGATTATGTGAATTATTTTATATCTAATAAGCTAATCCAATATTATTATAGATATTAGAATTGTATATGTTGGTGAATGGTGGATATGCAGAAAATGGGAAAAAGAAGTCGGTGTCACTGTCATTTGCTTCCTGTGCAATTGTGCATCGCTTTTACTTATAGCCTTGTATTATCTGAAAGACTTAAATTTAGTTATGCTTATAGCCTTATACAATTATACTACCTTTATGGATTTATTGATTTATTCAATGAAATGTGCTTTTAGCCTTCTACAGTGATCTTTGATAAATTGGTCAAAAGTGTATTAGTTTGCTGGGATTTTAAGAATTTGTCCAGATTTTGTAAAAAAATGTATTGGTCGGTTTATAAAGATTACCGATTAAACCAACCAAAAACTTCGGTTTATCGATCTTGCCAGTTCGGTTTCAATTATGAATACCGTTTAGATCGGTTCGGTAACTGAACCGCGACCACCCCACTAAAAACCATGAGACCAACTCACACTTCTTATTTTTATATATAAAAAAAATCGGCATTTCCTTTTAATTGCAATAAACATTTTTTTAATCTTTTCTTTTCTTTTTTATTATCTCTAATTTAATTTACTTCTTCCATTGTTATTGATATATCTTTCTTTTCTTTTTTTAAATTCCTTTCCTTTTTAAAGTCCTCATTTTTTTTTGCAATTTTTTTAATCTTTGATTTCCTTTATCATTTTCTTTCCCATTGTTATTAATATATATATTTTTTTATTTTTTAAATTATAGTTCCATAGGTGTAAAAATACACAATTTATAGGACTTTGAATTAATTATTTAATTTTAATTCACTAAAACATAATACATTTGTTTTTCATTACTTTCGCATAGTTTAATATTTAAACTATGTGAAAATAATGAAAAATGATCAAAATTAAATTCAAAACAATTTAATAAAATAAAAATAAAAATGTATTGTGTTTTACCGAATTAAGATGAAAACTACCACGTCCATCTAATAAATTTTGATAATTACACTGTTTAAAAAAAATAAAAAATCCAAAACACACCCAAATCCACTGTTGAAGGTGGTGTGGGGAGGGGGAGGGCGCTTAATCCCCCACAGGAATTTTAGATTTTTTTTATAGGTATAATAATATAAAGGCTGTTATGTAGATATAAATTTTGCGGTTGGTTTTGCAAAGTCTTAAAACCTCGGGGATAAGAATGTAATTAAGTTTATTAAAGAAGGCAAAATCTATAATACAAATCAAGAAAATATTGTTCACTGATTTGACTTCTAAATTTTACAATCTAAATGCCACAATTGTCTCAAATAAATCCAAGGGTCCACTTTATTTGTAGATTTTCATTTATTTATAGTTGCTATTTTACTTGCTCTTTTAGTTTTGTCCATTTTAAATATCTTTAAATAAAAAACATTTTTTAACTTTGGGTAACTTTGTCTCTCTTTCAAACTCTCACTTAGTTTCATGGAAACTAACCCTTTCAACTAGCCCTTAACCATAATGGGACCTCCATCGCAGCTATTACCCTGCCGTAGGTCAACTATCCAGGTCAATCGCAGTCTAGCCATGCCACCACAACCGCTACCAAACCCAATAGACCTAATAGTCCAGCTGTGGCGCATCCTTTTCGATTCCACTAACGCAATGACAATGCCCCTCCCGTCAGCTAAGCAACGATCCAATATTGCCTCAACGTCAGGCACTAAATCAATAGCAGGTTATTTTATTTTTCTTTCATGTCATCTCATTCTTTGCTTTTTTTTAATGAGGTTTTCGATTTTGAAAATTTCCACCCATTTTATTTTTTAAATTGATAATTTAAAGAGATAGATAAATGGGCTTGATAATTTATTTTTTATCTTAAGGTTTGAAAATTTGGAGAGGAGTCTAATAAGGGGAGAAAATGCAAGATAACTTATTTTTTCTCTTATGGTTTGAAATTTCATAGAGGAGTTTGCTGGAGGAGAAAATGCAGAAGAGATGGGTAAGGAGAGAGAGGGGTGAAAGGTAGGTATAAATATGACAGATAGGTAAGATATTTTAGGTTGAAGAGAACAAAACTTAATATTTGTGATTTGAAAATACTCAGAAAAGGTGACCTGATGGTTTTATTAAATTAACCCAAGCTGTAACGCCTTGTATTTCATTTATGAGCAAATTGCTCTCTTAAGCCTGTTTAAGGCCAAAACTTCGATGGAGGAGCCGATTTTCATTCTGGAACCTCCGTAGTTGATCCAATACTTCTAACAAGTTATTTTAAAAATATGAAGTATGCAAGAATGGTTGGAACGCATTTTAGGAAGACATGGTTGAAGTTGGTGGCTAACGGTGAAAAATTAAACTTTTGTCGAAATGAGTTTTTGGCCAACTTTGAGAGGCCATAACTCTCTCATACAAAGTCCAAATGAGTCCCTAGTTGATCATAACTTTAGGTTTTGATCCATTCTACAACTTTTGTATTTTGATCGAAAATCAATTCTTGTTTCTCGTTGGTCAAAACGACGTGCGAAGTGAGCCAATTACAATAATTGGTCTTATTGGTAACATTATTGCAGATTGCTGTCTTTTATGGATTTTTGGAATTAATCCATCAAGAATTTTGAGAAATTTTCTCTTGTGAAGCTGTATATCTTTGAATTACCTTTCCATTGATATATAGATCACCCCAATCGGAGTTCCGAGCAAAAAGTTATAATCAAATTACGAATAGAGCTTCAAAAAATGGGGCCTTTGATCGATTAGAGGGGGTTTAACCATTTCTCCTTGCCTTTTTTATTCACCATTCTTCCTCCTTTCATCCCCATTCAACCCCACACCATTAGAAATAGCTGGAGAGATGTGAGAGCTCGCATATGAGGGGTTAAGGGGAGGGATCTCCATCCTTCTTTACCCTACACAAAATCATCATTATCATCATCATTTCCATCTTCTTCACTAAGCTCCTTCCTCCATTGCTAGGTTTTTAAGCTTTAAAATTGGAGATTTTGCAATTACAAGTAGTTCAACTCAATTCATTGTTCAAAGCTTTAAAATTTAGCTCGATTAAGGTGGGAATACTATTATTCAAACTTTTTTTCAGCTATTATGTGTTACATCTTTCCTATCAATTGAAAATTGGAAATTTTCTTCATGACCATGTTGATATATGCATACATGGGGGTTTTGAGTTAAAATTTATTTATTATTTCTTTTGAGTTAAACATGTTTTTATTGTAGTTTCGTGCTATATCAAATGAATCTCGAGATATATTAGAATATCATAAGCCCTAAGTGATACCCATTAGCGCGTATGCGCGTATACACAGTTTATGGTTATATGCGTATATACTTAATACTTTATAATATAAAGAATGAAGGTTTATGCAAGATTTGAACTATATAGGATTATGATGAACAGTGCGCTATACAAATTTAGTGTTTGAGGTGAAGTTATATATGTATATGCGTGGTTCACTTTGTGTAGATAATATATATACATGCCATTAGAAAACTAATACAATGAATTGGTTGAGACCCACTATTTTGGTGTTTTTATTATGTTCTCTAGCTTAGTAATGCATTTGACAAATTGTGGGTTTAATACATGTTTTCGCTTCCAAAAGTCATGATGATTATATTCATGAGATGCATATGCTATTGAATAGGCTAATTGCTTTACGGATGGTATTCTATCGAGCCAAGAACATATTACAAGTAGATTATTAGCTCACTCTTTGGAATGTTCAAGTATTACATGGATATGATCATGAAGTGGATATTAGTTTCTTGCATGCCATGTATATATATATGTAGATACATATGAGGCTGTAACTATTGTTGTTGTCACTATACCCATTTACCTGTCGCATACACATATTGGTTGAACATATAATTTGTATATGGATTGAACGATGTGTACATAGAGAAACTAGATACGCTGTTGGTAAGCAAAATTAGTAGGAAGATATGAGTGGAGATATATATATATATATATATATGTTATATATAACATATATATATATGTTATATATAACATATATATATATAAGTACAGCCTTTGGGAATACTTTCTATTAACGTTTTGGTTTTGTATGGCACTATGGTCCCGACTTCGCCTTGGCAGCTACGTACCCTAGTCCGTGTAGAAGAATCCCGCTTTGAGAGCAGCATACTCTATGGTCCATAGGGGTACCTTGCGAGGAGGCATACCCTATACCATGTAGGTGGTCCACAGGGGGACCCAGCCTCGGGGGCTACATATCCTAGCCTTGGGGGCTTAGATCGTGATCGCTGTTCACAGTAGAGTAAATCCTAAATGTTTGATTTGAGATGAGATTGACGGTTATAAAATTAGTGCCTACATTTCTCTTATGATATACTATATTATTATGATTTACTTAGCTTTTGACGATATATTCTTTATTGTATCTTCGGGGACAGGGCTGCACTTGGTATGCATTGCATATAACATATTTTTCAAGTTATTTTGACAAGAGTACTATCTATATTTATGTAGAAACAGTATAAGTATATATATACATGGTTCAAATTACCTTCATAATCTTATGTCGCATGTGTATTCCTAAATGTATTTTCTTATCCAAACTCTTATAGTTCCCACTGACACTACACCAAAATAGCAGATTTGTGACTAACCATCTCGCGCTATTTGTGACTGCCAATGGCAGTCACATGTTTGCAGTCAGAAAGGTTAAACTATCATCATTTTGAAAATCTGTGACTGCTAATGGTAGTCACAAATTTTTTATGTTTATGATTGTGATAAGCAGTCACAAATTTTATGTGAAACGACGTAGTTTTATTTTGTATACAAATAAACCATCTTAAACCCTAGATGACTTAACCTCACTTTCACTCACACTTATACCCTCCCTCAAAAATGATTCCCATCCTCCATCGATCTCACTCTCCAGCAATCTCACTCCATCGCTTTCACTCCATAAATCTCACTCCTTCCAGCTTGAATATGAAGATAGCACTATCAGATCTCATTCTCACAGCCATCATTCCACCTCGTGCATAAACTGAAAAATATACAAAATAGTTATGGTTTGATTTTGTTTCCTAGAAAATTAGAAAAAGAGGGATTTGTGAAACCTAGATCTATTGTTGGTTCACACAAAGATGTTAGAAAAAGAGGGATTTTTGGACCTAAATCTACTTTTACTTTTAATTTTCTTATCACGTTTGAGAAATTAGTTGTTGCTGTTACATTTTATTTATTACATTTATATTCTCTTGGTCATTTGCAATCTTGCTCGAATAGGATATTACATTTATGTTCTGAGCATTTCCTTATAAATATTTGTAAAAGAACATATAAGATGAGTCAATTTACAATTACAGAAAATAGTTATAACAACCTTGCTCGAACAAGATGTATCAAAGAGAAAGGGAATATCTTACCTGTAAGACAAATAGAACAAGGAGGATTATGGCGCTGCAAGAGGCAAATACAGAACCCATCTATGTTTTCTTTTGTTTTTCAAGTTTTGAAATGGGGAGGCAGAAGATGGCAATTGAATTAGCTCGGGGACTAGGGATGAGCATGGCTTTTAATAAAAATGATAATAGGGATATTATATTAATGGATTATAGTTTTTTTTTTTTTTGGAGTTTTATCTTAAAATAATGAGGTAAATGCAAATAGACACACATTTACACATAGATTGCTGTTGCGTGTGAACTTTATGGTTAGAAACATCAACTTCAACTCTTTATTGGACAGACCTTATCATTAGAAATTAAATAAATGGACGGAGGTTGTTATATTTGATGGCTGACCTTAGGAAATAATATAAACACTGCTATGCACATTTTCTTTCTTAGATTGATCAATATCCAAGTTTGGCTTATATATATATATCTACATATGTATCTGAAAAATATAGAAGTCCACAGTTTTGGTTAATATATATAGTATCACTTACAAAACAAACCAAGAATAATACACACACACACACACACACACATATATATATATATCCTTACTTTTCTTTTTAGCAACTTTCCAATGCAATCTTATAATGTGAACCTTTTCATTTACTTGTATATATATACACGTACGTACACTTGCATTTGTATTTGGATTCATTTCTTTTATAGTTATATATGCTTTGGCAGTTTGAATGTGTTAGACGCACTTGCGTTCTATGTACTGTTTCCAAGAAGATAAAGCAATTAAGAGATTTATGATAACTACAAGGATTCCTATATTCACTATGTCAACCTCATCGCACGACGATTTTAAACCACCAAACGAGCACCAAACTAGCACCAGTAGCGGAGAGTGAGAGGGCTTTTGTTGAGAACATTAATACTTCTCACAAAATAGCCACACCTAGCCCTTTATAAACTATGCATCCCATAGTATTTCATCCAAACACATTAACTAAGGAATCAAAGGTGTTATAAACTTTCCTTAGACTGCCTAATGACCAATTAAGGTTTTTTTACCTATATATATATATATATATATACATGTGTGTGTGTATTTTTTTACATATTTTTGCCATACTTGATTGCATACAAGAAAAGTTACTACATGTTCTATCAAAAGCAAAGTGGAGCTTCGAGAACATATAGAATTTGGATGGCCTCCGCTAATAAAAGGTTGATAACTCTTATTTCAATAACCTTTTCAGCGAATTCTTTTGGGTTTCTATTTTATTCAACGTGGAATATTTTAATACAAGTATTCAGGTGGCATATATATTTGAGTGGTTCGAGGAGGGTGGAGAAGTTGGGCTGGGCTAGGCTCATACCTATAAGGACCAATGTTTTTGTTCCAAAGGCATGTTATTTTGTATGAGCTTATTATTCTCTTTTAAAATTTTCACTCCAATAAATATGCATTATTTTGTATTTTATGCATTACTAAATCCCAAGTTTTTCTTTTCCAGGTTACATTACTCTTATCATAAGCACTGAACTCAATTTTCAATTGGATTGCTTTGATTTGGATTTAAATATTCAGTTCCTTGCTTGCTTTGGATGAGTAGGATTTAAAATGTCAATAAACTTTTTATCAATCTATTTGATACCGTGTATTGAGTAAATTTTAACCCCATATGCTTTCATGACTAATTTTACAGAAAACTATATTATAGCTAATGCAGAAACAGAGGAACAATAAAATTGTACTACAATGGGTGCTCATTTCAATAATACTTAGGTACCAATGTTCATACAAGCCTATGATAATGAAGTATTATGTATTTTTTGTGCTCTAATGGTAATTTTTGGATCCTTGCTTAACATTTGAAATAATTAATGATTTACAAACATATAAGAATATAGAAAACGATATGGATCTATTTACTGTATATGTATACATGTATGAAAGTAGCCCGTGAAGTTGAATTCAAAAGGAGTCGCAATTCACGAGAAACATGTAGTAAACTTATTGATAGAGTTTTAAGATAATGAAACTGAGCTACGCATGAACTACAACAACACTTTCACCCACACACGTGGGCATATGCAGTGTTTTTTTTTCTTTTTTACATGTTAGTGTTCTTAAGTTGGGTGAGGTAGGATTTTTTTTAATGTATAAATAATATGTGTTTTTTTTACTAGTTATAATATCATGTTAAAGTCTGCTTTGTCAAGTCTAGTTTCAATTCAAGTGAACTTAAGTAATTTAGCTGATATTGAAATTACTTCTTGTGACGCATTTCACTTATGCTTTGTCTATTAAAAGTGATGAGACCTAGGACTCCTTGTTCTCGGAATGGTTTTCTAAACTTGTAGCCTAGAGTAATGCTAGCTTTATGTTACTTCAAAAGAAAAAAGATGATTATATTCCCATATTTGAATATGCATTTTTAATCGTAATGTTAATTCTGGTATTTGAGGTGCTATTTATGTGTCTACTATTTATCCAAAGTTATTATTAAGAATCGATACTTTCCTTTTCCATAAACAAGTGACCATCATGTTGAAAAGCCCTGACTACTCAACATAGTCAATTACATCAGAATCTCTCAGCTTGTTTGGAAAGTTTAAGCCGTCACTAACATTGTGATTTTCTTATTCTTTTAATTTTTTTAGTTTATCTTTATTTTAAGAAATGTGGAAATCCAAGTCTATTCCTCTATTGGTATGTCCATCACATATTGAGCACACATCTATTTGTTAGATACATGTTGGGAAACCTTTTTTGCTAATCTCAGTCATAAGGAATGATCATTTTTCTCTTTGTTAATTTGACAAGTGAAATGCTACTATGGGAGGGAATAAGAAGTTGAATTTTCCATTAGATAATTTCCAAAGAAACCCTTTTAAGATTTTAGAAGGATACGCACTTTTAATGATTATGTATCTTGCCTCGCAGGATTCCCATTATGTGACCAGATTCACATAGGACTTTGATTCTAACACAATGAATGAAAAATTAACAAAGATGAAGTATGGGGTCATTTTCAAGAAATAAGACAACTCAAGAGAGTGCACATGTATTATCCACAAGAAGTTGAGATAAAGGTATATCCTTTAGTTCTGCTTCCCATTTCATTAATTTCATGTGGATTGCAAATTACCCTGTCTGCTACATTATCCCAAACCACATTTCATTATTAAAAGAATGTGCATATTTTTCCCCCTTTTTGTGTAAAAGTAAATCTAGTAAGTAGAAAAATATAATTTTGCCCAACTTAGTTTATGTAACAAATTGTTCTTTGCTCCTTCTTTCTTGATACAGGTGTTCCTTCCTAGAGCATTTGAGAGGTATTTCAAGGAAATAAATGAGATACATGCCAAGATTGCAGAAAACAAGAACTCGACCGCTGCCCAAAAACAAAATCACCTGCTGCTGCAAATAAGAAAGCTGATTAATTTCTTAAATTTGTTGAGTACATAATTATGCTTTTTGTGCAGCACACGGCATAATGATTTATTGTAGCAGGTTATTCATTTGTTTTCCAATTTTTCATTGTTCGACATCTCTTTTGAATTTACAAAACCATATTTTGCTCTTGTAATCTGATGGAATTAAATGAGTAGTACTTTCCCATGTAATATATTGTTGCTAGTTAAGTCTCACGGATGTACATAAATTCATTTGTAGCCTAATAAATTTTCTTCTATATATTACAATTGATTTCCTTTTTTGAATTGTATGGTGAATATTGATTAGTGTAAAATTCCAATAGTAAACAATGTATGGTAAAACATTGATTGGATTGCAAGAAAAAATATTAGGTTTTCCAATTTTTTAATTTTTTTTCAACATTTATGACTGTCGAAAACAGTCATAAGCTATTGCTATTGTGACTTACTTGTGACTGTAATTCGCAGTCACAAATCTTGTATTTGTGACTGTCAAAAACAGTCACACATTACACCGGTTGTGACTGTCAAAGGTAGTCACAAATTTTGTATTTGTGACTGCCATGAAAAGTGGCATTGAAAAGTCATATAAGTGAGGCTTTGTGAAGTTGTGTGATTGTTTTTGGTAGTCACAATTTTTTTTGTGACTGTTGTTTCTGTGACAGTCATTTGTGACTGTTTTTGGCAGTCACAAAAACCTAATTCTGGTGTGAGCCCGAGTTTGGCTCACTCTCATTTTTCAAACCACTTTTTCAAGAATCTCATTGGGAACGGTACAAGTACGGGTTCTAGAGGCCTCTGATCACCTTAGACAATTGTAGTCGTTTGCAGACGACTCAGCTTTTTTATATTTAGTTTATTTGTATATTTTGTATAATTAAACATGTATTAAATTTTATTCTTATGTGATGTAAAGCCTTTTGATTGAAGCTGGGACCTCGTTGAAGAATTTGTTTAATATAAGAATTGTTTTATTTATTTTATTGATTAAAGACTTCACAAATGTGGAGTTTATAGAATTCAGATTTATTTTATAATTTTACAGTTCGGGTTTGTTAAACTTATAAACTCCACATGTCGAAATTTTCAAAAAATTAAGGCTTTACATGTAATTTACCGATAAATAAATTTTAAATTGTGCATTTCAAACCTGCCGTCACGTACGGTACCGTGATTAATTGGATCCCGAAGGCCTAAACCTCTTAACTGGATTCGGGGCGTTACACAAGCCCATTTTCTATTAATTAATAACTAGCCCAATCACCTGGTAGTTTTATATATTAAACTAAGCCAATTCCATCAGCCCAACCTTTAACTCACTACACCAAAATACCCGAATTGTCACGGTTTAGAAACATGACAAAAGAGCATTGTCACAGCTAAAAACCGTGACAATTAGAGCGGTGACAAAAAAAATTGTGCCAGTTCAAAACCGTCACAATAGCACAACGTCACGATCCTAAAAAAGGATATGGTGCGTGAAAATGGGTAATATTGTCTCAGTTTCAAACCATCACAAGGTGAAAATTTATCCCGGTTGAAAATCGACACAAATGCCCCTCCTAATTGTCTCGGTCAAAAATCGATAGAAGGTTTATATTATGGTAGTCATTGTCACGGTTTTTTACCGTGACAAGTTTAATTAGAAAATTTTAAAAAATGGTACAAAAACAGAATTTTCTAAAATATTTATAATATATACCTGTAACAATCAATCAAAAAAATCTCAACAACAATATTAAATTTGGTAGAGATCTATAACATTACTTCAGCAACACAAATTAAGCAATATACATTTCATTATAATTAATCTATAGAATTAATCATATTATTTGAATCAATCTTACAAAAGTCAAAAATATACATATATATATATATATACCAATCATATTCATTAGTACCTAAAACTTGAAGTACATAAAAATTCCTAACTTGTAAACTAATGTAATCCAATGATCAAGAGCGTTGATAAACACTATACCCAAAAGCAAGATGTGTTTGTCCCGTATGTATGTTTGAGACAGATATATATACACACATACATATCTACAAGCTTTTGTCCAGTAATTAGCTCCAAAAGCACAACTCTAAATGAGTACACATTAGATTACTCAGTCTGAAGTTGTGAATGACCCAAAAAAGGCTAGACTAATACGAGTGTCATGATGTAAGTTTCTTGACATTCCAACATATAAAGAGAGAAAGAAAAGCAAACCATAAAAAGTCAAATTATAAAACTCTTACGAGAAATAAAAAATCAACAGGTAACTAATGAATTAATGGAGTTGTTCTAAAGAATAATAGCTACATAATCTATTTACTAATAAAAGCTTCAAAATGTAAAGTCACATACCCATCCTTACAATCAGGAGTAAACACACAGTAACATATGGTGGAGAGATAAATTAGTTAACATATACAAGTGTCATGATGGATTATGAGCAACTAAACATTTGATATGAAGGTCAAGAAAAGGGTTAGAATCGCGTAATATATAAATAAAGAGTGTGAGCAACTAATCGGGGCGCCCGGGCACCGCCTAGCTCCTAAACGCCACTTAGCCCACTTTTTAGAACACTGATTTTACTACATTGCAAGTGCAGAATCTATGGATTGAATTCAGCAAAATATGGACTTACTACAGCAAAATGCGAACATATTCCACTAAAATTATGGTAGAATGCATCAAAATGTGCAATGCAAGTGCATAATATGTTATATGCAGTGTCTCAAACATTTGCCGTGTGAGTGCAGAATCGCATTCAGCATAGTGTACCCAAAGTAGAATATAGACTAAATGCAACAATTGTAGTTAGAGTTCATTGTCAATTATGAATTTAAATATAAAAATGAGAAAGGATATCATAAAGTTTTTATATATAATTTTTTTTAAGAATATGAGAAAGGATATCAAAAAGTGTTAAAAGTCAAAATATGAACTCTTAAATTTAATGCGGCTGCTATTAATGTCTAAAAATTTGAACATATAATTGTTTTTTGGACTATTTACTTGGTTCAAATAAATTTTATTTGCCACCGGGAAAAAATGCTTGATTATGAACATATCAAAATTCCATGATTGCCACTACTGTTTCAATTTCTTCTAGTAATATCTGCAATAAGAACGGACTCGGGGTCTATCTTTTATATCACCAAAAGGAATTCTCAATTTTCCATGAAATTTCCAAAGAAAAGTAAGGTGAAAGACAATTAAAATTTGCTCCAACAAAGACTAACAAGACCCCTCTAGATCCCATAATTGAAAACTTTGAATTTGTTCCTTCAAGGTTAGCTTCCAAGTAGAAATTCCTAAGTGAGGCAAAGAACCAGAATATTCATGGTTTGATTGGTTTCCCAAATCTCATATTCTGGAGTTTTTACAACCTCCCATCCTTTTCAGAGAGGTTTAGGAATACTTTCATCAACATAATCAAGGAGCTTTTGAATTCTCAATATTGTGTTTCAAGCTGATTTCCAGAGAAGGAATCTATTTGTATTCAGCTTAATATAAACTAAATTGTAATAGTACTAAACATAAGAATAGTGTTGACAGAATTCTCACTAGCCATTGAAAGAGAAAAAGGGAATTCTGATTATAATGGAAAAAAATAGAGAATTAGAAACTAGATGTAGAATATGCTAACCTATCCCCTAAGTTGGTCAGTCATCAACCTTATACAACATTCTATAATAATTTTATCGTCTTTCCCCAAGGTTAAGATGGATAAAATAGTCTCAAGCCACATTTACAAAGAAAGAATCTTAGCAGAAACATAGAAAATAAAATCTATAAGGATGTGTTCTTTTGACGTGATTCTAGGTAGGCTATGAAAATTTGATTTCTAAATATCTGAATTTCTAGTGTTCCTTTTTAAAATATTATGAGATTTCTAAATCTCATGAAATTTTGAATTGTGCTTGATAATGGTACTCCATTTTAGTTCATCATTTTACTAGTGTAATCCGAGCAATGATAAACAAATAAAAGGGAAAATATAAAGTTTTTGTACTTGGGACCTGCGAGCCTTAAATTGAGGTTTAATTAGGGTAACCAATGTAGTTTCTTCTTTCATCAAATTGACAACAACATGCATTACCTGCACAGTGAGGAACAAATATAAAATAAAATAAAAGTTCAATTGATGCAAAAAAAATCTTACAACTGAGAAAAAATAACACATCATCACTACATTAGGTAGATGTAGGAAGATAAATATTGGTACAAATTGACCACATTTCAAAAACTCTACAAAGTGAAAAAGCTCATCATGAGTATAGAAATGAATGAAAGATATTGGGAGGCCCCGATCTTTAAATATATAATTTATTAACTAATTCCACGAGATTAACACATAATCAAGCTAAAATCCAAAAAAACGAGGGTCAAAGAAAGTTAATAAAACGGTGACCTGTCAAAACTTTCTCTTAGCATAACCATATGCCTGCCAAACCACTTAATAATAATATTTATATTCTAAGAATTTCATAATTTATACTAAGAATTACCATCATAACACCCTTATTACACATAATTATGCATAATCTCGAACCTGCACCTTCTAAGTAATGAATAGCCACCCACAATCTTTTAAACCATATCCACATCTACAAGTGCCAACCTGAAATAATGCCTCCCACATTCTAACTGCATCCCCAACCTGACATACCTAAACCTTGAATATTTAAAACTGGGTGAGCACATAGTGCTCAGTAAGGATGGGAAAAGGATATTTTATTTTTATAAAACACAAGTAATAATTAAATTTTTCCATTTTTAGCAAGTGTGAATTAAACAGCTATGAGCATAAATTATTTATCATGTACCGTACCGATTATTTAATATGCTATGCAAATGCATGATTCACAAACCTGTGAGAATGTATCAATCCAGAATCTCACTTTCTTATCACTGTACTGAATCACCGCTATCATGTCGGTACGAGCAAATTGATCTCAAATATAAAACCACGGTTATCATTATATATATTGTTGGTGCTTTACCGAGGTATAGATTTCCGGGCTACTCACCGATGGCTCTAGACAGTCGACCTCATTGCTGCCCCGGGGGTTTAGGAATTTTTTAACCCAAGGGCACCGAGCCCTACTTATTTCCAACACGGCAAGCACCCAACATTCAAATCATATCTGATCTTTATGGCTCTGATTAAGTTTTGAAGAACCTTCACAAAACTTATGCCATGCATGCATACATACACCCGAACTATAATGACATGCACGATTATCTTTCAATATCAATTCTCAATGCAATTTTTTTCCATATACAATTTCTACATCACTACTTGGCCACAAAAATATAAATATCAAATTTTAACTTCATTATCAAGAATCCGACTCAATGATGCTTATTAAATATTCTTGACACAATCAACATCAAGAATATTCAATAAGTTCATTAGTCAATTATCATATCATATGGCCAAGCCAAGCCGCAATGATTCCCGAGCGAGTTCCTTAATTACTCGTCAATATTTATTTATTTTTATAAAAATATTTAATTATTTATAGAAAACACCGGCATAATTTTTAGGAACTTCTATTATACTCCATATAGTTATATGCAAAACTAATCATTATTTTTACATTTACCTACGTTACTTTCAAAGTGACATTTTCATATTTAATTCAATTCATGCAATTTGCTAAAATGCACACATACATGATCATGACATGCTTAATATTTAAAATGCTCTTTCTTTGCCTTTAACACATGTCATATGAATTTCATAAATAATTTGTAAATTATATAACCAATTTATAAAACTTTTATGAAAATAAAGTTTAGAACCCCTACCTCTCATCCAATCTCAAAGTTATTCAACCATCCACGTCTCCTTAAGATATCTCCATATTCTCCTTGCTTCCAAAAATTTCAATTTCACAACAAATAACCCAATTATTATTTATTTCCACAAGTAAAGTAATTACAATATATCCCTCAACTTGTACTAAGCTTTTCTCCAAAATAATAACTTAATCAATATCCTAAATTCTCCAAATCTTAACATGCTAGTCTAATTTACTAACCATAAATAATCAATTCAATACATGGAGTATAATATGAGATATAATGAAAAAATTGAAAAAAATTCAAGATTCCCACGTAAAAATCAATACCGTCCACCAATCTTGTAAAATTCACCGAAAATTCATCTTTTATCTTTTTTTAGTAATTCCAAAGCCATATGTTAGATATTGAACCATATTTTGAAATACATACTTGATATCTAACATCATTCATCAATAACTAGCTCGAAATACACCAAAACAGTAGCAAAAATTCATTTTTGTTTACTTAAACATTCTAGTAAACCCATGGTGTGTATAATTCCATATTTTAAATCCATAACTTCCATAATTCATGTAAAATACACATACTTCTCCAAGTATAAACTTAAACCCAAATACCAATAATTATCAAACGCAAATCATGCTAAGAAAATTCCAAATTTACCGAAATTTATCCAAAATCAAAGATAATTTAAAGGCTTACCTCATGGCATCAAAATATTAACCAAAGGTGATGATGAACCGAGACTTGGTGACAAAACTCTAAAATTGTCGTACTTACGCGTAGCTCTCAAAGTATAGAACAATTTTCTCTAAAGGTTCGTCACGATTCGGCGGAGTTTGCTAAGTGAAATCTAGGAGAGAAACCTTGAAAATTAAATAAAAATGGAGTCTCTTTACTCTCTCTCTTGCTCGGCCAACAATGGAGAAAGAAGGCAAGAAAAGAAGTGGGTGGAGTTGTTTAGAAAATTCCATCATTTGGGTAAATTACAACAATTTATCCCATACTTTCTAAATCTTATTATTTTAATCCCAAACTTTTTTAACTTTACATTTTAGGTCACACTAAACTTTCAATGAATTAGGACCTATGGATGACTAAATTTTACAAATTAAATTATGGGGTATTACAGATCTAGTGTCACCAACTCAACCCCTTGTGGGAGTTCGAAAAGATATCTTAAATTTGCCCGCTCTATACCAGATACCAGTTTATCTAGATGGATTTTGTCAGCTACCTAACTGAAGAAATCAATGCCCATTAGCAATCAGGAATAACAATAACATCAAACCATACACAATGGCTAAAGGATAGGTATATAAGGGTAAAGAACTATTTCCCCCTTTTATCTTTTTCTTTATTTCTTTGGTGAGGGGAGTGTTTAGGACTCTTTAAAACATTCACCAAGCAATTTCTTATTACGCTTTAATATATTTAGTTAGTCAGTTGTCAGATTATGTACAATTCACCAGGCTATCACAAGAGACTTTAAACATTCCTTCTCAAAACATATATTAAAAAAAATCTTCAAATTCAAGCAAAGAAACAAACTATGTGGCTATATTTTAGAAATCATACTATATTACCCTGCTATATAGGTTTAGTTTTCTTAGTAGCAAGGGTTTAAATCCTGTTGCAATAATATTTTTTATGAAACAGAAGATTGTAAGGGTAAAATTAGAAATGAAATTATGACGACCTCAGAATGGTTGAAATCCGTCCTAATTTTATATAATAATATGGATATTACCTCTTCATATCCTACATCAACTCCATAAACAAAAGAAGTACTGTTGGTCGGATTTCAACCTAGAGGGGGGGTGGAACCGTTAACTATTGACTGCTGCCTGCGAATTCGTGAACTAGTTTTTGATTTGAATCTCCAATTGTGTTTTCCTAATGACATAATCAAAATGCGGAATTAGAATCTTTTGCAAAATGTTTAAGTAAAACAATTTAACTAAACAAGTTTTTCAAGGAAAACAATCAATCAAACAATCAATTCCAAGAACAAGCAACACTATAATGCAACTTCAATCAATAACTATACCAAGTAAATAAAGAGATTGAGTTAGAAAGATTGAACTGATTTGAAGTCCAAGACTTTTTGTCCTCACTGTTTTGGTTTACCAAACCATAGTCCACGCTCGGTTAGTGTCCCGAGAAATTCCAATAAAATCGTTTTTCTTCTGGGTGAAAAACAAACCTCTACAAGTGTATTCTTCTCACACATTCTATAAGTATTGTTGTACCACAATACTTCTCACAAGATTCCCTCTTGCTAACTATGTGAGATTAACCTCTCACAATCACTAAACAAGAATTTACCTTCTTGTTTTTCCTATGAAATTTACCTCTCACAATTTGAATACAAATTTTTGGTAATTCACACCAATTTACAATGACTCTCAAGTATGTAGTGGATGCAATTTGAAGCTCACACTAGAGTTATCCTATTTGATCAAGATGATATAGCTCAAATGATTAATGATTGATCAAAATAATTCTTGAATCTGTGAATGATGAAGATAGATGAAGAATAGAGTATATGATATGATTGAAAGTGTGCAAAATGAGTCTTAAAAGTCATATAAATAGTCCAAGAAGCAATATGGATGTTTGGGGTAATTAGGGGTGATTAGAGGCCAAAACTAGGCTTGCAAGAAATCTCCAATGGCTATATTTTCTTAAGAGAGTCGACTCCCCTGGTGTTCATGTAGTCGACTACATGAAGTAGTCGACTCACAGAACAGTGACGTAGTCAACTACATTGCTATGGAGTAGGGTGGTTTTGTGCAATTTTTCAACTTTTGTATTTTGACTCCAAAATTGATTCTAATGCTTGGGGAATGTCAAAAATAAGTTTCTAAGACTTCTGATATAGTTTTTGTATCAAAAATCATTCATATGAATTTATTATGAATTTATTTCAAAACCGATTTTTATAAGAATGATGTTTTGAAATGATTTTGATTCAAACTTGGTTTTGATCAATCTAAGAATGATGCATGTATATGTTTGAGCTATATAATCAATCAATTAAGAAACTTTACATTAATCCTAAGCAAACACTCAATTATCGAATATGTGAGTCTTCGAATGCTTCAATTTGTTTCTTCAAATTGATTCTCTACTTGAAGCTTTGGCATATGATCCTTGATCTTTTGTGTTTCATGAAATGCGTTGCTAGCATGTGTGTGATAAAAATAATCTCTTGCTAGTTCATTGCTTCGTTGACTTGATCGGATATTGATTGAATAATCCTTGTCAAACTTCCTTTGAGCAATCATGTTATTCTTGATTTTCCAAATAAGAAAGCTATAATCTTAAATCAAAAACACGTTAAATTACACATGATTAATTTATTGTTATTATCAAAATAAGATTAAGACCTTCAAGGTCAACAAGTACCATATGGAAGTAAGCAATCAATAAATCCTTTAGTAGACAACCCTAAATTTAGAGCTAATTCACCAGCAACATCAACGCCTAGTTGTTCAAGGGTAGCCTCTAACTTATATCCTGCTCCGGATCTACAGGTCAAATAAAGTAAAAAAAAAATACCAAAATGCAGAAATTAAAACTCTACCTCGGAGAAATCAAGCTTTGCAGCATTTGTACGATCACCCATCAGGCCTTGGCATAAAGGATGTTGTCTTGTACAATCTTTGCTAGTTTTGGAAAATGAGAACTATACCATTCTGGAACCCTCATTATGTATACGTTAAGCTCTTTATCAAGATCATCCAACAAGCCAATAGCCTAAATGATCATTATATCAACCTAATTTAATAGTAAGATATTAAGTATTGTACTAAGAAATCTAACCAATGAAATGAACAAGATCCAAATAGTATCATGATCATGAATTAGAGAAAATCATGAACATTTTGTTAGCCTTGTAACCATTTTGTCTTAGAATCATTTATAAAAACAAAAAAATAACTTCATAAAGAAAACATAATCGGCGGTAGATATGTCTACCACAACACAAAGAAACCATGAAAAAAACATTTCAACATTATGAATAAATATATAATAAAAAGAAAAAGAATAACACAGCTATGGAGCAATTATGGAGCAATTCACCTTATTAGTACTGAATTTTAGCTTGTATCTGGACAGGCTATGAGATAAACCCAAGCTCATTGGAGCCAAATCTTGAGTACCTAGACCAGATATGAGTTCATTTAACAGGCTTTTTACCCCTCTCATCAGTTCCATGACACTATAGTTGTGAACACAATCAATTTGCTGCAATGTATAAATAAATTAAACTTGAGCAAAACAAAGTTGGCGAAAACGAAAAAAATTAAATGAACAATCAAGTAAAACTAGGAAAGTTATAGGTGATGGGAGCTAGATATCAATCTTTGCATCAAAAACTCTGTTTAGTTGAGCTTCGAGTTAAATAAACATGATAGCATATGAATTTTAAAAAGGCAAATATTTGGAACGTTAAATGTTATTCATTTAAGTCAATTGTAGTTAAAATATTTTTGACATACAATGCAATACATATTAGAATACAATGAATACCAAAAATAATTCATTGACCAAAACGTAATAACAAGGTACTATCAACAATCAAGTAATAAAAATAAACTTAAACTATAAAGAAATAAAATGAATCTAGACTGAATGCAGCAAGTGTATAAAATAAGCTTGAACTATAAATAAATAAATAAAAAGAGCCAACTGGCACTATAAAAACACAACCCTTAAATTAGTATGTACTGAGGCCTATATATATCAAAATATGTGGCACCTCGATGCGTATGCAATTGTGTACCTAGCAATTCTTGACAATTAAACTATTTGTAAAATATCTTGAGGCAATGTCATTAGGTTTGATCAAGTGGTTAAGTTCCGCATTGCTTAAAGTAATATGGTCATAAGTTCAAATTATGTTAGAACAATAGTTTATTTTTCTATTTTTTTTAAGGTTAGAACTATAATTTATTTTTCTAAATTAAGTGTGGGTAATTTCATAATTGCATATACGTACCAAAACATAACCACTAAGTGATCATGTTACTTAATATATTGTCATACACACACAGAGGGGGGTGAGTGATGGTTTGTATTTCTTACAGGATTTTTGTTAATAGCCCCAGGGGGCTACTCCTGACCAGATATCCACTTCCACAAATCTGGGTTTTTCTGCATTTAAAAGAATAAATATAGTTCATTATAATAATATAAGAATAATATAATCAACAAGTGGAGTAAAAGTTTCTTTGGCAACACAAACACACTTACACTTTTTTTTTTAATCAGGAACGAATATCCTTTAAAGACAATATGAACTTTACAAACATTTTGCAATTCAAAACTGAGAGTCGGTCTTCGTTTGGTTGCCCAAAGCCAAGATTATTATGATTCAGAATATGAGGTATCCTGCCACCTGATACAAGTTCCTCACTTATCTAAACAATAAATATACAATGAACATCCATTCAATTCCCAAGGACGAGCTTCTACTATAGGCTCCAATACTCTAAAAGGCTCCCTAGTATAATTAGAAAAATTATTGAAGTAATCAATACTTTCGCAGCACCATATATATTAAAAGCAGATAAAAAGAAGTGTAGTCCTGCTCAAGTTGATGGGGGCTTAGAAATCAAAATTGTGAAATGTAAAGTTAATTTGAGATTGATTTCTAGAAAAAAAAAGGAATGACCAATAGAACCAGAGTCCCAAAAGAATACGCAGAAGGGAAATGAAGATACCAGGTTGAGGAAATCAACAAGTGCTTTAATTCCGATTTCATCCATAGAGTTGATATGATCCTCCACCCATTTCCCCAAAATCAGGTCTAGCTCGAGGTACCCTCTTTGTTTGCTCCTACATATGAGCCTATATACACCATGTAATATATACGTACATAAAAATAAAATTTGAGGGAAAAAGCAAACAACAAAGACAGAAAAAGACGAAAACGAGTTTACATTTATCAAAGACTAATAATATTCTATTTGAATATCACCTTTTATAAGCAGACAGAGACTCCAACCAATTCATCATCATTAAGAATATAACCAAAAAAGACAACAACACAAAATCAAACAAAAAATTTAACATGATTTTGCAAATCAACATGAGACACGT